>JAQFJA010000010.1:11810102-11830603 GCA_029874485.1 Naso brachycentron | reverse complement strand
ACTTTGGCGCCCAGAGGGTTAACATCTCCAGCTCCACAAGAATCCTGTAAGTGGTGCCCCATCTGATCACACTGTGATAGTACTGGGAGACCATGGCCACCCTGGCCACCCCTCGGCTGTGCCCTTGTCAGCCTCTCCTCTTTGCTCTGTTTCCTGCTCACTAATTGGATCAGAATAAATCTTTGGTATTTGATAAGGGTAATGATGGTGTGCTCGAGAATACTGATGAAAAAATCTTTCAGTCTCCCTCTCTGTCACTTTCTGATGCCACTTCCCTCTTTCTTGCTCTCTCTTTCTCTCTTCTCTGGCTTGCTTCCTCGCTCTCTTCATCTCCATGTAATTCATTCCTCCTCTCCCTCTGCTCAACCTATAATCAAGTCTTTTTCATGTCGTTTTGAAAAGTGCCATGTGAATATGTCCCATGCTCCTCTTCCGCCTCGCTCTTGTTCACCTTCTCGCCTCCTTTTCATTCACTCTCTTCCTCTATATTTCCAATGTAAAGACTTGAGGAAATGTGTCCCTGTCAAAAAAGCACTTCTATTTACGGTCAATAGCAATTGCCAGAGCAGAGCTCTATGCATTGGCTGGTACCGAGTGCCAATTTAATGCATTACTTTATACACTCAGGCCGTTTACTTTAAGGTCACAGGACAAAAGTGATTGCGGCAGACTCCATTTTTCTTCATTACAGAGATCTGACATATTTCTGTGTATAGAAGTGGCAGAGAATGAGCCTCTGTGCTGATTTATGTCATGTTATCAGTGACTCTGGGATTTGTGCTTTAGCTTTGATGTAATTTTCTGGTGTTTCATACATGGCTGGACTTAATATGAGCATCGCAGGTGCCAGCAGTGTATGTTTACAAGAACACTGATCACTCTGTCAGGAAGGCGAGTGGTTTACTTGGAGATCTGTCATCCCGTTCTAATGAATAAAATTGACTTCTCGCTCAAAAATTTACATACATTTAGATATTGCATTAAAGGAGAGAAAATAGTGCCGACAAAGACAACAAATCCATTTGATGTCCTCCATGATGAGATACATGTTGTGAAATGTGTCAGTTTAATGCCAAGGTCAGACTACAGGATATCAGCCCGATAATAGCCCGACTGGGAAGACGCAGGGCGTTGGATAGGCTCGGAGAGGATCAATGAGCATCAGGCACAACAGTCTTAATTTCATCTCATGTAGTGTGTCATAATGGACGACAGCCAATGCCACAACTACGCCTCATGACGTCACGCCAGAAAGACTGGCATGTTTGATTATTTGTTTATCTGCCACGACAGCTTGTCAGCAGTTGTAGTAGTCAGTGATGAGGGCTTCCTTGTCGGTGACGTCACGCATGTTGTGAAATGCAAGCGATGTTTGATCGGGAAGCAACGTGTAGGCTGTTATGTCTCTCGGCCACCACATAAGAATTTCTGATTCTTTATTCATCTAATCTGACACAGCGAACATTTTAACAGACAAAAATATCTTGCAGTCTTACCACAGCATTAGAGAGTAGAGCCGTCCCTACAGACTGTTTGATGTTCGGCAGGTGAACATCAAATATTCCTGGTAAAAATGCAGAAAAGTCAGAAAGATTAGGGCTGAGAGATATGAAATTTGGCAAACATTTCTTCTTGATAAGGACAGCAAACCCCAGACAGTGAGTGCAAAGGTGAGAGAGATAGCGAGGAGGGGAAATGTGTCAGGGTTTGTCAGCTCAGATTGAGGTCTTGAAGTCAGGCCACCAGATGGATGGGTGCTGCAGAAAGAGATAGATCAGCATGACTGAGATAATAGTAAAGTGGCTTCTGTGAGAGACCATTAGTGCTAGTTAACAGGACGATGTGAGGATCATGTTAAATGTCAGTGTTGAGTCACTGACACTATACCACGCATACAGCACAGTGTTAGGCCAGGCTAACAGCTCTGGGGCAGGGATGGCCTGGGGGGTTGGGGGTGTGGAGGGTGTTATTTTTCCCTTACTTTTCTCTTGCCCTCTATCAGACTACATGATTGTGCACAACTAGATGAATTCACAAGCCGTTAACCTGACTGTGCCTGACGGTTTGCTACACACAACCATCTGGAAAGGCTCCATTAGAAACCTTTCCAGTTGGAAAAGGGCATGCACTTTAAAAAAATACTTGGCAGGTCATTGGATAAACTATTCGTCTGTCCCCGGCTGTTGTGGACTGACTTTGACCAATCCGGTCAACAAAACATATGACCAGCAGAGCCAATAGGTAAATCAAACTCTTACCCATGCCAGTTAAAGAAAAGCCTTCAGTGTTGGTTTGGGATTGAAAAGTTGGTTCCAAGATCAAACACAAAAAAAAGAGGTTTGCCGTGACCCGAAGTGAAACCAATGTGGTAACGTCAGATTCTACAGGTCTCTGTTTATGACAAGTCCTTGATGACCATGGTTCCCATTCACGGTGTGATTCACTGTGTGAAGTTAGTTCTAACAATCCCTATTAGAATCTGTTCAAGCACCAGAACTAATGTGGTGGAAAAACATTCAGATTTTGACGCAATGCTCTCACTCAGCAGTTGCTCAGTCTTTTCAGATGTTTGGACAGCCTCCTTCCACAGTTTCCCCCACACCTTTCCAGTGTGATAGTTTTTTGACTTCCAGGGACTCACTGTCCAAGAATTAGGGCAATTTCAGGTAGTGTGTGGAGGTGTAAAAGTAGGCTGGATTTGAAACTTACCTCTTAAATGACCACACCAGTCTATTGCCCCTATCTTCCCCAAATGTTGTCGTTCAAACTTGACCATGTGTATACTTTAGTAAATCTCAGACTGCTTTTTAAAACCCTATTCACTCCAATAAAGGACCCGTAAAAGTTGCTAGGTACAGTTAATTGATGCCTCTAAAGGGAATATCTTGTGTTTATTTTGTCAAAATTGCTGAGTGAGAGAGAGACAGGAGCCGGGAGATGAAAGTTATTACGCCTGGAAAAATAGTTCCTTACAAGTGCCTTCCTAGCTTGATTATTAGCGTGAAGAAGGATTTTAACACAGACGTTCTTTTTCACTAACGCTGTCACACATTTTCAGGTTCTTTCTGTAACATTTATTGAATATGGATAAAATGTAAACAAACACCATATCTCATAGATAAAGCTATTTTTGGAAAAATGTGTGGGGGTTTATGTCACTTATGTGGCTGATCTTGGTAAAGAACAATGACATATTGAAACACTGGTGTGGTCCTTTAGGCTTTACTTTTCCAGTTTCTACACAACTTCCTCCTGCACAATGAAGAGCAAACAATGAATGCCTTTAAATGAAGTGTGCTTATTATTAATATTTGTTAGAGTTTTGGCTCCCATCCTTGTCTATCACAGCAGGACAGACTTCTTTTTCCACCTGTGAGACAATTCAGAGGTGCATCAAACTCTTTTACCTCGAAAAGTGTTTGGACTACATGTTGTACAAGCTAGTTTGTTTCAAGCATACTTAAAGCTGCAGTCAATAACTTTTGGCGTAAACATCAATAACTTTTTGTGTTCTGTTTAGAAAAAATGTCATAATACCCATAGACAGCTGTTAGTAAGTGACGTGATCTGACATTATCGTGAGATCTCTGTGTTTTCCCATCATGCCGATCTCATTGGCTGGTCTACCCTGCCCTGCGCTTCTTAGCAACAGCAGACGCTGGTACAAGTTGATTAGCTCACCGTGCTCTGCCTCGCCTCTGCCGACAACAGAGTGTCTGCAGCCACACCGTCAGTCAGCTTGAGCTCGAGCTGAGATGGACCAGTTTACTCAGCTGCAACTTTCCCTGCAACTGTTTTGTCTCAATTCAAACTGGACTTAAAAGAGAGAGAGACAACAATAGTATTAAAACAAGACCCGGCGCAAAAACAGGGAGGGGAATCATGTAGCAGAGTTGCTTCCCAACGAGTCTCATGCTACAGCTAACATTAGCTTGTTAGCAAAAGTTACTAACCGCAGCTTTAAGAATTCCTTGTTTTTTTAATCCTAATCTCATATTATAATAAGATGAAGAAAAAAGTTACATTTTTGAATCTGTCAAGCTATAAGCTGGAAGGAGTCTAAAATGATTTATTTGAATTTAAAAAGATACTGATTGATAAACTGCTTCATCGTCAGGCTTGTTATGACTTATTTGCCGTCTCAGCCGAACTTTGATGGATCTTTCTATCTAATGTGTATCTTTGCCTTCCATGAGGCCCCTGTGGAGCCCCGAAGGCAAGATAAGGTGTACTACCTGTCTTGACAGTAATTTGAGTTTAAGCCTGAGATTCATACCATATATCAGTCTCTCACACTCCCATCCTCCCTGTCACCCGTTACTGCACTATCTCATATGGCAGCATTGCCTTAAAATTAATCTTTAAAAAGATTTCTGATGTGGCATCTCTGACAGATTTGGAGAGGAGCCTGTGGAAAGAGAACTGTCACCATGTCGCAAACACACAGACACACACACAAGCATATTCAACTCTCTCTCTCACACACACACACACACGCATACATTCATAGACAGCTAACTGTCAGTAGTCCACTGTGTCATATAAAAGATGCAGCCACCCTCTGGGCGTCAGATGACACACAGATACAGACACATACATACACACATACACGGCGCTCGGCTGTCAGTCATTTACTGAGGAGGTGGGGTGCTGTATGCTTTTTTGCATACTGTATGTGTGAAAGAGCGTGTCTGCCAGTGTGTGTGTGTGCATGTGTTGGTGTCTGCTTGCTCTGCCAGCAGTTGGAGAACCTGTCATTCATTATATCAGGCGGAAGAAGACATGAGGGACACACACTTGCAAATGTGCACACGCCAAATCCAAACAGTCTCAAAACAGTGCCATTTTGGATTTCATATCCATCCAGGCGTCCAATTTCGGTTGGCAAACACGCATTGAGCGGTGACAGGGAGAGAGAGGGAGAAGTGACCGCAAGGGAAAGCAGTGAGATGAGAGATAAAAGCAGAAGATGGAGAGAAAAGAAAGGGGGAGAAAGTGAGTAAAACTAAAGAAGAGTGAAAGATTGGGGGTAGATGAGGCAGGCATGGCGGTTGGACAGAGAGACGGAGAGGCTCAGACAGGCGTAGGTATGACAGGAGCTACAGAATATGATGTGTGATGTGATGAGGCCACATGTGAATCAGTGTCTTTTTCAAGAGAGGAAAGTGAGACAAGAGGGGAAGAGGGGACAAGAGGGAAAGGAGAAAAACAAACAAAGTTGGAGCAACAAGGATGAAAGGATCATTTATCTAACGGGAAAAAATCCAATATGTCCCTTTATATCTGTTTCATAGCGTTGAAAGTTGTGGTTGTCAGTGCAGGGCGAGCTTTTTAATGCAGGAAATATTATAGAAGTAGGATAGTAAATCAAATTTAAAACCGCCCAGTTCATCCCAGAAGAAAGTACAAAACAGATTGCTGGGACCAGTTTGAATGCTAATAGTCACTTAATTTCACTCCCCTCAGTATTCACTCTGCACCGCTGATGGAGACGATGAATGAGAGGATCCTGCACATTTAATCATAGACATTCTAGTTAAAACGTTCACCCCCGATTCACTGAGTTAATGCATCAACCCTGGCTGTGTTTGATCAATGGATGCATTTGTTGAAATCATGGCATGAAATTGCCTTTTTTCATCAACACATCTCTAGTGGGACAAACCTACCAGACAATCTTATCACTGGAGCCGCGAGCTATTATTACCGGTGATTCGATTTGATTGTTCATTGTTACTGTATAGTTTCATGTGCAACGATGGGAGTTAGTTTTCCCTTGTTAGAAGAGAACAAGCTGATTGAACACGGATTGGCTGTATGCAGCAGTAGATAATGGATTTGATTTACTTGCCGGCTGCAGTCAAACTTTTTCCAGGGTTTGGATGATGCTTGGTGTTAATTTCAAGCCTTGATTGTTGAGGATTTGCCCTGGTTGTGTTAGCAGCAATGTTTGTTTTATCGTACACGCTAGAGAAAACATCTAAACTGTCTGTACTTTAAAACACATTTCCTGTTGTCGTATCTTTCTTGGAGGTTTGTTCAAATGAGCTTTCTCAAAACTGAGTTCATTGTGCTCAAAATTGATTAAAAGGCTGATGCGTAACTTCAGGAATTTCTGAACGGGGTTGTCGGATAAAAAGTAGTGTTACCTGTCGTGATGAAGGTCTACAGGACCGAAACCTTGTACATTTAATAAACTTTTTTGCAAGTATCAGATAGTATGCAGGGTCCTTCTCCTCCCATCAGAACGGAGTACAGCCAGAAGAATGCTTCTATTAATTTAAACTGTAAAGGAGTTTCCAATTTATTACCGCTTGGATTAATTTTAGTTGGTTATTTAATTTTTGGCCATCATTTCTCTTGATTATGACAATTTATTAGCCACCTTTTCAAAATTAGCACACAACTCTGCAATTGCAATAATACTGTTGCAACCTGTAGACGTGCAAAAACTACAAAAATAAGACCCAATCTGTTATAAACCAGATTTTTTTCTTTTACAAATGAATCTTATTAACATGACCCTGTGTAAGATCCCTGGAGTGTTTAAGCCCTGTGCCTCTTTAAACTTGCATTGACTGATGTTTTGGAAAGCTCAACAATCTGTAAAAACTATAGTCTGGCTGCCAAACAGAAGCAAATAGCAGCATAGCATTTATTTCAAATGCTTCAGGCAGCAGTGTAACGTAATTGTGGCCCCTGTGAGTAGATACTTTTCATGGGCCCTCCCTTTTGCTCACAAACACAAGCACACACACACACACACACACACACTGGGACATAAAAAGACATACAAACTGCAAATTTAATATACAAGATAGTAGAGTATATTGCTGTAACATTCAAGTTTTAGTACTTCTTGTCTCACAACCCCCGGACTGGAGGTGGGTTGGTGAGACGTAGGGATTGCCCTTTCCATGTCTCTGTGTGTGTTTGGGCACTTACAACGCACTGTAAGTGTGTTCATAATGTGCAGTGATGTGTCATGTATATTATAGAGACAGTCCTCATGGAAAGTGTCACCAGTCTTTTTGCCTTGGAAGAATGGAGGCTGGATATTGACGGGGTGAATTCACGTAGCTTTTTAGCTGCACACAGCTTTATAGCTTGCTCTCTTTGTTGGTTGGTTCACTAAAATGCAACACTGGCGACGCAACTGTTACTAATCCACTAATTAGACAAGGGAGCAGAAGATTCAGTCAGATTAGATGAGAGCAGCTCTGCTAAAAATGGAAAAGTCTTTCCGTTATGTTAAAAAAAAGGGAAATCTGCATAGTATGCATGCCAGGTGAGTTGGTGATGGAACTTTGTAATGACATACCACAGGAGCTGCTCAGTTTGTTTACTTCCTGTTGCTGCTAAGTGTATCTGTACCGTAACCGGAGCCACAAATTCAAGAAATTTGGCCATACTTTTATTTCTTAACTTATGCTACAAACACGTGAATTCACCTCTATAATCTGTCGTCATATTAGACTTGTTCTGGGTGTTTTTGATCAGAGTTTGGTAGTGGCTATTGAGAAAACCATTGTCTTGTGCTAGCATTAGCTTAGTCACTGCATTCACAGGTTTTTCATATTGCCAGTTTAAACAGTTGGTATTGTGTCAAATTCTGTTTCCCTGTTAAGATCAAGTGGGTCAAGGGGGGAAAACAGAATTGGACACAACACCGGGGGTTCTCTGGGGTGAGACATATCTGGCATTAACCCTTGCTGATGTTGCCATTGAACAGTTGCTTTGAAGGCTAATATGACCTGTAGTATTTGAGCGTCAATAATCACCGTCCTTCATGAGCCCCTGAAAGTTCTGGACCCCTACAAGTATTCCAGCCACAACACATTAACCAGTGGTTTCTGGCCAGCCATCGAATGTGGCTCTGTTTAATTGTCAGCAGCTCCTGAGTGGTCTGGTTTTTTAGCAGCCAGACACTCCATCATGTTCACCAGCTAGTCACCAACCATGTCTGTCATTTGGTGCTGGGCTGGTGGTGTGTTGTTGGTTTTTGAGAGCTGTTTGGCTGAAGATGGCTATTTGGAATTAATCAAAATAGAAGATTTGGGGGCCAAAACACCAAAACAATGAGCTGAAATGCTTCATTCCCAAAATAAACATAAAACTATAAACTATAAACACCACAAAGCTAAAAAGAAATTGTAGGAATGCTATAATATGAGCAATACAAAATGTAAAGTGTATATTTGTAAGATCTTGGATCCCTTCAATAAAGTATTTAAAAAAGCCTCATGAAGTTAAAGGGAAGGGCAGATAATTATCAGTAGTAGTTACACCTTTCACACAACACAAAGCCTTTTCATCCATTGTTATTGTTATAATATTGATCACAGTGGCTTTGACATACAGCTGCTTCATACATGTGTTCAGATTCTCCTGTTTTTTATTCCCTTTTCAATGCACCAACTTAAAACACAAGCCCTGATTCCATTATTACATCCTGTTGTATAAGGCGTGGCCAGTGGGTTTTCAAAAAACCAAATAACCCACTGAAAGCTGAATTAGCCTCCCTCCTTCCTTCAGGCATCTGTGGATCCCACCTGGGTTCGGGTTGGTAGCACAATTGGCCAGCCGTTCTGAAAGGGGTTAAAATGGTTATGTTGAGGCATTTGCTTATATATGGTAATGTGTTTGGAGTGGTTAAGGTCAGGGTTAAGATCTGGAACAGACTTCATCATCCAGCCCCTATGCACGTACACACAACACACACAGACAATTCCCTGACACCCCCAACCAATCTGAGAGGAGAGCAGCGCTTTAGGCATTATAGGTTAAGGCCTCATCTAACACCCATGGGAAATCACAGCAAAACAATGGAGGGAGATGCACCGTGACTGATGATATTGGTGTGAAATAACACAGAGAGAGTGACATACAGAGAGCCAGCAGAGAGATAGAAACGATAAGGGATGGAGCCATAGATAGAGGTTCAGTTAAATAGAGTGAAAAATTGACTTTAGAGAAAATAAAGCTAATATCGTCCCCTTGCTGATTTTCTGCCCTTTAGTTTGATGATCGCTGAACTTTGCAGAGGCCTGCTGGACGGACTGAATATCTGATTGAATGTTCCTGTCTGTCAGAGTGTAAAACTGACTGTTTTATATACCATCTGACTGTCAGCTTCACTGCTTGGACTGCTGGAGATCGAAGTGGATGTGTAGAGTATGTAAAGAGGTGTGAGAGTGTGTGAAAAGGTGTTAGATTATGTGTCAGTCGGTACACGTATAAGGTGTTTGAGTGGGTGTGTTTGGGTCCAGGGAGCAGATGCTGAAGCACTCATGAGGAAAAACTGGCACTCCCTCCCTTATGCCCGCTTTCATTCATCCATCTATCTATCCATCCGTCCACAGTATATGCAGGTTCAGAAACTAAAAAATAAAAAAACAGCAGTCCTTCAAAGTTCCCTTGAACATTTATATATTTACTTATGGTCTATATTTCTTTAATAACTTGGAACTAATTGCTTTACACACTTGGTAATTTCCAGCCAAGCAGAGACAGACCTGGACTGTGAACTGAACACATACAGTACATATTCTGAAAAACAACGTTATGTATACAATTTAATAAAGAAAACAAGTTTTTTTCTGATCTTGCCATAGTTCGGAAATGTGTTTTTTATTAGAGGCACACAGTTTATCCAGATAATCTGTGTTTTTGTTTAAAAAAATGCTCAAAATTAGCCCCAGGTTGCTTTAGAAGGTCATTTCTCCTCCCTCGGCGGTTATCAGACCATCCGAGGAAATTCCGTTTGCAGTGGTCTTTTTCCCCTCCGTCCCTCCATCTCTTGGGAGTGGAAGACAAAGGAAAATAGAGAAGTGGGAAATTGAGGGAAAATTGAGAAAAAGAGAGAGAGCGAGAGAGAGAGTGAGAGAGAGAGCAGGGTGAAGAGGAAGACTGAGAGAGAAAGGAGAAGGGAAAACAGATGTGGTTCATTGAAGCGGCACCAGCCCACAGTCAGAGACAAAGACCTGAGAGCATGAGTGCATGATCCTCAACTAGCACGCTGGAAATTATGGACTGTGTGCGTGCGTGTGTGTGTGTGTGTCTGTGTGTGAGGAAGTGAGAGAGATGGAGAGGAAGAGAGAGATGGGAAAAGCAGGATAGAGAGGTGAGAGACACAAAGAGAGGGGAGGAAAGATGAGGAGGGGCTGGAGACGAACAGAACCAGAAAAGAAATTCACACAGATTTAAACACACACATACACAGTTAGATGTTAAAAAAAAAAAAAAAAAAGCCAGTATTTTTTTGTTTTAGGTTGCAAGCCAAACAGCCCGTTCATCATCAGATTAATAGCTCAAGTTTTTTTTTAGAGCTATGGCTTGATAATCCTGATGGGCTAAGTGCTACAATGCTACGTAAATTCCACTAAATAAAATCAATACATCAGTGCCAGCGCACAGCTTTGAGTTCATTGTTTTTTATTCCACTAGTAAGTATGGAATCATTTCAGTTTTGCCTCCAAAGCACTAGAATTGTTCATGTTTGAATGATTTGTTATTACAATAGGAGAGCCTCCACACACTGGTTCTCTGCTCACTTGGCTTAGTTTCGAATGTGTTTTTTTAATTTTAGATTTTTCCATCTGTGATGGTGGAGACGTGTTGTTGTGGCTCACTGCTGCTGGGTGAATAGAAAGGAGATTATACCCTTTTTTATTATCAGCACCAGTCTGTTTTCAAGCTGTATTAGAAACCAGTAACCTCGATGAGGTCATGCAGAGAAAAGGATCATCAGACATGTCTGAACAGAAAAAGAAACAGAACAAAAAAAAAAATTCTTCTCTATTCTCTTATTGTTAGATTTGGTCCGTTGTGTATTAATGTGCCAAAGTGAACCCATGTCATCATGATGACGTGGCAGGAGAGGAACAAAGGAATATAATTAGGGCCTGACCAATTTATCGGTTTGCCGATATTATTGACTGATATTAGCCTATTGCTGATATATCAGTATCGACATATATGTTCTCCAATAAGTTCCAATATTAAAACTGTTTTTTAAGGCTGGAAAAAATGCTTGGACTAGTAATTTTAACTGGTGTAATTTTGTAGTTTGTCCAGCAGAGGGCGGTTCATCATTTAATTGGTATTAAGTGAAGCGTTAACTGTTCAGTGCACTGACGTTTTGAATAAAGTTTGTTAAATATCCTACCTTCATTACATATCTTTGTAATAACCACACTCAAAATATTATATACAGAATATCAACCGATATTGGATATTGGAATTTTCAGCTGGGGCAGTCAGTTTATTTCTGATGTCATCGAGCAAAAATCCCATAATAACCTTTCAGCATATTGTAATTCAGGTGGTCTGAAAGACCACTAGACGTGCACCTCTCCTTGGCTCTGAATTCAGACCCTGATGGAACTTTTGACCAATCATGGTCATTTCAGAAAGAGCCTTTTCCTTTTGGCCGCTCTACGCTGGGCTTCTCAGAGCCGATTGGCTGCTGAAACAAGTGACGTCCCTTACATTCTAAAACTGGCAGGGACACCGTCAGCTGGCTTGAGTCGAGCTGAGACGGACCAGTTTACATGCCTGCAACTTTCCCTGCAACTGTTGTCTCGTCGGGAATCTTTGGTGCAAACTGGACTTAGAAGAGTTAGCAACAAAATAAAAACAAAAGTAAATGCTAGCCTGAGAAAAAATGGAAAGGGGAGAGTGCAGCGGCATTACTTCCTTAGGAATCTCATGCTACAGCTAGCTTGATTTTTAGTTGTTGCTTTTCCCCTATTTGTTTCTTTATTCCACACGTGTTTGGAAGAACCAACTTTACAAAAATGGCCACCTGGTTGGACACTTTCTCACATTATGTCCCTTTTCACTGCTTTCACTAAGTGAGAAACTGCAGCAGAATTAGCAGCAGTGTATTCTGCTCTGCCTTGATGACATTTTGCCAAATTCAGCTTTTCACTGATGATTACTTTTGTGTGTGTGTGTGTGTGTGTGTGTGTTTGTTCGGGAGGCTCATTAGAAAAGCACTGATAGAGACTCTACTGCCATAATAATTGCCCCCCTCCGAACCACATTTAACAGACAGAGAGAGAGCAGAAGTAGTGAACAGCAGAGAAACACGAAGAAGAAAGAAAGGAGGTGAAGGAAGGAAAGAGATACAAAAAGAGAGAGAGAGAGAGAGATTTGGAGCGAGGAAGTGACAATAAGAGACAAACAGAGAGAGAGTGATGTCAGACAGGGAGCAAGAGAGAAATTTAGAGAGATTTTACTCATTAAAAAGAGGAGCACAACAAGGGGAGATGGCATTAATCAGAGCTCTGCGCTAATGAGGCATTTACTCATTACACTGAAATAGAGAGAGGCCAAGGGAAAAAGAGAGTGGAGAAAAGGGAAGACCGGGGGGGAGAGAAAGGATAAAGAGACTGCGGGATAAATTGATAGAGAAGAGTACAGAAAAAAAAAATGAAATAAGAGAGAGAACAATGTGGAGGGAGGTGACGGAGTCAAGTGTGGATTTGGAGGGAGGATGAATGATGAGCATATGGTGCACAAACAAATATGTTTACTCAGGTGTTGTGTAAGAACGGAAATTTTTCGGTTTTATTTAAAGACCTGCCATTTGTGTTCTTCAAAGAGTAAGACAAATTAAATCCAACAGGGGAAACAATTATTTTCTTTTGAGCATTTGTAAGCTTTCATACCTTCATGTGAATATTTACTCCTCAATTACACTATATTGTAGTTGGTAAACAGTATAAAAGTAAAATCTATTTATATTCTATGGATAATTTTCATATCAATAATAAAACTCAATAAAAGGATGTATGAAAGAAAATTCATTTTTTAATGTTTTTTTGTATCTTAGTACAAAGATTTATCACCACAGAGAAAATTAGCAAATGGCTTGAAAGTCATTTTTACTTTCAACATGCTTTTAAAAAGCATTAAGGCAAGAGCAAAAGCAAACACGCGTGTGTGTTTGCACGTGTGTGTATTGGCGTATTTGTGTGTGTCGGTGTGGTTTGCGAGGCTGCCTGTGGAATGATTTATGTCTCTCTTTGCTAAGTGGAGTCGTTAATATGTGCATTATTTAAAACCGAGACGACTATCATAACTGATTTATTGTGCGTGTTTCAGGCTTTTAGAATTAAAAAGATTGAAGAGGAGCCCGAGCGGAGACCATACGTTGCAGCTGTGTGGGCCTTTGCTATGTGGTCTTTCTCTGCTGCTGTGAAGTGGAACTGAAGCAACAAGGGACAGAAAGTGTTTGTTTACATACTTGTTGTCAGTGGTGCTATTCTGTACAGCTTCAGGCTGAAATTTAAAGTTATATCAGTGCCAGTGATGGGACTGTGCAAACTGTGGTGGACGAGAGAAACAAAAAAAGAGAAAAAAATGTTTTTAAATCTGTAGGACGACTGAGCTGCTAGCTTTAAAAAATAAGACTACACAAGCTAAGCTAGTGGCTCTGTGATGGCTTTACAGAGACCCAACAGTCCTTTGACCTAAATGCTAATATTAGCATGCTAACGTGCTCATAATAAAATTGTTTACGTGTCATTGTGTCGCCGATGTTTACCAGGTCCCCATCTTAGTTGTTTAAAAAGTTCGGTTTTTTGCACGTTAAGCCTTATAATAAGAATATTTAGGATCATATACAATGTTCTACAGCGATGACAAAAGCAAAATGACATCAAAAGCTCATTGATGTCACCGCTGACTGACAACAATGGAGGTGCACTGAAAGTGCTTTGACAGTCTGTGGAAAGTGAAGGGATGGAAGGAGCAGGTGGGAGAGAGATGTTTTGTGCAAACAGTAATCAGATGTTTTTGTGCTCCTTTTCCTGCTGGTTTTCAGCTATTATTGTGAATGCTCTGATTAATAAATGTAAGGAACTAATGCTTAGTTTGTGGTGACAGTTTTTGTTTTGTTTAGTTTTAACTGTGAGCCCCCAGGAGTTGTCCAGTGAGCTCCAGGTGTCGGAGATTTTAGATGCGTTCCATGCCTTTTTTTTTTCTTCTGCACCCTGTCTGTGGCAGGCGTGGTTGCAGGACCTTCTGATTTACAAATTAAACACTGATCGTGCTACAAAATGTCTGAAAAGCTGGCAGCAAAAACGAAAGTACAGAGTCGTTGCAATCGAAAGAGTCTCGTCTTGTTGCACTGGTGTGCAACCACGACGTGGTTCAGCTTGTTGCGAGTTTCAGGTCGTCTCGTTGCAAATCTTCTGTCTGAACTTGGCTCAAGATTACAAAGGAAACCATGTAGTATTTGTTGCAGTATTTCAGTTTGAAGTTGTTATTCATGGATCCATGTTCCTGGCGTGGCTGTAAAGCCCTTCAGTGATGTTGCCACATTCACATGAATGTGCTCCTTAATATTTAATGGCACCCTTAGTGTTGGATTCTTCCTGCTTAAGAAGAAACAAAATGAGAAAATCCATCCGCTGTGTTGCCTGAAACAGAAACGGTAACATTTTAGTTACTGACCCTCCCATGACACCAAAAACTAAAGCCTCTACCTCCTGAACTGAAGTCATTATACAAGAGCTTCCCGTACATGAAGAAACACAAAGTCTAAACCGAGCTGCTCTCGGCCTCTTCTTTTTCCTCTCTCTGCCTTTCTGTCTGGTCTCCTCCCATCATTCTTCTCTCTCCCTGCCTTATTGTCCTCATCGTAACCCTTCCCCCCTGTGTGAATCAGATCTAATCTGAGTGATACCAGATCACTGGAATTATAAATCTCAGATCTATTTTTAGCGAGAGTCGACTCCCCTCCTCTCCTAGCTATGACAAACTGTTTGGTTTTAATTAAAACTTGGTTAAAACCTGCCCTGACATCCAGCCCGGCGCTGGCTCGTTCATGCTCTGCCTTGTGTCTGAAGATGTAATTCAACTCTCTTCTCTCTCTCTGACTCTCTTTCTCAACAGGAATCTGACCTTGTCCTGACGTTCAACCTGTCCATGCATCGCTCCTGGTGGATGGAAAATGGCCCAGGGTGCAGGGTGACACCCGTCACCCCTCCTCCCCCATGGGCACCCGAGGACCACCGGTATATTTCTATATCTGGCTGTCTGATGGATTTTCAGTTCATCGAGGTGGCTCACTCCTCACTGCAAATACTCCTGGCTGTAAGTAGTTGAGCTAAATTGGAATTTCTAGTATGCACTGCAATTTCAAGCTCGAGTACCTGCATGTAGCATACACACTGCTACATACATTGCTTTAAATGGCGTTTTAACTAATAGGAGAGACTGAATGAGGGCCAACAAAGATGGATGACATGAAAATATAACCCCAATACCAGTGCTGCTACCTAGATACCTCGAAGAGTTAGCATTACCAAGCTAGTATGGATGAGCACAAGTTGTTTATTCCAAGATGGAGGGATTGTGTTTATTCCATCACTTTGCTTGTGATATTTCACACTCGACTCAATTTTCTACTGGTTCTATAAACTGCTGCCTCCAGACCTGGCTGCGCTGTGCTTTAGCTGACACAGTGAAACTTGGTGAAACCGAAACAACACGTGGCAGTGGTGGACGCAGAGGGCAGGTGCATGTTGGAGTTTACTTCCGTGAAAATATTTTGTTTTGTTTTACTTCATTATGTTTGTTTTCCATTACAAATAGTTGTGTTATACATGTGAAAACATTTAAAATGCGCATGCGCATGAAAGTGTGAGTGTCAACTTAATTTGAAACGAGGACTCCTCGAAGAATCTATCACTCATGCTTATTCCTACTAGCTAACAATCTACAGTTGATAGAATCATAATAAGCTAAAATGCAGGAAACCACCAAAACAAACACAAATAGTTGTTCTAATAAATGGTTATATTTCTTGTATAAGGTACATGTGTAGTATCAGTGTTAGTAGTGCCTCCGAGAAAATTTTATTTAACTCAAACAGAGTTTCCTCCTGCCTTAAAAGTTTACTCGTTAAGCTAAACACGATGACTCAGTACTGTATTTGAAGCGGCATTGTTGTTTGTTTTTTGGCCACTTGGGGGCAGTAAAAGGCTAAACACAACACTGACATATCTGTCACGTGAGACAGACATGAGGAAGCAACATTAGCGTTTGCTTTGAGTCGAGGCTGTGACCAGCCTACAAAAACAAGCCCAGTATTCACTCTTGTCATTGTTCTTTCGTCTCAAGCAAACCCTGGAGCAAGTATCTGTTCAAGTATCAAGTACCCGCTAGTCACTTACTTCTTCTGTGTGTTGTGTGGTGTTGAGCAGCTAGCATACAACATGTTAACTGGGGCTTGAACAAAAACAGCAACAGAGTTGAGACTGAACTGAAACAATGAAGCTGAGATCCCTAAAACCAAACATGGACTGAAAAAACGCTGAGAACACGATATTAATCGTTCTCATCATGATGAGCGCATTTTTTAGAGATCGAAGGGATAGTTTGGTTTTTTCGAAGTGCCATTATATGAGGTACTTCGACATTTTATTACCATCTGCAGATGGCGATCAGCAGTGTCACTTTTAGGAGAAGGAGGGAGAAATCGCTGCACTGCACGTCAGTATTGCACTGATGCAGATAGGATCAGCAGAAAAACTGTTTTTAGCCACAAAAAACATGCTTACCTAAAAATCAAGCGTTCAATAGTACGCTAAATTTAGAATTTTTTTCAGCACTTTGGTTTGCCACCTGACAGCCATTTATTTTGCCTTTTTTTTTTTTTGCAACTTTTTTCGGTAAGAATTTATATATGTAGCTAAAAACCGTTTTTCTGCCAACTCTGTCTGCATCAGTACAATGCTGACTTTCAGTTAGGGCCTAAAAATAAATCCCAAATTTTTTCATAACATATGTGATTTTTGATTTCAGTCGATTTTTTTAATAATGACAAAAAGACAAAGGAATTATTTAAAATAGGTAGTTTTTATTTCAAAGAAACATGATTTTTTCCCTATTGGGAATAAAGTGCAAACCTAGCTTTAACCAAACTAAACCTTTTTTAAATGAAGATTTGATTAAACAAAGATGAATCCCCCAGTTTCAGGCTAATAAACAGCCAGTCTATATTTCACCAAACTGTACTAATGAAAAATAAGAGCCCAGAGGTGAGAAAGAGCCATATGCTACCTTATTTACCCTAGTTGAAGGGAAAATCAGTTCATAATGATTTTCATTTTTTTCACAACGTCCAAATAAAATAATTTGAATTCCAGTTAAAATCCATGTATTGCCCAGCCCTTCTTCCGATGCAGCCATTTCTCTCCCCTTCCCTAAAAGTGGCACTGCTGATCACCGTATGCAGAAGGTAATACTGAACTTCCCCTTTCAGGTGTGGTGTTCTCATCTTGTCGGGCAGTTGTCGCAAAATATTGAACTGTTTTTGTTTTTTTTTTCCTAAAGCTTTTGATTTTATTAAAGAAAAATCTGCTTTGTGTGTAATTTTTGGGGATGTTTGTGTGCTTGTTTGTGTGTGTGTGTGAGACAGTGCTTTGCAATGAATGCAGTTATTCCATTGATGGTCCATGCAGCCTACACTCTGTAGTACATTAAGTTTATTGATTCTTAAGTGTATTACAACGTCTTTTTTCTGTTGCAGTGGGTTGGGGAGTTGTGGGTGATTGTGCAACTTTGTGGTATCCGTTTTAGAGAAAATTAAAGCATCCAGGCTCCATTAAGTTAATAACTTCATTCCCTCATCAGCGTAGAATGTAAGGGATGAGCTGCTTTAGAGACTATCTAGCTCAGTTTTTTGTGAGCCTCTGTCTTGGTCTCTCTGTCTTACTTCATTCTCACAAAAACAGTTTCCTTCACTCTTTGTTTCCCTTTGCCTGTTTCTTCCCCGCCCTCTATTTCTTCCTGTCTTGCACTGTCAAACTGCGATAATTAGCAGGATCAAAAGAGACAGCGGAGAGAGAAATAAAGAGCAGGAATGAGGGAGGCCTGTCACTTTTCATCCCAGTCTCCTCTGTTCTTCAGCTCTGTTTTTTCGGGAAGTACACACGCATATGAATACAGACGCAGTAAACAAACCGACGCTTTAATGCGGCTGCATGCGTCATTGCACCGACAGAAAAAAGAGTTTGGGAGTTTCAGTGTCTACCCCCTTTTTTTTTTTATTCTGCATCTTCCTCTCTTACTTAGCATGGCTGTCTCTCTCTCACCGGCTCTCCTCATGCACTCTCTGTCAATCGATAGTGGTACTTATAGTGTGGCTGAGTGCCAAACCACCACACAGCTGTACCACTGTCTCGCTGTAATTGGTGTGTGGAAACACTGTCATGCTCCATGAGCACACACTCAACAGTCTAGCTGGTTCACTGGCTGACTGGCTGACTGCTTCACGGTAATTGGTGGAAACACTGTCAGGGGCCTTAATAACATACGTTTAACCAGTCGACTGGCTGACTAAGCGAGAGGTTAGGGTTTGGTTGGGTTGAGCTCGAACACGACTGCTCGACTGCGTGTTTATCAACTAGCTGGTCAGTTAATTTGATACGTGACAGAAAAATGAGTGACATTTGTGAGAAGTGAGGTTGATGTTTCACAAAAAGAAAATATAGAAAGTATAAAAAATATAAAAAGGACCGTGTGTGGAAGTTACAATAACCATTAAGGCATTTCGGCTCTAAATGTATTCACCTGAGCGTCTGTAGGCCCATTTCCACTGAGGCTGGCTATCAGCAAGGACTTTATGGTACCATATGCATCACGATACGTGGGTCACGATGTGATTTTATCATGATGCATTGCGATACGATGCATA
Organism: Naso brachycentron; assembly: GCA_029874485.1. Taxonomy (NCBI): domain Eukaryota; kingdom Metazoa; phylum Chordata; class Actinopteri; order Acanthuriformes; family Acanthuridae; genus Naso; species Naso brachycentron. The sequence goes on along the minus strand of JAQFJA010000010.1, from coordinate 11,811,891 downwards.
TTGTGATATATTGCAGTATTCCACAAAGTTCAGTGAAAATGTCAAAACAGAGCTGAAAAAAAGTCGTTGTGTATGCTCTGGGTATTACATCACATTACGTTGATAATTCAGCAGACAAATTGAGTAAAAACAATTTAATTCAAAATTTCCTCTCCAGTTTATTTAATGGTATAGGCAAATTACCAAAAACACTGATGTAGCTGCCATAACATCAAAATAAGAAGTAAAATTTAAGGGCACTCTTGCACTCAAACTGAACTCACTGAAACTGAAAACATGAAAGTGCATAAATGTTCTTTTGGGTCACTGAACGTTAGCGCTGGATTTTAAGACGGACTCCATGATATGATACTTATCACGACACATGGGCCACAATACGACACAGATATCACCCAAAAAAATATTGCAATATATTGCCATATCAATTTTTCAGCACAGCCCTAGTTTCCACTGAGCGGTACAGTTTGCTTTTATTTGATTTGACCGTCGAAAGGCTGCCAAAAAAACATATCGTACTTATTTTAGCCACCCTTTCATTGGGGTACCAAATGATCCCAATGGGTCCCAAGAAGGCGGAGCTACACATACTGCAGTCTGTTGACTGCAAGTGGGCAAAAATCTGTTTTTAAGTGTTGTCATAGAAACAGTAATATATCACTTAATGTATCACAAAATGATAATATATCACCAAAAGTTTCATACGTTGTTTAGGTGAGATTGTCATCATGTAGATTCCAAATATGTATTCAGTTTATCCAAATAACACTTGTTGTATTCAGATTATTTGGATCTGTCCCGTAGTTTTCGGACTTGTGAGGAGCTGCAGCTCTGAGCAGCCCGACTCGTTGAGCTGTCACTGCTGAGAGAAAATTAATAAGAAAAAAACAAAAGGATGCTTTGCTGCCTTTTCCAATTTATTCTCTCCCATAAGTTTAACGTTACTGGTGAAAGAAAACCAAAACATTTCATTCACTGTGCTGCTCAAATGCATCCTTTAAGGTGAAACATTTTCTTACATGTTGAACACCTTCAATGTCAATATGGTAACTTGAAGAGGATTTATTTGTCACACATACATATCATACACGTACAGCAGTGAAATGGAATTAAATGAAATTAATGAGTCTTTACTGACTTACACGGGTGAAATTTTTTCACCTGGAGAAAAAAGTGGCAGAGAGCCGTTGAGGTTAGCTGCTTCAGTGGAAACGAGGCGTTTGTTTGGGTGGGTGGTCAGCTGGACTCACTGACCGCCTGATTTGCAGTTACAGGTTCTGTTGTAGAAATCCAGGTTCAAATCATGAAATAATGGAGTTAATGAAGAAAATAAGATGTTTCATACGGAGCTTCTTCACACAACACCCTGTGGTTCTTGTAGTTTTATTTCTTATGTATATTATGGTGAAATTTTAACAAATTTACTAATGATACAAGCTGACTGGTTTGCTGCCTGACTGCTACAGCAAATTACTGCTTTTTAAGAGCCACTGGCTTAGTTTTCCCAACCGCAAAACACAATTGTGTTTCTTCACAGTTCCATGCACAGTGTGAAGATCTGAGCTGAAGCAGATCACAAGACTTCTCCACGGAGACCCAGAGAGTCCTCAGTGAAATGTCGACTAGCACCATCAATGCCAGACTGTAGCACAGTGGGAGAATGTGCAAGTGTGTCTTCTGTGATTACAGCTTTTTTTAAAGTGTTTTTTTTTTTTCAGCTTAACTCCACCTGCTAATAGCACAGAGTGATAATTAAATGATATTTCACAATAACAACAAAAAAACCTGTCTG
>JAQFJA010000010.1:11792550-11803513 GCA_029874485.1 Naso brachycentron | reverse complement strand
ATCTTCCTTGTTTTTCACTTGGGCTTTAGACTGCAAGTGGTCTTTGCAATCGACAGTATGTTGACAGAATTTGTGAAATCATCTGATGCATAGATGTGTTCAGAAACTGCTCAGACAAGTTTTGTAGGGTTTTTTTTTGCCAACTTTGCTGGCGTCTCAGGCGGCTGCTTTGACAGGCTTGCATTATTTGGGAGAGGGGCAGGAGTGTTTGTGAAGTGACGTAGGGTGGTCCCACGTATTAGCAATAGATTCTGATTGTTGTTTTCTTTGTCCAATTCCACGATTCCTTCCATGATTCTATGATCGCGGAAATCATAGGGCCCTAAAAATCCACCACTTTTCGTGCGGATTCCCAATCAGTGTTGCTGGTAATTGTAGCCAATTGAAGCAATACATTCCTCGGTTTGTGCTATGTTGACAGAGAGAGTAGAGTTTCCTGAGTCGTCCTGCTCACACAGCTGTTCCTGCAGTGCCTACACGTACCAGGATGCAGTGCATCACATATAAACAGTACTTGTCGCATCTCCAAGGTTGTTACCCATAGCATCAGAACATTTCTTTTATTTAATATTGTGTAGTTTTCAATAATGAGAGGTTTTAGGTCCATTAGAGCAACAAAATCCTGTCAGAACAAACATGATGTTGGGTCACCTGGAGTGCGAGGGGTGAACAGTTTGTAGTTCTTCCTGAAACCAGTGATGTCACTGGTTCCAGGAAGAACAAGAGATTTTGAAGCTGCGTCCCAGAGACACAGAGAATGTTGAAAAACAATATTGCTGGGTTTCACATTATATCTCTTATGTAGATAGAGACAAGGTTGAAAATCGGCAGAGCTGCCCTTTAAGTTTTTCAGCATTTCTGAGCAGTGGTAATTGTTCTAGGTATCTCTGATACATGAAGCCTCCTATTGATTTTCACATCACTGTTGATCCCAGTGCTGATATTGCTGACATTGTCTACTTCCAGTGTTTGGTCACCTTTAAGTAAATTCATCCCCCACTGAGCCAAAGACTTTATTTTAATGACTCTCTGTGTTTCTGTGACTCATCGACCGACTTGTCAGAAACAGGGCAGATAAGTGAGAAAAAAAGGAGGCGGGACAAGAGAAGAAAGACAAAAGGAACAGAAAAATGACTTTTGAAAGGGCATTCACTCGATTCGTATGTCTTATTAGATTCACTTTCAAAGGTACTTACATACAACCTTTTACCCAAGTGTTATACATCAAAATGTACAGAGGAATCTCAGCTCTATGTTGTATAAGGCAGTATTTGTTCCTGAGTGCCCAAAAGCTAAGAAGTTGGTCCAAGTTTTGAAACTCTCCAATAAAAATGCCTTTACTCGTGGGGATGACATCTTTTGGTGCATGCAAAGAATTATGGAAGTCTTTTGTTCACAAAAATAGTGAAGTATATGAATAAAATAGTGGATAGGTTTTGTGAGTAAAGGTGTTTTCTTTCACTCTGTTTCACAGTTTGCGACTGAATCATGAGTTCACACTACATATTGACCTTCAAGGGATTTGTGCAAATGAGAGAGCATAAAAGTGAAATAAAATCATGTAGAAATCACACTATGCAAAGTATTTCACAGTTTTCTTCTTTAACCGGTGAAAGACACAAAAAAGGTGAAAGCTGTTGGAAAAAATGCCTCTTGTGGTTCACTAAGTCCTGACAGATGTGAGTCCAGTTTTGGTGTTTATGGGCGTTCTCAGACCGCAGGAACTCTTTCATATTTCTATGAGGAACTCCCGTTTTACTGCATCTGCTCTGCAGGAACCGATTGTAGTTCCTAGAACAACATTTTGAGGAATTTTTTCAGCTCCAACTCCAGAGTAGGTATTTTGGTGACATAACCTTAACCCTTGATCGGGGAGCAACGTGTAGTCTGTCTTGTCTCTTGGCCACGACACGGCAAGAATTTATGACTCTTTAACTGCCTAATCTGACACAGTGAACATTTTAACAGACAAAAATATCATTTAGTCTGACTTCGGCATTACGCGCCTCAGGGGGTTCCTATTCACACTACAGTGCGAATTCAAACAAATAAAAGAAGCCAGTAAAAGTACAGAGTTCCCCAGGAACTCCTCAGTGGACAGTTCCTCTTAGGAAGTTCCAAGAACTCTTTTGTCCAAAGACGCCTAATGAGTAGATCTTAATTGTTTTCCTGAGTGTCTGAGTGCCCATTAGTTAGTTTTACACAGAAAATAGATGGAGACACTAATACACTAATTACACACGATGAAAAGAAAAGACTTCAGTGTCTCTTCTCAGCCTGTTGTTGGTCGTTAAGAATAAGGCCCCAGAAGAGGAAAATGTACAGATTCTGATGATATTTCACCAAATTGCACTTTTGGTTAATAACTGAAATACCAATAGAAATGTTGGGAAAACACACCTTTGCATGGACCTCAGAGGGTTATGGAGGAAGACAGAAAGGAAGGGAAACAGGAAGGAAAAAGTGAGACAGGGAGGAGTGAGGAGAGAGGTGCTTTGGGAGCTGAACATTATTTAGACTAAATGAGGTCAAGACCTTGAGATATACACTGAATCACAAATGTAGTTGCTCACATTTGTAGCTCACTGTGTGTTTATGCGCTTGTGTGTGTGTGTGTGTGTGCGCACACACAACACGTCCATGTAGTCAGTAGAATACCAACCAGTTCAATGTCATTTTTCCTGCACTCAAAATCTTATTTGAACAATAAGGCCTCATTATTCGGGGTAATTTGTTATTTTATTGCCTCATACAGACACACACACCTCCATCAGTGTCTGCCTGCATCTTTCTCTCTCACGTCATCTCCTCTCCATCTCCAGCTTTCTCTTCTTTCTCCTCTATTATCGCGGGGTAATAAGGTCACTAAAAAGCCGACCCTACATTGAACACACCTTCCTGCTTCATCGCTCCAATCAGCCACCTCCTGCAGGTCGCCTTGGAAACAGGCAGCCAATTAGAGAGGAGATCAGAGAGCAAAGGTGTTCTGCTGGTGTGCACTGCTATATCACTGTCTAAACACTGCACCCACAGACACGTTCAATGCTTCTTTGTAACGATGACAGCGCACAAAAACACAGCACTGTAGTTTTGTTTGTTTGTTTGTTTTTTAGATCAGTAAGCAGCAGCTATTATTTTCAGGTTTGTGAATGGCTTCAATGGAGGTAACTACCATGAGGGAGAACAATGTGAGGTACACCTCTGCGATTAGCCACAAGCCCGACACACAAAGCCCTGTCAGAGTGGGCGGCGGTGTGCGGTTTTCATTTTGACGACAGCAACAAACATGAAACTATCTGCTTTGAAATCGTAATAGCAAAGCAATAGGGGGAGCTGAAAATTCAATTTCAGTGATCACAATCTCACTTATGTTAACCCTCAGCTCCGTAATGGTGACATGGCTGTGAGAAATCTTTTTTTTTATAGTTGTAAGGTTTGAAGACGTGTATTAAAACTGTTCTTGTATACTTCTGAAGCCATGAAACCTGAGGTTAACCTTGTGGTTGTCATTGAAGATGCCTGACAATCTGTTTGTGTGTGTGTGTGTCTCCATTGATTCAGATGCCCTATTTTGGAACAAAATATCTCAGCGCTGCTCTGCTCCACTTACACAAAAACCTGTTTTCTCTGTCTGTTCAAACGATTTGTTTAGTGTTAATGCCTGTACACCTGTGGTGGTGTCTGTTCTCCCTATCTATCTATCTATCCATCCATACGTCCATCTGTCTATAAAATAATCTCTAATCTAATAATAATCCCTCATCTCTTGCTCTCTTTCTTTGTAGTTGATGGGGTTCATCTACGCCTGCTATGTGGTCAAGCTCATTTCAGAGGAAGAGGATAGTTGTAAGTACACAGTCACACACACACATGCACGCAGACATTTTAAGCACCACCGTCTTCCACTGAACTTACACGAGTTTAGTTTTAACATTACAAAAGAAAAATTAGAGATGGGACAAAACAAATTGAGTCGTTCAGGATTGAGCTGTAAAAGACGTTAATGATGAGAAAACTTGCTCATGTGCAGTGGAAGTACGACTTTTGGGTGGAAAAACGTTTTAAACCTTATTTTTGGAAAAATGTCACCAAATCTTTTGAGTGTTTTTTTATTAGACTTGAGTGACGATTCTGTGTACGTGCTTCTTATGTCCCAGTGACCACTGAAAGTGAAATTATGTCTCTTTCGCCTTTAATTTAGATAAGGGTCTGTTGATGTGGCCCACAAAACTGCCGAGGGTGTTGCCAGGATGGCAGCTGAGAACGTAGAGGAAGTGTTAACTTACCCAAATTCAATAGAGAGTCACTGAGCAACTGATGTTAGCAGAATTAAGATCATATTCAGGATCAGTTTACAACACTGTGTAGTTAACAGAAATGTAACCTGAGATCCTACATATCAATGCATTAAAGGGATAGTTTGGATTTTTTTAATGCGTGGCTGTATGAGGCACCTATGCCTGGTTTCTTACCTGCAGCAGATAACTGTCAGCCTGCTCTCTGTATGGAGAAGCTGTCAGTACAATTTACAGCAGTGCTACGCTCTGTTTCCTGCCGGCGCACCGCGCTGCTTCTCCATACAGAGAGCGAGCTGACGGTCATCTACTGCACCTAAGACACTAGGCATGAGTGTCTAATACAACTTCAATTAGAAAACAAACAAACAAACAAACAAAAAACTATCTCTTTAATTGATCAAAAGATTATCTCCTTGGCCTCAGAAAAAAGACTTGGTATATACTTGGTATATACTGCTATACAGCAGGCGGTAAGCTCGTTGGCAGGACATGCTAAAGGTTGCAGCTTACTTTGGAGCCATTAAACAAACTGTTGTCTCATGTTTTTCTGGTACTTTGTTTTTTTTAAATATCAAGTATCAAGGCACGTTCACACACACAGCAATGAATGTGGTTTTTAGCACAAGAAACACCAGTATGATGTTGCTCGATCATAATTAGATTGTATTTTGAATCATGGCTTCAGTCGTGTCATTTGCTGAGGAGGGGGGACTTCCCAATTTCTGTCATTAATCACGGCCGATATAATCGTAATTTCTGCTCTTCATCTGTTGTGAAAGCTCCAGAAACGTTGGAAAACTTTAACAACGTTGTGTCTGTGTTCTAAGATCATCTGTAGGTCTGTAAAGTCGTGCCGTACTGGTATTCATACACAGCAACACTTATTTTGACCGCCATGTCTGATTCAACATACGGATGTCGGGACGTTCGTGCTGTCAGGATGTTGGGACGTCAGTGACTTCAAGAGAATCTCCATGCTGATTGTCGTCAGGACACAACATCACGCACACTCGCCTGAAAAATTCAGAATTTACATGGAGGCGATGGACGCCACAATTTGCATCACCCGACATGAACTTGTTGTGACAGCCTACACACACATACACATACACAAACACCCCCGGAAGTCTGTCATCTCACTCACTCATTCGTTCCCAGCTCGCCTGGATTCCTTAAATCTCCCACAGCCTCATTGTTAAAAAAGAGGCTAAGCGCGAAAAAAAACATATTTTTATGTGACGGTTTGAGTTTGGAAGCTTTAATTTGTCCTGTTTCTTTTATTTTTGATGTTGATTTCTGATGTTGATTTTAGGGGTGCTAGCCAGGTCTCCCTCCTGACATTTAAGATGTGCCAGTCAGTTAGTCTTAGTTTTTTATATTCTATATTTGTTTGAATTTTGTTTGTTTATTTGTTTTGGTTATTTGATTTTTAATTGTTTGTTTTAGTTCAAACCCACACAAAGGACGCAAGAAATGAATTCAAACACCATGCACATTAAATGACACACAAGGAAGAGGAAGAAAAAAAAAAAACACACACTCAAATCAGTTCCAATGCAGATATCATATATTATAACCACCAACATGCAAAACTCCTAAATCCCCCCCCAAAGTCCAAACTCAGAAAAGAATCCAAACCAAGGCAAAAAATCCAACTCAAAGTTCCACTCTGGTTTTTTCTTTTTCTCAGTCCATGTTTCTCAAAAAAAAAACCCAAAAAACCCCAAAAAGATAAAGAAAAAAAAGAAACGATTCCTCAAAAACAGTACATCCACTTAGTCCCAAGGCCTTCAAAATAAAATAAAAGTTGTACTCACTCACACTCTTAGTTTTCTGTTAAAGTCAGTCAGTTTGTCAGTTCGTCAGTCCAGTCTAGTAAATCCGGGATTGGGCTGCTGGATGGCTGGCGTGAGGTGATCGACTGGCTTCAGTTAACAGCTGAGCGGTGTGATTGTGAGATGAAAACGAAAACGGGACGAGGTGGCGTGTGAGTCCGGAGCTGCTGTATACGGGAGATCAGAGGTGAAAAACGGGATTACACTGCCGTACTTTTCTCTGTCGATTACGAACGTGCTGCTCCGACGCTTCCGCCACTCACGCTTAGCCTCTTTTTTAACAATGAGGCTGTGGGCGTATTTAAAGAATCCAGGCGAGCTGGGAACGAATGAGTGAGTGAGATGACAGACTTCTGGGGGTGTGTGTGTATGTGTGATGCGTCAGATCCAGGCTGTCACATTGTGTCTAATCGCGTCTCTACATTGACTTTGTAATCTTGTGGCGTTCAGTACTTTCTGTGTGAACACGCCTTCAGTCTTACTACAGATCCATTTAAAATGCTCCAACATCTGTATAGAAATCCACAGCTTGACGGACCTGATGTGCTTAGTTACGGTTGCTAAGCTCTGGTTGGACATTAAGACACAGCTGTCAAGCAAAGTGTAAATTTTAAATGTATCTGGTAAAGTAGCTTTGGGTGGTTTAAGGTCGTGTAGCTGTTGCTTCTGCCTCAAACTCCTGCTTTAAATTCCGTCTGTGCCTGTTTTCTCTTCTTGCCTCTTTTGTTTATTGTCTTTGTAATGAAGCAGCATGTTTGAATGAAGCCGTCTTGGGCTGAGTGCCTGTACCGACCCTTACACAAAATTCAAAGCGAAACTCGTAGCCTCCAGCTTTTGCAACCAGCAGCTCATTCATTTACAGTAACACACGGAGAAAAAGACGAGCGAGTGCGAAGGATGACGAGAGCTGGGTAGATTCATGCGAGATCAAAGTTGTTTTTCATTTATGCGTCTCTCCCACTCTTTCAACCGCCATCACTAAGCAACAGTCAAAGGGAAAAATGTAAAAGGGTAGAGTAGTGAAGACCAACAAAAGATGATCACTCATCCAACATCATTTACCACGATTCAATCTTTTATCAATATACCAATTGAGCAATAAAACCACATTGATTGAGAGGTGTGAAACTTCTACAGTAAAAGGCAAGATCGACTGTCATTGAGTGAGCATTTTGACAGGCCAGATGAATTGCATTTGAAGTGCGATGCCGGTAAGAGGCGAGCAAAATGAGGCGAATCAACATGTTAATTCTGCGATTGTTGCATTCCGAGTGCAGAGTGCGTCTGCAAGCATTAACCTGAATGAGCGTATGTACCTGAGGCCATCTGTTAAGTTATTCCATTATAGCAGACGCAGCTGTCCTCAAGAGGATCAATATCCAAACATGTCTTATTCAGCACTGATTTTAGGATTCTGTTTGCTAATACATAAATATTGATAGGTAATAAATGCAGTCCGGATCAGTGGAAGTAGTCTGCAGCGCTGAGAGGAGACGAGTTCTTCCTGCTTTTCTTTCAGCCCAAAGTGGATGAGGGATCGAGAGCGATGCGGGGAAATGTTGGCTTCGCTTGTTTCCAAATGACCTCTGTGTTCAGTGAGGTCAAAAAACAAAGAGCAATAACAACATTTTTAACAAGGAAAGACGGATGAGAGTGAGCTAACATTGTTTTTATTCCACTTTTATGAAGCATAATTGAATTTCAGGGCTTTTTTTTAATGACAGGACAGTTTTTAACACTGCATTTTCTTTAAGCTTCGTGACGACAGGAACCCTAAATGCCATTTGTTCCATGTCTAAATAATTAATGTCTCACAGTTATTGTTCATGTTTTGGTTCTTGGCTCTCAGTGCTGCATGCTTCTGCTTGTTTTGCATCCTGAGAGAGTTTGAGGGATCGAAACAACAGTTTTAGATGAGATAAAGCTCAAGTTAAATGCTGCTTTAGACATTTAATTGTTTCATCAATTTTATCATGCTTGTAATAAATTAAATCAATTTTGAGCAGAACCTTGAAATTATAACCCTTGTGAATTAATTTCTTGTTTAAAGGTCGTTAAAACCTTTTTTCTCAACAGCTTGTTACTATTAGCGACGGAGTCCTAAACAAGCACACCATTTTCAACCAAAGTTAGATGTTTTGGTTGTTGCACATGGGAGATGTGGGAGTTTTATAATATCAGTGACAGATTTGATGTTTGCTGTATTAATTATAATTTATTAATAAAATGGGTTAAAACCACACCTTCAAACAACATTATGTAAAAATTCATTTCTGTGCGATTTGGCGCCCCTGCAACATTACAGGTACTTTTTCGCGATGTGTCAAACATACATGAAAAGTCACAACACAGCATGTAACTTGAAGCAACAAGTCCAGTTTTGTGTCTGTCCGCAGCCGTTTTTTTAATGTGGCCGTCCCCAACAATCATACAGGAGTCTGACAGAACTCTTCCGTCGTCGTCCTCTCTACAGCATCCTCACATCTGCCATGATTGAAGTTAGTTGAGGCTTTTGAGTCAAGTCACATTGCCCACTCACTCAGCTCTCATTCTGGTGCTGGACCTCCATCTGCCGACAAGTTAAACCTCCTCTGATAGCAGGGCCGCAGCTGCAGCTACGGTTTGCTGCAGGTAGACGACATGCTGCTTTCAGGAACATCCGTGAATCACAGAATTCAGGCCGAGCAGTCGCAGCAGCAGGACATCAGAGGGACAACCAGAGGAAATTTTTCCATAAATAAGAGACGGTTTCACCAAAATTACTCTTTTGTAATCGAGAGTGACGTGCATCGTGAAGTTTTGGTTTCCAAACCGCGTGGCGCAGTTTGAAGTTATGTAGTGCAGAAACAAGCTACAGGAGGGCAGAGTGGCTGAGGCAGAGTTAATCAACCTGTAACAACTCACTCTAACATTAAAATGATTTTACAACTTTTCTTTTAAGGTAGAAAAGTTAAATATTGTTGCTTTAACTTCAACTTTGACTGGGTGGGTTTACATGGAGCCTAATAAACCGATTAGAACTGGATAAAAGGCCCAAATGAAAAAAAAGCTACATATAATATTTAGATACAGATACATATTTCAGGGTTTTAATATGTTGAGACATATTTCATCCAAATGTGTCATCAGCTAAAATATCTATTCATCGCTTCTGTAAGTTGCTTATGCTGCTAGCCTAGCATGCTAGCATGCTGTCACAGTGCGAACACATGCAGACAAAGCATTCACACTCATGTTGCCACCTGTGAGCAATTTAGAGCTTCTAGTTTAATTACACTTCATGTCTTTTGGCTGTAAGAGGAAACAAGGGTACGGACAGGGAAAACATTCAAACTACAAACAAATGAGCGCTAATATTGAAAGCCACGAGTGATTTCCACACGTCTTCTGAAGGAACAAATGTTGTCAAAGGGATTCAACTTGCGGTTTCAGGCTGTTAGGGCTTAATGAATAGGTACGCAAATGCAGTGCCATATCACCTGCATCATTTTTGTTTAACAAGAAGAAAATTTCCTCCATAATAATGTTGGGATTCGTTGTGATCTTCATGTTTGCGAGTCTTAGCGCCTGATTGTGGCTGTGGGAAGCGCAGCGTGGTGATGCAGGCAGGGAGACTAAACAATAATCAGGAGGCTTTGTTGAGAAATGTGCCTCGGGTGCAGAAGCTAATACTCACTGAGGACCTATGAAGATTTTGAGATGCTGAGGAAGCTAATTACTGCGATAATTATTCTGTGCATGTATGAGGAGGGGAGTGTGTGTGCGCATGTGTGTGTGTGTGTGTATGTGTGGTTGTGTCTGTGTGGGGGAGATTAATCATAACAGTCGGTCTTATCTGTCTCACAGCTACTCAGATGTGTCAGACAGATTCATATCGAACACATTAACAACACACATACAGACACGCAAACCTTATGACAACTTCTGCAATCCCTGATGATAAGTCTTTGTGTAAGTGGAAGAATTTTTAATACTTCTGCTTGCAGTAAACATTTACAATTAAAAAGAATCAGATGCCACAAAAATTTAAAATAATTTAACCTTGTACAAGCAGGAAATCTGTTTGCTGTCGTCTCCTAAAGATCTATAGGCTTGACCGATTTATCAGTGTGCCGATATTATTTGCCCACACTGGTCTATCTACTGGTATTTTCATGAATGAACACCACGTTTGTGTTTTTTGAAGCGTGAATTAAATTGCTAGAAGCAGAAAGCTATTGTTAGGCTATAAGTTACCTACATCATGGTCACATGACTTAAACGTCACTGCCCCGAAACTTTCAAATTCTGATTTGATTTAATAAGCTTACTTTTTTACAAAGCTCTGTTCTTTGACCGTGACCTGATCAAGCTCGTGATCATGGCTTTTCACACAATGATGTCTAAAGTCCTCGACAAAAACTGTAGTCTTAATTAGCTATTTGTTAACAACTGCTTTTTTTAAGACATATGAAACCATGAAAGTTCAAAAATTACCCTAACCCCTAACCCTAGTTTATATTGATGCATTTTTCTCACGTCACAAAAAAAGTCTAAAACTCTTAAGCCCGTGCCAACCACAAACCTTATTTGAGGAATTTTAGAGAGGGTTTTTTTTGTTATTGTTGTTGTTTTTTGCACATTAAGCCTTATAATAAGGATACTATGATCATATCCAGTGTTCTACAGCATTATTATGATGAACGGAGTAGTCCTGAGAGCTCGAGCTCACTGCTGACGTCACCAATCAATCAATCAATCAATCTTTATTTGCAAAGCGCTTAATCACATCTACAGACATTTCAAAGCGCTTTCACAGAAAGAGAAACCAACAGAACCCTCCAAAGCAAG
>JAQFJA010000010.1:11764357-11777194 GCA_029874485.1 Naso brachycentron | reverse complement strand
ACAATAAAAGTTTCATGTTATAATGTGATAAGTTTATTGTTATAACAAATCGCCACCTTTTATCATGATAAGTTTTATGTTTTCACAATACAAATAGTATATTGTAATAACAATAAAAGTTTCATGTTGTAATGTGAAGTTTGTATGTTGAAATAACGCGAAAATATGTTATAGCCAAAGTAATATAACATCTTATAACAGGAAACTTTTGTTACAACAATAAACCTAATCCATTAAAAAGTAATTCTGATTCACTTTTATTTTTATGGCGTGGCAGCAACATGCCTCCGTAAAGCCGGAGCCTGGGGGAGTTTTGAGCAAACTGCCTTTTTGGAAATCCAGCCAGTGTGTTTTTTGAACTGTGAGCAGCAGTGACATTTTGCCTGCGCTTGTGTCACCATGCCAGGGCTGCAGTTCACCGCTAGGCTTCCCATCGGCCTATCGCTGCTCTCCTGCACGCTGACGACGAGACCCGGAAGCAGCGAGCTGTCTGCTTTGTTTTGTTTTGGTAGCAGGAGTTGGTTCAGAGGCAGGCAGGCAGGCGGAGGTCCGTGCGGGAGGCAGCCGCTCGCTAAATGGGGAGAACCATAACGGGGATGGAAGATGACGGACCGATAGCTGACGCCTGTAACATGCCGAGTTTTATCAGCAGTTTCGAGGAGGGGAGGGCGAAATTGTCCCGCAACCTGCCGACGGAAACTTCTCCGGCGGAGCGCAAAGTTGAGCGGCCGGTCAGCGATTTAAGCCAACGTGTCAGCAGATCAAACTCACGGCAGTCCCTGGGCGGAGGTGAGAGGGAGCCGGAGGAGAGGAGCAGCGAGGAGGAGAAGGATGCGAGGGGCAACAACAACAACAACTGCAACGGCGGAGGAGGAGAGAGTAGGAGGGCGAGCGCCGTCGAGATCCTCAGGAGGAATTTCGGGGTTTCGAAGTCGCCCTCGCTTCGTTTGAATGTGAACATTCGAATGCGGTGCGATGATGACCACGAAGAAGACGACGGAGACGTTCATGGCGACGTTCATAACGGCTCTGAGAGTGAATGTTGCAGCTGTCAAAAGTCGGACCGAGAAACGGGCGAGGCGATGCCTGAAAACGAGCAAACCCCGAGCGACTTGACGACTTGTGATGTACAGGGAGTTGAATTTGTTACCGTTACAAGTCGGTGCCATCACAAACGTGACAGTGAAGGCAACACGGTCACTTCGAACGGCTCGTTTAATAGTAAAGAACACGTCTACTGCACTGTTTACTGCATCGCTAACGACAGCCATCAAAAAGACGCTGAAATCACTGGTGATGAAACGGCCGCATCTGACGCTCCAGAAATGGACGTTGGAGCGGGACAGGAAGTGAGTTCGAACCCCGAGCCGGTGCTGTACACGCTGGACGATCTGGTGGATCCTTTCGGGGACATCGCCCACCGGCTGTCCAACGTGCAGGCCGGTGGAGAGGCAACGACGGAGACTTGCCGGGTGTGCATGGAAGGGAAATCCATCGCACCCCTGCCCTGCTGCAGGAAGGCCGTGTGTGATGAGTGTCTGAAGCTCTACGTCAGCTCCCAGGTTGGTGAAGGAGGGAGGGTGCTCAGAGGAGGTGGGTGGGGGGTGAGGGCGCTCACCACGAGCCCGGATTCATCAAAGTATTACTTAAACGTCACAGGCCGACGTCTGCAGGTCTCCTCATCTCGTGATTACAGCTGTTTCCCTGTGAATCTGGGTCACTGACGCACTCTGCACAAACACTGGGACCTGGGCAGGGATGGGTGTCACAAAAGCTCCTTATGTTTGCTCTTTGATTTATTCGGCAATGATTTCTCCTCTCAGGCTCGCCTGTTTACCCTCAGATACACTACTTGTGTTTTGTAGGACATTATTAGTCTACTTACAGTCTAACAAAACACAAGCGAGCCCTTCTAGTAGGCTCATCGTTTTTGAACTGTTTGTTCACATCCTAAACAAACACATCCTGCTTGAGCCAGAGAGTAAATCACAGCATCCCGGCAGTGTGCTTTGGGTCACACCATCCTGTATTTTGACGCTGCAGTGTAGGGCCCGACAGAAAGGGGATTTTTAGGACTGATGCCGATATTGGGGAACAGGAAAATTCCTATATCTGATATTTCAGCTGATATTTTAAACATATGGTGAACAATACTGGCAGAATGTGGTTACCAGATAGGCTACTTGTGGTAAAGATATGTAATGGAGACAGGATATCTTACATTTTAACAAAAGTGCACTGAAAAGTAAACACAGTAAACACTTCATTTATTAATTATTAAAAACTGATCACCCTCTGCTGGACAAACTACGTAATTACACCATTTTATATCACTGGTCCAGGCATTTCCTCTGGCCTTAAAGGTGGAGTCAGTGTAATTTTCCTCAAGACAAGAAAATACAGACTTATACAAAAGTAATGCATCGCTTCTGAGCTTCTATGTGGTGGTGACTGTTCATGCAGAAATACTGCCCCCTGCCTGTTGTTTGATGTTTTTGCATGTTGTAGCGGACTCGTGACCAGCTTGGGACGAGACTGGGTGGGGAGTGGGCACTTTCCCCCGGCCAATGACGCGTACAGGTGAGGTTGAGAGTGAATAAAACAAAGTGACTGGTTGTCATTTAGATTGGAGAAAATTTCCAATACGGACACAGCAGCAAAGAAAAGGAAATATAACTGTAGTGAGGTGAAATGGCGAGTGGATAAAGCTCGTGTCAGAATGAGCATGAATGTCAATTTAACTTTCAGCTGTTTTTGAGCACTGAAGGAAAGCGTGGGGATGAAGAGCGATGCGGAGTTGGTCTGCTCTCTGTTGTACAGGTTGGTGCCAAACCGGCAATTAGCTTGTGCTAGCTTAAATGTCATGTTCCCATGTAGCTTGCTGTGGAATGCTAGGTCCAAGCGGTATCAGTACACGCTACCATACTTTTGGTGGCGTTGAGCTCAGGAGAAGAAGCCCAATTTGAATATTTTGTTTACAAGCCGCAACGAACAAACACTGCTGACTCCAACTTTAAAAAAACAGTTTTAATATCAGCGCATATCAGTAAACAGATGCCGATACCGATATTTTGCGATAGGCTAATATCGGCTGATAATATCAGCATACGGATTTATTGGTCGGGCTTCTACAGTGCATGCTGGCTTCTTCTACAGCATATTTTCCCTGCGTGAGTTTTGAGTTGTTGCAAACTAGTACCGTACAAGCTCCAGTTCTTTGATTTTGGGCATTCTTTAGACTCTTAAATCAAGGGAATGAATAAAAGATGAATAAAACATTTATGTCCGTTAATTCAATGCAGCTGCTGTGGAAATAGGGGCTCAGCAGTGAATGGGAGATTTGCCGGCCTGCTCTCTAACAGAGCTTAATTTTTTCAGGATGGATTTTTTTTGAGTGCCTCTGTCATGAACTCCTGCCAGAGGATTTACTATCTTGTCTCTCTGCTACTGTTATTATAATCTTCTTTTCTCTGTTGAGATAAAACAGTTTGTATCAGTCATCTGGACTACTTTTAATCTGCAGTTATCGTATTTTGATAACAAGGCACAAATCATCATAAAAGCACAGAGAAAAGGAGACTCTCTGATAAGCACACTGAGAATGAGATAAGGGTCATGTCAAACCATCCTGTGTGGGCGGAATGTTTTTTTGTTAATGTACTACTAACTCACTTTAGCGCGCATGGCCGGCGTGAACCTTCAGCAGATACAGAAGCATTATGTCACAGAGATGTTGTTGTGCACGGGCGTTACGCGGCCTATCTGGTGTTTCATCGTCCTCCCCAAATCAAGGCAGTATTGTTGGGCTTAATTCAAGAATTGTCAGGACGGATAGAGTGGATGTAGCTTTGCCTCTTAGTAGCTTGTGCCCCTCCTTAGAAATGGGTTGTAAACTAAATATTATTTAACACAATTCAGTACATTAAAAGGGATGTTAAATATGTTAAAAGCGACATTGTTACAATACATTTTTTCATATGTCTGTATTACCAATGTTACAGTGCTTTATTTCAGCTATTTATTCATGCTTTTAGCTTTTTCTTACAGTAGTTTTTCATCACTTTTAGCTAGGCATGGGAATGTGGACCAAAAATCATATCATGGTATTCTTTTCTGCTGAATTGCAGTACAAGATAATAAATGTGACTGTGGTCGATTTTGAAATGCAAAGAAACGGGTTTCCCTTCCTCCGCTGTTTGAAAATATACAGCTGCAAAACATGTAAATGAAAATGAGGTCAAGCACAGTGAAATTAATTCAATAACAGGATTCTGTGCTTTCATAAATAATTGAAGCTTCAGGTGGTAACATTTGCTAACTTGTTGGGAAGCAACTCTGCTGCAGCCGTTTGCACCAGCTCACATTTTATTTCATTTGTTGTTGCTCTCTTTTTTAAGTCCAGTTTGAGCCGAGAGCGCGTGGTTTCAGGGAAGGAGTAAACTGGTTGCTTGCAGAGGCGAGTCAGAGCGCAGGGCACTAACAGCTAACCAGCACGTCCCCACATCACCTGCCGCTAAGAAGTGCAGCATAGACCGGCCAATCAGGACAGAGAGTAGAGCATCACTGATTCGGCTAATAGAGCGGGGGCAATAGGATTTTTACCAATCCTGAATACAGTGGCATGATGGGAAAACTAAGAGATTGAGAGATCCTGTGATACTGTCAGATAACGTCACTCGCTAACAGCTGTCTGTGGGTATGACATTTTTTCCAAATAGAACACAAATAATTATTGATGTATACTCCAAAGTTACCTACTGCAGCTTTAACACACTGAGATTTTTTGATAAGCCATCATCAGTGTGTGATGTGGATAAAATGACAAAGTGGTTAGAATATCTCCAACAGCTGGTAAGTTCAGAAAATTGTCACTTACCTGCAACGCAGCCTTTAAAACCAGGAAAAGAGAACAGTTACGCAATATTTTGTTACACTGATAGACAAAATTTAAGATGATATCTCACCACATCATATTGGCATAGTATTTGTTGGCATTGTTTTTAGCTATGTTAACCATTAGTTACTTTTAAATAACTGCCTCAACTGTTTTTATGTACTTTTAGCTAACTGCTACTCTTAGCTAAAGCATATGACTGCTTGTACTACTTGAGCTCAGTGGTTCTCAAACAGTTAGCCAGACGGGCTCCACCAGGGAGGCACAGTTGACCCAAAGAAAAAGGGTTTGCTAATGCTATTGTGCAGACTTTTTTTTGACTAATTCAGCCTCCTTTTTTTAGTTGCTCCTCCCTGTTATTGTCAATGATAAATGAAAACTGTGGGGGACATGACAGAAGGTTGAAAATTGAGAACCACTGCTTTAGTTAATGGTTTCAACTGTTAATCTAGTACATTTAGCTAATTATTTCACCTTATCGTCAGTTTAAGCACTACTAAATGCAACATGACCCAGTTTGATGGGCAGCTTCCTATGAAGTAAAAATAATTTGGATTTTTAGATATATGATTTTAAGTTTAGCAGAAGTTTTCCTGGGTTAAAAATTTCTATTTCTAGTAGATTTAGGCCTCTGCACATAGTATGCAGAAGCCTTAGCCATGCCAAACTACAGTATATTGTCACTGCAAACATCTACTGCATACCAGCTTAGTAAGCTAACAGTCACCACTGTCCAGGGGCAGCCATATGCTCATTCTAAGCGTAATTATTTTGCTGTTTCAATCAGGTTTTTGGCTTTATTTTGACCTATTTTTAATCCTAACAGTGTGAAAATGCAGAACCCACATTATAAACACACCTCACACAGTGACACATGTATGTGAGCGACGTGAAGTGGCAGCCGTCTTAACCCGTCCAACCAGTCTGGTAGTGGTCATCAAAGCGTTAGTGTTGTGGCAACAGTGCTCGCACATCGGCTCTTAAGCCTGCAGAGGATACATTTTCATGATCATGTAATAGGTGTGAGGGTGTGTGTGCATGAGCTGTCGGGTATGCTGAGTGTAACACCGTCAGAGGCTGACGCTATTGTTCTTTGCATTCTGCCTGCTGTCATTTCTCACAGACAAACACACGGACAAAGTGCCTTATCATGTGTCAGTACAGCAGGTCTCACAAGCTTTGACAGACTGAAAGTGTGAGCAGAGAGAGAATGAGGATGAAAGAAAATATGAGATGAGGAAGAGAAAGAGAGCAGGAACCAGAGAAAAAGAGATGGCCTGAGAGGAAATGAAGACAAGACGAGAGTTATTCAGTGGAAGGAAAACAAGAGAACAAGAGTTGAACCACGTGATGGAAATTATTGCCTTTCTACGTTTCCTCATATCACGGTGAATGTGAACTTAATGATGGGAAATTTTTCTTCTTATGTAACAAAGTGTAACAAGATTATGGCATACAGTAATGCAAGCAGAAGTGATGGCAGCGCGTCTCTCCTGTGTGCACGTAATAACATGTCAGTCCCTGAACGTGGTGACTCCTATGTGAATATGGTCCATGATGCAGTAAAACTGACTGATGTGTCACTAATCTGAGCATGCTTCAACACATTTTAACTTCAACTCTCCGCTGCCTGTTTGAGCCTTCTATTCATACCCCTCTTCTCCCTCTATTCTATCTTAAATTATTACCTTTAAGCTTGGGCCAGTATTAGAAAATAATGACTATTGCAGTATTTGCCACCATTTGTGATATTTTTCATAATATTGAACAGCTGTTACAGCGTCTCCAGGCTTTTATTTTGAAAAGAAAATGCATGCTGAGCTGCCATGGTGGGAGAGGCCACGTGCCTCCTTATTTGATGAGGTGGAGAGGTTATCACAGGTTATTTTGCATGATGTAGGCATGAAAGCAGCGCTTTAATATACAGACATGAAGGACTTTGTTTCAAAGAAGAATGCCAGCTCACAAATTTGGCAAGTGAGCTTTAAAGGATATTCCTGAATTTTTGACACAGGGCCTCATTTTTGACCTACCCAGTCCTATTCCTATTGATGAAGACCATTTCCAGCTCACCGCATGCAGTACAGAGTTTGGACGGCTCGCCATGTCAGCGCTTATGCTAGCAAAAGTCAATGGGCTCTAGTAAGGGTTAGCAATAACAGGAAGCCGTTGACGTTGTTATTTCCTGTTGTTGCTAACCCTAAGCGGAGCCACAGATTTGAGAAATCCAGCCTTAGTTTCACTTCAGAAATTATGAGACAAACACTTGAATTCACCTCAACAGGCTGTCGTCATATTAGACTTGCTTCGGGTGCACTGTGGAGTGTTTAATCTGAGTTTGATAATAGCTATTGTTGCGTCCATTGACTTATGCTAGCATTAGCATTAACGGTTAAACTCTGTACTGCATGCAATGAACTGAAAATGGTCTATCAATAGGAATAGGACTGGGTAGGTCGAAAATCAGGCCCTTTGTCAAAAATTTGAAATATCCCCAATGTTCAGAGTATATTTACAAATGAGTAGAGGACGTTTGCCTGCTAGGCGCTAAAATAGTTTGTTAAAACCAGTTTATACCAGTGTGCATGCACTCCATGCACTTCTGTTGGCTCATTTTTATGCAACTAATTAACATTATTATATTAACATTTTCACAACTCTCACATGCTTCAGTATATTCTTTGTCTCATTGTAAGAATTAAATAAGTATTTTTGTCTGTGACGTCTTCAGGTACGAATAGCCAAATCTTACATCAGCTGTCCGATCCCAGAGTGCAGCGGCTACCTGGAGGAGGGACTGGTGATTTCCCATTTGGCCAATGAGGACGTGGCGAAATATCGTTACTTTCTTGAGCTGAGTCAGCTGGACTCGAGCACCAAGCCCTGCCCCCACTGCAGTCAGTTCACCTCTCTGAAGGAGCACAATGCCAACCGCTCCGAGCACAAGTACAAGGTAAGACCACAGTTCCAATGCACATTCATAAGGAAAATACAGAGCAACAAATTAATTTCCAAATATGGCTGATATTTATGTTTATGTTGTATATTAATGCATATGTGTCTGTCCTCTGTCCTGACTGTAGATCCAGTGTAGCAATTGCCAGTTTGTATGGTGTTTTAAATGCCACGCACCATGGCATAACGGGCTGAAATGTCGCGACTACAGAAAAGGAGACAAGCTGCTACGAACATGGGCCAGTGTCATAGAGCACGGGCAAAGAAACGCCCAGAAATGTCCACAGTGCAAGGTAAGAGCTGGGAGAGGCACAAGCTGTTATACCATTGTGTTTTGCCTTAGAACAACACAGGCGGAGAAGGGCATGTAAGGTTGGTGTGTGAGTAAATGGAAAGGAGGCTTAAGTATAAGGACACGGACAGATGATGGATGAGGAGCTGCTGAGACCTAGACGGAGGCAGAGCGGCGATACATAGACAGCAAACAGTCAAAAATCTTAAAGTGATCCTGTGCAATGTTGGTTTAAACAGTATCTAATTTCACTGTGACAAAGTGACTAAATCAAGACAGAGATGAGGATAATTACCAGTTTATGCTCAAAGCAATAAACATTTCCATCTGTGTTCATGGCACTGATGCTCCATGTCTTGAAATTTCTGCTCTGGAAGCAGAAGAGAGGATCCTGTTGAGCGTGAAGCCAACAGATTGGTGTCATGCTGTGTTTAGTTGTAAAAGAGGCTGAGAGCGGCTGAACTTTACACCCAGTTAAAAAGCAAAACTGCTCCTTGTGTTAAAGCTGCCAAAAAGCAAAGATCCATAAAGTGTACTCCTACATGAATACTGCAGTGCACTATAAGAGATGCTGAAATAGATGCTTATAAGCCCTGTTTCCACTGAGCGGTGCCGTTCGGTCTGGAACAGCACGGTACGCTTCGGAATGGTACTCGCAGATCTGACTTGTGTTTCCGCTGCCGACCGTACCCGTACCTGGTGGGCGGTGCTGTGCTGCCGTGTTGTGCTGCGCAGTGTAAGGGTGCTCTGCCACTTTTTTCTCCAGGTGAAAAATAGGCCTGATTCACCTGCATGAGCCAGAAAAACCATCCAATTGTTACTAATGTGAATGTTTTTGTGAAAGAAAAATAAATGCAAGTGA
The DNA here is from genome assembly GCA_029874485.1 of Naso brachycentron. Lineage (NCBI taxonomy): Eukaryota > Metazoa > Chordata > Actinopteri > Acanthuriformes > Acanthuridae > Naso > Naso brachycentron. The sequence goes on along the minus strand of JAQFJA010000010.1, from coordinate 11,768,191 downwards.
ATTATTGTTAATGGTCAGACATTTCACCACCATACATGTATAATATGTATGTGTGATCAAAAAAAATACTCTTAAAACCTTTTCAAGTTGTCGTTTTGACATTTAAGGTGGGCTGATGTTCCACCTTAAAAGATGCATCTCAGCAGCTCAGTGAATGAAATGAATCAACGTGAAAAGCATCCTTTCGTTGTTGTATCATGTCTTAAAATGCTACGGAAACATTACAGTCTGTGTTTAGTCTTGGCACTGATCATCAGTTCATCAGTTTAATTTCTCCCCTGAGTGACAGTTTAACGAGCTGCTGCTGCAGCGAGCAGATCGGCAGGTCTCACCGCGAGCTGCTGCTCATCACAAGTCCGAAACCGTCATGACAGATTTACAAAAGAGAATTATTTGGACAGGCTGACTACATATTTGGAATGTACATGATAACATTCTCACCTAAAAAAACCACAAAGCTTACTGAAGTGATATATTACCAGTTCAACGACAACACTTCAAAACAAGTTTTTGCCTGCTTGCAGTCAACAGACTGCAGTGTGTGTAGCTCCTCCCTCTTGGGACTGCTTGGTACCATAACGAAAGAGTGACCAGAATACGTACGGTACAGTACGGTTATTTGGTAACCTTTTGACAGCGGAAACACAAAAACAATGCGTCTCAAACTGAACTGTGGAAACAGGGCTTTAGTTCTCAGTTTGAGAATGAGAGGAAATTTGCTAATGTTGATTGTTACTAATGCAAAAACTGAAATACTCTCTTCTAGAGTTTAAATTTGTATCCAAGCTAAAAAGTGAAAGAACTTCTCTGAATTTTGTGATAATGCTTGCAGCTCTTTATCAGTATGATGAACAAGGTATAGTATGTGATAGAAAACAGGCAACTCTCATTTTTCCCTCCCATTTCACTTTTGACTCTTTTTCCACCTCTCTCTGTCTGTAGATCCACATCCAGCGTACGGAGGGATGTGACCATATGACGTGCACGCAGTGTAACACCAACTTCTGTTACCGCTGTGGAGAGCGCTACCGACAACTAAGGTTACAGTCTTTCACTTTTATACTGTCTTGTATCTGTAGGGTGGCCAGATGAGAATGAGGGAAGTTCAGGACAGGGATGGGTGTGGTCACATGAAGATAAGGGGCGTGGCCTCTAGTCTTTGTTCAGATCAGAAATGTATTTATTACAAACATCAGCCATGACTCAGATCTTCTCTACTGCAGTGTTGTTTCTTTCAGCGTCATTTCAGCTAAGCCTAGGTCAAAGCCGTATGTATGACTGGACCTTGTTGATTCTTGTTGTCAGGTTTTTTGGGGACCACACATCCAACCTCAGCGTGTTTGGATGCAAGTATCGCTATTTACCTGATAAACCTCATCTGAGACGGCTGATTAGAGGGTCTGTCTGTGGTAAGTTGGTGTTTGTGTCTGGCGAGAAGATCCTGAATCTGTGTTTTTCTTAAAGCAGTGATAACTGATAAACGATGTGGCTCTGAGGATAGATGTTTTGTTCGGTTAGCCCAACCCTTTGGTCCAGACTGAAATATCTCAACTCATTATCAAATGTGCTCCCATGATTTTTTGCACAGATGATGATTCTGCAATCAGATCAAAATTAAAAATTTTCCAACATTTCAAAGTCTTGCACACTCATTGACGTTCTCATCAGGCTCAGCTGTTCTTTTAACATGCTAAGCTAAGATGGAACATTGTAAACATACCTACTTAACATCAGCAAGGCCTTATCGTCGACTTCTCCAGTCCTATTCCTGTTGATAGAGATCATTTTCAATCATTGCATGTAGTACAGATTTTGGACGGCTTGCTGATTTGTCCCGAATGCTAATGCTAACGCAAGTAAATGGGACCCAACTGTAGCTGCTACCAAACTCTGATAAAACACTCCACAGTGCACCCAATGCAAGTCGAATATGACAACAGTCTATTGAGGCAAATTCTTTCAGAAGTCAGAGTACAGCTCGATTTCTTTAATTTGTGGCTTAGCAGCAACAGGAGGTACATACTTTAGCAGCTTCCTGTCGCTGTTAACGCTAACCAGAGCCACAAACTGAAGAAATTCAGCCGTAGTTTGACTTCTAAAATTATTCTATGAACACTTGAATTTGCCTCAATAGACTGTCGTCATATTTGACTTGCATTGTGTGCACTGTGGAGTGTTTAATCAGAGTTTGGTAGTGGCTGCTGTTAGCTTGCTACTGATCCCACTGATTTGTGCTAGCATTATCATTTGCAGCTAAATGGTGAGCCATCCAAACTCTGCACTGCATCAAATTAGCTGAAAATGGTCTCTATCAATAGGAAAACTACTGGATAGGTTGAAAATGAGGCCCTACGTCAAAAATTCCATAATATCCCTTTAAGCTTTCAGCTAAAAGCACTACTATGCTCAGGTATGGCTTCAATGAGATGCTAGCATCACTGTACTTATCAAGGAGTCATGATTGTTGAGTTTCACATTGGAGCCGCATATTCACATTTTGAGGCTACCCAGTATCACATCTACTGTCAGCCCTGATATGCTAGTGTCAGATTTGGTTGACTGAGTGTCTTATTTGGCAGTAAACAGTCAACTAAACTGCTGATAAACAGTTTAGTTGTCTAATGTTTTTGAATTTCCTCAACCTGTCTCATTTTCTGTAATTTTGTTTTAGTGAGTAATCTCTTATGTTGCATAGAATGTCCATGACGCAAAATAACATGTGATAACATGTTGCTGCTTAGATCCAGATTATAACTGTAGATAAGAGGCAGCGGTACTGAAAGAAATGCAGTGGAAATTTCATTTTCTCATCATGTCTGGGATAAAAATCTTGAAACGTTGCTGCACTGATGCCTGTTGAAACTTCTATTAAAAGCAAGCAGCCATGTGTCATCTGTGACAGGCATGAATGAACGGCCTCTTGATGGCGACAGCAGTGAACACTACCATATTTAAGGCCACCAAGGAGAGTTTTTTAATGAAGCGTGGAAGCACTACATCTCGTGTTATGTTAATTATGATTATCCAGTCCCTGTTGTCAGTGAGTGTGCACAAGCGAGCCTCCAGGAAGTCGAGCTCTTGTGGTAGATTTGTTCGACTCTGCTCTCCATGACAGCTACAGCTAGTTATGCCAGCAGGGTGCCCGCTGAAATGGGAGTTAATTTGTCCCTTAACAAGAATTATTTACCCATTAGAGCTCTCATCGCTGTCTTCATGCCACGGACTGTTAGCAGCACCAATTTTGCGTGTAATAAGGGACATTTAATCATAGATGGAGTTGCTTTTTTTATTTTATTTCCCCCACTCAGCATTTAGTATTCCGTCCTCTGCACTCAAATTGATGCACTGGTGGCCAAACATCTTAAATATTCTGCTGGGATGCATTAAAATTTAAACCAAAATGTACAAACAAATTAATTTTAAATCATGCAATTAATATTCCATCAGAGATTTATTCATTATGAATGATTATGTTGATGTTTTTCCGCTCTCTTTCTCTCGTTTTTTTCTCTTCAGCCACAAAGGTGCTGATTGCTCCAGTGGTCATTTTGCTGGTCGTGGTGCTCGGAGCTCTCGCACTGGTGATAGGTAACATAATTACACACATAAACACGCATGCACATCAAAGGATTAAAGGATCCTTCTTTGCAAATTAAACCTTATAATAAAGATATTTGTGAATGTTGTTGGTGAAGCTGTGTGAAACATTAAGAAAACATAATTTCATAATTTTTTAAATTTAGACTCTAATGAAAACAGTACATATTTGAAGGAGATATTTGTTTTTTAGCACATTAAGCCTTATAATAAGGATATTTACGATCATATACAATG
>JAQFJA010000010.1:11701028-11714428 GCA_029874485.1 Naso brachycentron | reverse complement strand
AACAAGGCTGTGCGATGTGGAAAAAAACTATTGTGTTTCTGACAAAATACCTTGATATCAATATTTCTTTCACAAATTATTAACACAAGATTTGTTATAAATAATCATTAGAAATGTGGACTTAATGACTAAGAGGGAAAATGCTAATATTAGAACAGCCTGTAACGTATAAGATCAGCTCTCGTCTCATATCACGATATCGAATGCGCAGCCTTTTTATGAGACTGCATTATTTTTAGCTAAGTGTTCAATATAAACTGGCAACTGAGTGCAGTGTGGATGTGTGATGGACAGCGTTTAGTGGGCTTCTCGGGGTAATTATGCTCATTGACACCTTCAATCAGCGGGGTGGACACAACAAAGGTCCTCAGCTGGACACATTTGCAAACCACTTCCACTTGCTCCACCAGAGTTTCTGTACACTGAAGCAGTGAGAAGGTGAAAGTTATCATTCTCCATTAGCCCTGGGTCTCATTTCAGCCTGTCAGTCCCCCCTGCAGAGCAAAGACTCAAGAAACATCTGTGTGTGTTGTTTGAACAGCCTGCCACAGTGAAGGCAAACTACTGACTCCAGCCTTTATTTAACTCTTTTTCTTGGATCATTTGTATGATTTTATCCTTGACCAGAAAGGGAATGAATTAGTGCAATCTTCTGACTTTTCCTTAGACATGAGAGCCGAGAGCGGCCATGGTCACTACTGTCTATAATAATTCTGTTATCTCGAGGTCATGAAATAATCATCTCATTATCACTGGAAAATGGCTTGTTGTCTCGTGATAAAGGGATAAATTAATGCGTTATCACGGAATAACAAGGCTTGTTTTCCTGTGATAACAGAATTTTTTAAAAGTCTGTTTTCCAAACAAGAGGTTGTTTCCTCTTTATTAATAATTTTTATCAGAGATTAGGACTGGCACTGAAAAGTGGCTATGTGGAGACACTGTGGCATTAATATTGTCTTTGTCTCGGCCATTATAATAAGTCAGGCTTTATTTGAATAGCTGCTGGCTGATGTAGAGATGAGAGGTCATCAACATCTTTGATTATCGCAAACAGGATATTTTCCTAGTGATCCTTACAACATAGTTGTCTGCTGTAACTGCAGGAAACAAAATTACACATTTATACCTTTTTTTACTGTTGGGTTATAATCTCCCACACCGTGGCAGTGATCTTAAAGGGCCAAATCTGTGTGATCCTGAACCAAACACTCGCCTTCCTTTTCACCATAATTATTCCATGATCTCAACATTAATGCTGCATTCACATGGAAACAGGGAGACTGTAGACGACAGTGGGAGACACCCTGTGAACGGCAAACAGTCCAACGGAATGGACAGATGGCAAAATGAAACACCCACGACGATGAGTTGCTAAGGTGATGTTGTATTGTTTACAAAGAATGTAATAAAATACATTTAATGAAATTATTTTGTCACTATCATTTTATGTAATGACTTTAGTAATGCATGTAGCTGTAAAATGCAGCTTTCCTAATTTTCTATTGCAAACGTAAAATAAAAGTTAAATTGAAATGTAATCAGCTTTGTGCTGATTTCCCTTCGTGTATCAGCTTTTCGTGTGGCATCTTGGTAAGTTTTTAGACTGTGGTAGATACAACTCCAGGTATTATTGTACCAAAATAATCAGCTTCTCATGGTCCAGATCGGTCATGTTTTCTCCTTGTGTGAGGCATTTGAGGAGTTACTTAATATTTGATTGTAAATTCTGTTGCAGAGGACGGCAGAAAGTTAAAATATTTAATATACTTTGACAGTACTTCTGTCTGCCTTTACTGTTGCCGTCATTCTCTGCCGGCTTCATCAAATTTTACTGTCCTTGCTCTTATCCACTTAAATTACATCTGGTTTGCTGTCTACCATCTGCATGATTCCATGTGAATGCAGCATAAAGCTTATTATTGTGTGATATTGAGTGATTTTTTGTGTGTATATATATGTATAATATATGTATGTATTAAGGTCATACATTTGAATTTATTCAATAATCTTGTTTATGACTAAATACCTGTTGAACGAAGACATTTCCATCAGCATTTGCTAGACTTTGTATTTACTGCTATTAAGTAGATATAACCATGCTAACAAGCTAAATTAAAATGGTAAACATTACCCATATACCTGTTAAACTACAACATGCTAACACTTCCACATGTCAGCATACTGTCATTAGCATTAAGCTAGCTTTAGTGCAGCCTCAGCCACAGAGCTGTGAGGTGAGGTGAGCATGTTCATGCGGGACAGAGGCCAGACAGCAGGTCATGTAGTCGCTCCCAGCTGACCACTCTGCTGAAACCAAATTAAAATTGGTCATTTGTCACACGATAAATAGACCACCATAGTCACCTCTGCCGGGCAACACCGGCTAATCCCACGAGAGCACCCCGCTCTTGTTTTGAAAGGAGAGCCTCATGGCTTGTCTTTCAAAGTGGAGATATTTGGGCCCCATTCTATTTTAATGGAGAGGTCTGAAATTCTCGAGAACCCTTTAGGGTTCTCCCAGCTGTCCTTGATGGTCCCACCTCTCGTACTGCCTCACTCATCAACCAGCATTTGAGATGGATTTCAATGGCCGGACGCAGACACTCTGACAGTTTGGACATGCGGGTGAAGATAAAGTGAGCAGGATTGTGACATTAGCTACAGTCCAACAGACGGGACGTTTCGTACTTAGTAGATAAACTGAGTGAAACTAGAAGTGTAGAGAGGCTGGATTTAAAAGTAGCCTGCACCTATGGTCTAACAGGTTCGACATGTAAATTTATAATTTAAGCTGTCAACACTCCCACGAGATGAACAGCTTAGAAATCCATGTTGTGCATGTTTGTGATAGAGGTGTTCAAGAAGAAAAGGTCCAACATTTTTGATCTTCTTTCATACATTGAAATTCTAAAGTAGTGTTTAAAATGGGGTACCCCGGCTGTCTGGCATCCTAAATGGCACTTTGATGCCAAGTCTGCAGTAAAGTTTTGTCCTTTGAAAGAACTTACAACGCCAAATGATCCCAAAAAGCTGCAAAACGTGTCCATCTCCCCCGCTTGTTTATGAAACCATGCAATCACATGTCCAGTGCAGGTGGATGCCAGTGAGGGAACATCCTTTTAGAGTCAGAGAAAAATGCAAACACTGTAGAACTTGAAAGTATCTGAAAATGCATGCTGTTTGAGTCATGCAAACGTCTCTGGGTGTTAAAAATTAAACGAGAGAAAACATTACATGTCATCCAGAGAGATGAACCAGAGGACCCTGTAAAACAGCCGTAAAACAGCTCAGTTTCGGGTCGTCCAGTCCCCCTTCATGTTTAACCTCTGGAACAGGGTGGTCCTGTCACTCTCCTGTTCACATTTTTGTGCGACACACACACACACACGCACACATACATGCAGCAGTTAACCATCTATTTTGAGTCTGACGCAGTAGCAACTGACACATGCTGAGGATTTCAGCGTAGACCCCCATGAGCAGCTCCGATGAATGAGAAGCTTGTCAGGACAGAGTTGCAGCTCAGGGGCAGAGGGCACAGGACAGGGGACAGGTGGATGCGGGCGAGAAGAGGCAGGAAGGAACGTGAGATTCACACGTGCCTCAGACAACCAAGAAGACATTATGTCAGCCACGAGGGGCTCATTCAGGCAGATATAGTGCTCATCATCACGCATGTATAGATGATGTACTGAGCTTTTCAGCATGAAGAGGAATTGGGGAGTAAAAATGATTGTTTTTCTGACTGTTTGAAAAGTGGCAATGTAACCCTACATGTGTATGGAAGACGAGAACAGCCATGTTTGCAAAAATTCATTTTGTAATGGTTTCTTGAAAAGGCATGTTTGAGATAATTCTCTTGGTATCTCAGGATATTAGAGCTTTTTTGTTTGTTTTCCAGAGTGAAACAACCTTTTCTTGATATCTGATGAATGATATCTCAAAATAAAGTGGGTTTTTTTGGCATTTCAGGTCTCAGATAATTATTCATTGTCTGATTTAAGTTGATACTATAATGGCAGCATACCCTAACTGATTTAATGTGTTAGACTGACTCAAAAAGCACTACGATATTATAGAAATATTATCCATCCATCCATCCTTTCAAAACATAGCAACAGTTTAGAGTTCTGAGCCTGAAAGTGGATGTAAATTTGCATCAGCAGTTTTACAACAGACTTGTTAAATGTCAGTGCATGTGCAGCAATATGCCTGTTAGCTTAATTTAACCGAGTTTGCATCTCAATGATAACTTGTGAAATACACAAATTTGCCTGAACAGTGAACGACCTGAAAAGTTTCCACATATCACTGCTGGAAAACCACAGGTGCGACTCCTTAGTTTATTATTTACACCTGTGCGTACTCAGCTACTGCTGCCCAGTTTACCTGATGTGAAGTTTTCCTTGGAGACAGTACCTCTATCTACAGGGAGCTAAGACTAACTACGAAACACCTGCACATTAGGGTTAGGACGACAACATGTTGCCCTATTGATATTTTGTCCCATCCCTACTGTACATTTCTTTTTGGTTTCTGTGAAATAAACACTGATTATATTGTCTTGACAGAGGGGACATCAGATCTAAATACATTTACAACTGGTTCATGTCTTTAGTGACATCAGGACACACACACACACACACACACACACACACACTGTAGTAACTCATTCAAAAGGGCAAAGCAGCACTCTTACCAGGATCAAAGCCATGAGAAGAGATGCTGCTTGTACCCGGATGTCATAAATAAGGCTCTGCTGAAGTATTTTCACACGGTGGTACATCTTTATGAACATGCATCTGTGTGTTTGTGCAGGATTACTTTTCATTTGGAGCCCCTGCTAACAAAAGCATATCGTAAAAGCTGTGTAACCCAGTAGAGATACTCCTAGGAGTCATCATCGCCATGATTCAAAACTATTTTTCGATGGACGTAACTGCCTCAAGGGGCTGGAGTGGGCGTGATAACTTTGTCTGCTGACGTCAGGAAAACCATGGTTACAATTCAGCTGTCTGTTCTTTTGTTTCCTTTCTCTGTCATCTGTCTGTCTCTGCTTTCATGAATAGACTGTCCAGTAGAGAACATGCTGTGCCAAGCTCTGCTATGCTGTGTCTGTCTGCAAAGACTGTCCTCAATCAGGGAGGCAGGGAACCAAAATATAGCAAAGAATGTATCTTTTGTAGAACATGCTGTGGATCTCCTGTCGCACAGTTAGTTCATGCAGGCAGCAGCTTGCCAAGAGTCAGCAGGGGGCCTGATGAGGACATAGGAGCCATGGCCAACAGGGCGCCTTGTTAAAATACCCTCTTGCAGCCCAAGTAGGTGCCAACCTGTAAGATAGGCTCTCATTTACACACATGCAAACAGAGAGCAGAGATAGAGGCAAGAGAAAGAGAGAAGAGGTTGTTGCAAAGAAGCAGAAAGGGTTAAGAAAGGTACAGTCATGAAACCAGTAAGTGTGACAATTTAAAAAAAAATTGACGTAAAAATAAAAGATTGAGGTGATAAGAGGACAAAGATCTATTCTACCATTCTAAGGGAGCAAGCTTCATCTCAATTTGTTTGATATTACATGTTTAATGTTTAATGGGAAGCAGAAATAAAACTAATGGGCAAGATGAAAGAAAGAGTGAGGGAGACAGAGAGAGGACCAACGCCCCCTCCCTCTCTTTATTTATACTCCCAAAGACAGCAGGCTAAGATTTCTGGCACCAAAACACACGTCACGCTCGCTATTTCCGTCTGAGGTGCCACATAGCACCAAGAGGTTGGGTGACAGGGCTGAAGCATCATGGGGCCCGGGCACTTCCGCACACCCTCCCAGTCTTTGCATGACATTTCACACTTTGGCCACCTCTGCCAACTCCATGGCAGAACATGTGCTCATGTGTACAGGAAATAAATATTTGCTCTGTGAGAAAACGGCACATTACATGCCCTCGATTGAAATTTTGTTGTTCGTGTGTGTATGTGTGAAGCTGAGAGTGCGTGCTTCCTCACGTTCAAAAGAGCAGGAGGTGTCAGGGAATCCGCAGGTTGTTGATGCAGTGTTATGAGGCGAGAAACACGGAGCTGAAAGGTGATCCCTACTGCTGTGTGCTGCACACTCGATACCCTGGTGATGAAAGTGACTGCTCTTTTTCAGCATTAATTTACTTTACAGCATATTCAGTGACAAATGGTTTTAGAAATGTATGTAAATTTACACAATTGAAGCAGTGTGCCAATGCCCTGTTCGGAGGAAAATCATATTTTATCACAGTTCCTCAGCTTTGTTTGAACTAGTTGACATGTTGAAATTGGTGGATTGTTAGCTCATTTTCAACAACATCCAATACTACTGGAGCTGCCATTGAATTGGCATGCAGGCCAGGGAGCTGCTGCTATCAGATATCCACAGGCTTGTCATGCAGTAAATCTTCAACACCCTGACACAGGAGCCACCATTAATGAAACAATACAAAGCAGTTCTGCAACAGAGAGTCTTTTTGTCAAAGCACTGTCATATTTATTACCAAGAAAAAAAATACATTAAAGGCATATCATCGTATTTTGTCACAGCTGTTATTCGAACATCTTGAATATATTACTTTGACAGTCTGATACAGTAAAACACACTGTTGTTGACAGCAGATTGCTGCAGGGAGCGCGGTTGCATCTTAATCTTTCCCTACTGGTGGCCAAGTTGAATTTGATTCAAAATGGCAGCCATGAGGATTAAACACATGAGCATGCACCCTTAAACTAGGGCTGCATGCAAAATCTCATTATACAGAAAACACCTGAAAATCAATACAAAAAAGAGGAAAGAGGATGAGGGGGAACCGCAACAAAGCAATATGTTAATGTGTTGGCAAATGTTCGGCACAGAAGAAGCAAAAAGCCACAGCAACACTGGAGAATGTTGAGGATGTGTTTTATCTTGAACATGGCATCAAGATGAAGCTCAGCATTTCTTTGCAACTCTCAAGCATTTTTGTTAATGGAAAGGTACTTCGTATTTACACAGAGTGGATTTTCCTGGAGGAAGGCAACAAGCTTTACTGAAATGGAAAGCTATCACATAATGACAGTCTCAGTCTGAAGAGAGTAGGCAATGACAGGCCGGTGCTTCAGGGCAGGACTTGAGGTTCTCGTCATGGGGCTGGGGGGGGCGGGTTAGGGGGCTTGGGGGACGGTACATCGGGCCTGATGGGGCGGTGATCCTGGCTGTGGGGGTGCGACTGGCCCATCTTGAAGGAGGTCGCTGGTTGGCTGGCCGCGCAGGACGAGAGAAGCTCTTGTTAGGTTTCACTGGGGACAACTCGACTGGGTTCACCTGAACAGACACATTGACAGAGGGCACGTCAGCTTGTACAGTATAAATGATCAATATTTGCTTTTGTGGTACTGATTGTAAAGCTGAACCTTATCAAGTAAGGAAGCAGAAAGGAGAAATAAACCTACCTGCTGTGGATCTTGTCGGTAAGCTGTGTGTCCGGCTCTGGGACTGGAGCTGTACTCATGTTGGATCTCCAGCATGTCCAGCAGCTCAATAAGTTCTTCATCCCTCATGCGGTCACAACCTGGCAACTCCTGCCCCACTAACCCCCCCCTCTGGGTCTTCTGAGCCCCAGAAGGAGCACTTGAGACCCTGTGGTCCAGTTTGGGCTCTGCATGTTGGGGTGCAGGCTTTCTTGTTCTCTCCCCTTGAGCCAGTCCTCCATCTTTGTCTGTCGCGCTGTTAGCCCTGGGTCTGATCTTTGGGCTTCCCGTCACCTGTGACCTCCTCTGGGACTGCTGAGGGCTCCACTGGGACCCTTTAGAACTGCTGTAGCTTCCTTTGTGATCTTTGTGATTCTGTCGACCAGAGTCAGAAACTAGCCCCCAGTCTTGGCCGGGCTCTATCTCTGCTGTCAGCACGTCAGAATGTACTTGGCATTTCTGGGTAGGCACGCGCATGGGCGCCTTGCCGGCGACTGCAGTGGCTCCAACAGCTCTGCGCTGACAGCCCGGGGTGGAGCACTTTGGCTCCTGGGTAAGACCCTGAGGGGTCACCACCCCTGATTCTGTAAGCATTTTGCCCTCATTTTCCTGAAGCATTGCCCCAAACTTCCTGAGGACAGAGGGGCTGCCACACTTCCTGTCTCCCAGGACACCAGAACCAAACGATTTCCTGTCCATAGCAGGGGATTCAGCACTTGTGACTGGCAGCTGTGATCGTGGTTGTGCAGCAGGAGCATCCCTTTGTCCAAGAGGAGGCTTGGTGCCAGTGTTTTCTTTGTTAGGGGAACTCCCTCTGCAGAAGGAGTTCTTCATGTGAGAAACTTGGTTCTTCCTGTTTTCATTTTCCTCAAAACTGCCCAAAAACTGCTCATGACCGAGCCTGAACCAAACAGAAACAAACAAGCACAAAAGTTAGCAGGTGTTTCCCTCACACTGCATTATTCTATAAAAAAAAAAGAATGAATCCAGAGCAAACTCACCTTTCGTTTCCAGAACTTCCTCTGATCTCATTCTGGTATACAGGGATGTCCGGACTCACATTGATTGTGTCACTGAAGCGCTAAGAGAGATTGGCAAAATATGTTTAAATAAACATCCACATCAACCCCTCATACACTGTTTTAAAGGCTTCAAATTCAAGTGAGCTACTTCAGGATCACTGGCAAGCGTCTTTTAAATGTACCCTGTCAAAACTGGACCACAGCTGACCCCTGATCATCACTCGATATAGCACTGCTAAGACTATTATGACCTACTGTACTTGCACATAGCATTTCACGTGGACCAGCAAACAGCTAAACATGCTGGCTTTCTTCCTCACTGTTTTGTCAGGAGAGTTGAAGAGCTGGGAGAGCCCGCTGTGACAGTATGTGACATCAAATCCTATCTGGTTACCTGTGTGTGTAAGCAGACTAGCAGGAACCAGCTAACTGTAATCAATATGTTTCTGACTGAAGCCCTGCCATGACTCATATCATGTCCACCTGTCCGGTTTCCTCACATGCCAACAGAATGATGTCTAATGCAGGGAAATGATATGAATTGGTTCATTTACCACGTGGCGAGCGCCGTTGTTCTTCCGGCTTATTTGCTTCCCTTGCCCCAAATAGTCCTGCAACAAGTCTCCGATCTCTGAAACTCCATTGGTGTGGCAGTAACCGTAGCCATTCTGAGGACTCACTGGGTAGCTGTACCCACTGGGACTATAGTTACAGCCGTTACTATAGTGATGTGGCACAGTTATAGCTCCAGAGTGGTTCTTGTTGTGATGGGCAGGCGCATAAAGATTGCCATGATGCGTCTGACTGCACTCCAACCCGCTGCCATTTTTCTGGTTGTCTGTGGCGATGTCGTTTGCTCCTCTGCGGGCCTGAACTTCATTGTACAACTGAAAAATGCACACAGAAGAGCTCCCATTAATCCAGTGTTCTCTTCAGATATTTGAACCTCATTAGCCACATGCGCACTTTGTATGCAACGATATGCAAAATGCAGCTCAACAGGAACTGTGTTTACACAACAACCACGTTATAATTATCACAGAATCATTGCACAACCTAACCTATATTTATGATTAGCACATGTTATTCCAACGAGCATCTGTTTCCCGTTGCAACTTTTAATCCATCCTCAAGTATCCACTTTCAGACTCAGTATGTGTGTGTGAGTGTGTGTGTGTGTGTTCAGCACGTCTGTCAGTACATCACACTTCAATTATCTTGTTAACATTGGTCTGTATCATTGCTCCAAAGAGATGAAGTTGAGTCAGTCGGTGCAATGCCAACAGATTATTATGGAGCTCACACAGGCAATCACACACACACACACACACACACACACACACACACACACACACACACACACAACATGCACACATATATTATGCCAATTAACACACACTCAAGGGATTATAAAAGCACTTTATAAGATGGATACAAAACCATTAGCATGTTCACACAGTCCACCATCAAACATGAACAACTGTGTCATATCTGAGTCGACTGCAGCCACGCTTGGATCTTTGTTAACTCTATGAGATATCTTAGTGGTTCTATGCAGCTGAATTTCTTTATCTCTCTTGTAAATACCCAGATAGTTCCACACAAAGTTGATTAATGACACTGACACCAGTGTATAAGAGCCAAGCTGAACCCTGGATTTCACCTCAAATCAGTTTTTTCACATTATAACTTAAATTTCCATTTATTGACCCAAACCATCCGTAGACCCAGCTGCTGTACTTAATGCTTCCATTCCACTTCTATCAGGTTTTTCTGATATTTCACGGCAAAAGGCAGCTTTGGTTCATATTTTGGTTAGTTTGTCAAGTCTCTCCATTACATAAAATCTCACCTCTTCAATTTTTCTCTGGATGTCCTGCAGCTGGTCCTCCCACTCCTGCATCTCTGAGTCAAAGTTGTCCGTCAGCTCGGGCCTCTCTTTCCCCCAGACCCGGCCGCTGTGCTCCAACCCACGCTCCAGATCGATGGCTGCCATGATGCAGGCCGCTCAATACAGGGAGGCCTTTTTAAATGGCAACTTCCCTTTTCTCTTGTTTCCTGTGAGAGGTCACGGTCGGGATGCCAGAGATAGGGACGGGAGGATCGATAGCCTGGAAAGCTATGAAGACAAACACATGGGTCAAACATTTTTGACACTTTTCACTCTTTTTTCTACTGTGCTGTTTTAACATGTAATTTAGAATAAAACACTGTCAGTTGCAATGACACCTGATTAAGTTTACCCAATTAATTTAGAGGTTTTTATTTGTTTCTTGCTTAAATAACTTGTTGCCTTGGACACCATGAAGGTCAGATATTTGCAGCCATCTCTGTTCGCATTCTTGTCCAAAATTTACAGGCATGTAAGCCTGCATTCGCAGCACGTGTGGACACGAGTATTGCATGACAGCAGCGCAAGTTCTTTGTCTCTTAGTCACTTTGACCTCCGGCCCACCTCTGGTCCCCTTTGGTCGCACTGGGAGTACTAATCAACTTAATATTTTTGCAGCGCCTATTCAAAGTCTCCGATCAAGGTTTGTTGTTGTTGGCATCACTGAGTACGACAAGTATCTTGTTCAAAAGTGTCTGAATGTAACAGCCACCTCCCTCCCACCTGTGATGTAAGAGTAGGGATATTAATAAGCCTGTAACTATGCATAGTAAACTGGCAGCCTGGCCTGCGCGCATGGGAGAGGGTGTAAGAGAAAGTGAATGTATGTCGAAAACAAAGAAAATGTTAAAAGCTAAAACAAAAGAATTTAAGTAAAAATTAGAGAAAGAAAACTTCAACATAGGGTTAAAAATGACAAAAGGAGATATTTAGCTACAGATTTGCCATTCATGCTGTTTCCGTTTTAATCTTATTTGTATTAAAAGTCATTACAAACTATAATGTCACAGTTGATATTTGCACATCAACAGACGTCCGTACCTGGCTCTACACACACGGTTTCACTGCCCTCCGGTAAAAATCCTCAGCCTGCTCCAGCTCCCGCGCGCTGTCCGACAGATTCACTCCTCTCGCCCCCAAATTGTCAAGTCCCCTCTCTCCTGCGCGCGCCCCTCGCTTTACCTCCGCCGTGTTACGTAAAACCCGGCGGACTGGATTTAAAGGGCCCCCTCTCCCGCTCACGCCTCGGTGCGGAGGTTAAGTCCGGAGCGCTGAGCTGCAGAACGAACACGCTCTGCTCCGGCCGAGGCACGCGGCCTTTATACCCGCTCCCCTGTGTTTACGTGAGCGCGCCATTGGAGCCGGGATCAAATATCATAATGTCAAATTTATTCCAGCATTTGAAGTCTCGGTGGGACAACTGTCGTCACCGGCGTAACTGGGGCTCGCGGTGAGAGGGAAAGTGTTTACATAGCTATTTCAGCTGCTGCACCTCTCGGCCAATCGGATGCTCTGTTGCTACTCTGCTTTGGGATGCTTGGGCAGATTTTGTCTTGTGACCGCGCGCTACTGCAAATCATTTTTCCAAGGCACGCCAAATTGGCGTGGGGGTGGGACACGGTGAGAAACAATGTGTCACGGTCAATAATAGCGTTTCTTTATTAAAAAACAGTCACGAAGAGGGGGGAGGAAAGTGCGCGGTGGATGTCTTGCACGTTTTGTAGAATTCAGTCATATTTTTTTATTTTTTACAGACTTCCAAAGTCATCCTTCTTTAGCATTTTTAATTTTGAATATTTTCAGGACTGTTTTGCAAAATTCAAACCTCTACAGGTAACACAGGCTTCAGATACTCTATGTGTGAAATTTGTGAAAAAGAGAAAAATGTGTGCAACCTTTTAAAATGTCCGGCAGTAACCAGAAACGGTGACTGTGCTCTTGACTCATCCTGCAGCAGTGACGTCTGAGGACAGTCGATACTGTTCATCTGCCACACCATCAATTACTGTGCCTGCCTCTAATCAGGGGTCCTGTTGGGAGTTTTGGGGCCCCCACCGGACAAGATTTGACATTTAACACTCAACACGATCATCAGAATTCCTTCCAGCTTAAAACCCCGGGATGATCATCATTATTCTTCCACCTGTTGTGTTCCCTTACATAAGATCAATCCTTCATGAGTTAAGGAGAAGTGTGAAATCATATTTATTCTTACTTTACCTGGGGGCAACAACAGCAGGACTGTACAGCAAGCATGGTTCTGAAAAACAAAGC
Source organism: Naso brachycentron (assembly GCA_029874485.1). Taxonomy (NCBI): domain Eukaryota; kingdom Metazoa; phylum Chordata; class Actinopteri; order Acanthuriformes; family Acanthuridae; genus Naso; species Naso brachycentron. The sequence continues at coordinate 11,701,771 of JAQFJA010000010.1, read as the reverse complement.
GGAGGTGACGTCTGTCATAACCTGCCTCAAGAGCAAATATATTTCGGGACAAGGTTAAACCAGGACATAAAGTATCATAAAAAAGATTTACGTTTCCTCCCTGACAGTCCTGTGACCTTACAGCTCAGTGTACGCAGTGATAAACTCTGTGTTACCTCTTTCTCTGACACCTGTTCTATCTACAGTGTATCTGTTTATGTGTAACCAATAATCTAAACTCAAAGGTCCACTTACTGACTTTTTAGGACTTTCATCCACATGCATGGGCCTCATCAGCCACAGGAACTGATTTATACCCACTTTCCCGTTGTCTCAAAAATTTTGGGGGGAAGTAAGTTTATTTACTGTCTTGCCAAAAGTTAGATGGCAGGATCAGGACCACTTTAATCTGTGCTAATCATGAAACTGGAGTCAGCAGCAATTAGCTAGCTAGCTTAGCATACCACAGGAACTAGTAGGACACAGCTGGACCAGCACTGCTCAAAACAGAAGATCGGCCTGGCAGCCCCTCTGAAGGGGTTTACACGCCAGACTCGTTTTTTCGGTAATATTTATTGAACTGTTGATTGAGCATGAGTTTTTTCACACAGAACACAAATATCTCACTACGAAAAAGCGACCTTTTATTTTTCGCATCAAGGTCGATTTTTCTGAGCTTTCACACTGTGAACAAAGGCATCGACCAATCATGATGGTTGTGAGGTTGAGCAGAATTTTACATGGTCCCTGCTGGTGTTGTAGTA
>JAQFJA010000010.1:11659796-11669850 GCA_029874485.1 Naso brachycentron | reverse complement strand
GTAAAGAGGGCGACTGTAGTCATGAACCCACAGACAGTTGTAGCCTGAATCTAATATATTCTCTGTAACCCTGTGATGACGCCATCAGGCTTAACTCACAGCACATTTAATTAAACCACAGACACAAAAGCAAATAGACCCCAACAACCTCTACGTACAAACTCCACTTGTAAAAATCCACTTATTCTTCAACTACCTACACTTTATTAACTGTGTTTTTACATACAATGAAAAACATTGTAAAAGCTCCTCATTAACCACTTTACAGAGTCTCATAGTGACGATGGTGCATTCTTGATGTCCATAAGAGAGGGGTAATATTTTTGGGGAAACATTTTTCTTCTTTGACTAAAACTAGCTGAGAACAGTTATACTTTAACTGAGTCGGCATTACAACATAAAAACTGGTGGTGGATGGTGTAATGTAAATCTATTATAAACAAGAGTTATTAAAACAGTTTTACTGTGACAAGAAGTTTGAGGTAAGGGCAGCAAAGAGGGTCTGCAACTGTGGCCTGGAAAGCAGGAGTCAACATGAGGTACTGCCAGCGCAGTGTGGTCAGTAATTATATTTACAGCTGGTTCAGGACCAGCTCTGCCAATAAGCTCATAATGCGGATGCACGATATGGGTTTTATTTTCAGTCACTATTAATAATTACGTGCGTCTCATGGCTGACACTGTTATTATTATACATACATTTACAAAAAGGGTGAAAAAAGGCTAAAATATGGAGAGTAAAGATGGATGATTTAATATTCCTCACCAAATCTATCTGGCATCACTACTTTTTCCCTCTTCTGGGAGTCCTTGTATGAATATGTATTTTAAAAGAACATGTCAACTTTTAAAAAATATTTTTATTTGCCTCCATCTCAAGTTTCTGACAAGATGATAGATACCATTCTTTCAGCTGTGCGTGCAGTAATGCGCTAATTAGCTTAGCTTAAATACTGATGGTCAATGGGAAGTGCTAGCCCGCCTCCACCTAAAGTCATCAGATAAACTTTCCAACAACTCTAAATGATCCTGTGTTATTGTGACTTGTTTATTTACCACGTTATGTTATTTGTAGACTCAGACTAGCACTTTCTGTAGTTCTTTATGTATTTCTTCTTCTGCTGCAGCTTATTACTGGTGCACATGCGCCTTGCAGTTTACTTCCAGTATGTATTTGATTCTAAGATTATATAAAGTGCTTATCTGACTCTAAAAATAACATAACTTGGTAAATAAACAAGTCACAATAAGCACACAGGACCATTAAGAGTTGTTGGGAAAATTTATTGATGACTTTTGGCAGAGGCCGGCTAGCACTTCCCTTTGATCATCAGTATTTAAGCTAAGCTAATTAGCGGTGGGCAAGCTTTGCCCGTCTCTTCCTTATTACTGCACGCACAGTTGAAAGAATGGTATTTATCTTCTTGTCTGAAACTTGAGAGGGAGGCAAATAACAAAAATATTAAAAAAACGTTGACACATTCTGTTAAAATACATGTTCATACAAGGACTCCCAGACGACTAGATAGATAACACAAAGTAACCTTGAGGGTTACTGCAGTGAATGTTTTTGTCACATAAACAAAGTTGAAGGACTCGTAGGAGACAGACGGTTGGAAATGCTGCAGCAGAGGCAAAGACATTTTGATTTTTAACAGGTCAAACTTCAAAAATGTTGGTTCCTATTGTTCCTATAATACAATTTAATACCATCTCCCCTGCTTGTTAAAACAAGTTCATCTTTTAAAGTTAATGCTCTTAGTTCATAATGCATTTTTTTTTGGGTCAGAATCTCAAGCCTAACTCATGAAAAATTTGATGACATCAACATGAGCTTTGGCTCATACTTGAGAAAACTCCTTTCAGATCTACAGAAGACATTTTATAACTGTTTTCACTGCCTGAACCATGACGAGTACACTGACCTTTATGTGAGTAGAGTGCCCCTTTCTCAAGGTAAGCACATTGTTTTTCCAGCACTGAATATTTTATTTTCCTTCCTTTTCAGAGATGTTCCTGGAGGTGAATTACCTCCACCAGAAAGGTGAGTGAGTTGCTCCTTTATTCAAAATGTGTGCTGACATCTTTGAGTATTCAGATTTTTTTCATTGTCCCAGTGTAACCCCTCTACATACTTTAGACCGTCTTATATTAGTATGTAGTTTGGAATTGGGACAGCATTAGCTGCAGGTAGGTACTGCAGGTATAGCAGTCGGTAGTTAATCCTCTAGCCCAGAGAACTCAAAGCCTCTCAGCACTGTCACGTTCTGTTACTGTTAATCTGAACTGGATGCACTGCCAAGGGGTTGACCCACTGCCTGCGACCCCGCCACAGCTGAGGTCAGTGTCTGACGTCACTCGCAGAGGCACTGTGAGCCGTGCCAGGGAGCTGAACTGTGAGAATTACTGCCAATTACCTGGGTCTAAAATGCCAATGACCTTTGATACCATTTTGAAACAGCAAATTATGGAGTTAGTTGGTGCATAATTTGATGATTTTCAAATTTCATAGACATATAAATAAGAGAAATGAGTATATTTAACTATAGCATGTGTGTATGCATGGATTATTAGTTAAATTTGACATGAGAGAATGGGAAACCAAACAAACAGAATTTCCAAGAGGAATTTAAAATTGATCGACCCACGGCGAGTTATTAATTCAAAGGGACAGCAGATGTTTTTTGCACCTCTACTGTGTAAGATTTATTCTCCTACTCTTTGTAATGGACAGTCTGGCTGAAAAGATATATAGAAAAGGGAAACACTTTAATTTAAGACACATGGCAGCCACACTTTCCACCAAATAGACAGCCATTCTGTGAAATGGCTGCATCGAGGAGGCATATTCGGAACAGTTGTTTTCAGACAGAAATTCAGTATTTTCAGTTGGTCTTATTCACCAAATTTCAGCTGTGCAGGCTCATATATCCCATGTGTGCACAGAATAAATCAACACGCAGGTCTGTCAGTTCTATGCGCCACTGAAACTGATTGTGGTTTTTACGTATTACCTATCTGTTTATACAGGACTGTACTGTACCTTATAATTATGGCTTATAATAAGACTGACTTTGAATATCGCAAGTGCCAAAGTGATATGCTTAGAACCTTCACTCAAAGAGAAGGAAAGAAGGGTTGTTAATGGTAAGTCTACTGTGTACTGAGTCCATTGTAAAGTTAAGCTAGAAAAATATAATAAAGATCATGTATTGTGACTGCTGTTGACTTTGGTCACATTGTAAACAGGGCTGATATTGACAAAGACCAGACACCGCTCCTTCTGTGCTCACAGAACTAGGGTTATATTGCATAACCTTAAATTATATTGTCTATTAGTGTGCACTGTACATAATAAAATACAAGTTGAGTGTGCAATTCAATGGACAAAGATGTATTTAATGTGTCTTTAACATCCTTAATATACCGACAAACACTGAGTATAGGAAGACTTGCTTGGTTCATATAATCAAAAAAAAAAGGAGAAGAAGAAAGAAAAACAAGAAAGAAAAAAAGAAAAAAAGGAAAAGATAAGGCACTAAATATACCAATTTTATTTTTTTGGAACTAGGAAATCAAACAGAACAATACATATCAACTCGAAGTCTTCATCAGAATTTAGAAAGCATATAATCAAACTGAATTAAATACCAGTTGTAGGTGGCATTCTACTCAACAAATGAGGTCTAGTACGTAACCCATAGAGGGCGCTAAAACATGCCAAAGGAGAGTGGCGTAGATGGACCTAATTGCAGGAGACAGCAAGTGTTCATGCGGGATCAAAAACAAAACTTTATCAATAAACACAAGCTGAGAAGAGGCAAACAGGAGACTCAACAACAACTGACGAGGAGGGAGAGGCAGGTGGAGAAGCTGAGTTGAGGGGAATTAGATGATCTAACAGGAAACAAGATGATTGGCTGGGGAAACTGCTGGCAGCAGGGCAGGGCTAACGAGGCTGATTCTGGGCAGGTGTGGAGGGAAGGTGTTTAAGGAGAAACAGGCTGGAGGAGGAGCACAGGAGGGAAACATAGAGCAAACACTCATGAAAAACCCAGAAAATAATAAAACAAAAGACACAACTTAGACAAGGCAATAACCCAAAGAAACAGTTCTGGGATGATTCACATTAGGTAAAAATGTGTCAAATTTTAAAACACCCAACAAAATATAATAGATTATCCTTTACATTCTTCCTGGGTCCTTCTAAGAATGAAGACAAGTACTCAATGGACTAACTCAACAGACTGCATTTTTTCTATACACTGGGGTTGCCATATGTTCATTATACTTGTCCTAAATAGCGATGAGTCCTCAAAGTGATGTGTCGTATCATGGTAAGACAGGCCTAAAACAGCATCTTTGTCATTAAAAAAAACATTCATAAAAAGAGTACAAGAGAGGAGATTCAATAAACGCCTCATTTTTATTTGTTTTTTCTACACTTTTTTATTATTTAACTCTATTTATTAAAGTGACAACAAGGAACTTTCAGTTTTTCTTGATTCTAGTGCCCCCTTTGGACAAAAGCGGTAGTGACACAAGCGCCTACTGTCGTAAAGATCTTAGCTAGCTCGTGCCAGGCAGGCAGAACTCAGAATAACACCACTAACATGTGCATTTGTTTTGGAAGCGAATGAAAGAGAGACGGCAGGATGGACAGTGATGAGGTAACGTATTTATATTTGACTGAGAAATAAGTTATAAGCCAGTTGTATGGCAGTAATTTCCTCCGAGACCTATTGCCTCAATTTTCTGTAGGCTAACATTACACAGCCATTTGCATTAACGTTACATGCTAAGGTGCAAACCAACAGCTGTAGGCAGAGAATGTAATTACGTTATTGTCATTGCAAAGAACAACGAAATTTAAAAACAACAAAACCAAAAAACATTTCATCTGAGTTTGTGGGGATTCAGACCCGATCACGAGCATTAATAGTAACTATATAAAAACAGCAGTCTTTTCACTGAGGGTCTCATTTGCTGTTACAGGAAATAATCATCAGAGGAATCATGAGACTGTTTCACCAATACTTAAAAGTTCCTTGTAGTCACTTTAAATATCCTCTTTTATTTGTCACTGAGAGAAAGAGGTCAGATCTCTGCAATACTGGATGCATTCCAGTCAGGTATGCCAGCTCCAGGACCTGGGTACCGGATGTGTTGACTCATTATTTTACTGGCACTCCTAAATGGAACAGAGCCACCAGTCATGTTATTTGTTACGCCTGTGTTTCACATGTGAAAAAAAGCCGATCAAGGCTGTTCGATTGGCGGCCATAAATCACAGATGTTGTCATGTTGAGTGTTTTTCGGCTGCATAACTGATGACTAAATGTCTGTGAGGATAATTTGATTCTGTGCCGTCTCTCCACACTCATCACAAACCACATCTGCAAACAACACCTGGAATATTTTCCTTTTCTGCATATTTGTCTCATTAAACACTCATTTGTGTGTTTGTGTGTGCATGCATGGAGCTGTTAGCGTGTATTTTTGCACTTTTGTGTTACATCTGTGCTCATCTATTGGAACTCTTCTCTGCTTTTGATGGCTCCCTGCTGTGCATCTTTGCATGTTACTGCCAACAACTGTCAATCAGCAAAAAAGCATAAAACTGACAACAAGACTGTGCATTATGGCACAAACTTGCTCACTCATATGCACGAGCAAGTCAGTGTCCATTGCATACAGACAAATTTGGGACCCGCCCATAAAAAAAGGGCTCCACAGCACTACTTGTGGTGAAAAAAAACAACAGGATAACTTTGAGGTTTCGCCCTCCTCCAAAACAAACAAACAAACATAAAAATAAATAAATAAATAAATAACACACACACAAAAGAAAATTGATGACAGAAAATTAAAATAACTTGCTTAGAAACACTCACGCTAATTTAGCCAGGTTGGCTGACTTTGCTAGCTATTGAGCCAGAACTTTAAAATCCATTTTAAACACAAGAAAACATAATTTTCACTCAAAAAATCTCTCTGTAATTACAAGTCTTGAAAAAAATATTTGTACAGCATACACCATGCTTTAATATTAGGCAAGGCAAAGCGAGGCAAGTTAATTTACATAGCACCACTCAGACACAAGGCAATTCAAAGTGCTTTAAAGGCACAGAAAACTCATTAAAAATCAGATATTAAGAAGATATTAAGATTAAAAGATAATAAAAGCACATGCAACAAATAAAGTTTTGGTAGAAATTGCATTTAAAAAACAGTAATAATAATAATGATAATAATAAAAAGGTTTTTAAAAAATTAGACCATAGTAGGGTTTGAATCATGGCACAAGTAATCTGCTCTCAAATGCTAGAATGGATGTTTTCAAATTCACTGGTTTGGCTTGAAAACAGCCAAATTTTAAAAACCTGCCAGACACAGCTATGTTGAAACCTCAGTATTTTCCCCAAAGAGAGGCTGCTTTGCAAATGAAGAACAGAACAAAAAATCCCCAAAGTTTCCCTGGTAGGATCCGGCCTCTCTGCAGGAGCTAGTCACCATATCTGAGGCTGCATACCGATCGTAAGCCTGCACTGATCTGAGACATTTCATATCATTCATGAAGATAAGATTTCTGATGGCAAAAAGCCACATGTACAACATGTGTGCACACAAGGCTTTTATATTTCATCACTGTACGTGCTTTTATCACAATTCTGATCTCACAGATGTGTACATAAAGTTACATTTTTGTAGGAACCACTAATCGACAAAGGATTGAAGAAAAACATCATTGGCCTTTTTGCTGAGAGTTAAAACAGAGATTTTTCAGTTCCTTTTTAATGTGGATCATCGCAAAACTGGTTGTGTTGCTTCATTTGCATTTCTTTTCTTTTTTTTTTTTTTTTTGGAAAACCTTGTTGTTTGTGGCCTGATATAATTAAAAGCTTTGCATTTAAGCAGACATGATTAGGGCTTTGTCTGCAAAAGGATAAAAATGGATTTAAATGGTTTATTCTGTAACCAGACTTAATTTACCTATTTATTTTTCTTGGTTTTGTATTTCCAGTCGTTCTAAGGCCTATTGGATGTTACACCAACATATTTACATTGTTAGTTTGATGAATCACATTATGTTGCAATTATGCAAAAACAAAGCAAAACAAAAAAACCCAAAACTTTGGTGTGCATGAACAAAGGAAAGCGTATATGTGCATGCTCGTTGTTGCATGTTTTATGTGTGAAAAGATGTTTGTTTGCATGTTTTCTAGCATGTGGACAAACCTCACTCAACCATAAATCTTACCTACATACTGTAAATCTGTCTCGTAATATTTAATGAGAGACTAAGTCATGCTAAGCTCCTTTCAATAACATATCATGTATGCTAATTGATCCTTTCCTGCCCAGTAAACCAAAACCTCTGTTATGTGAATGTGGCCGGGGAACAACATGTTCTCAATTCTTTTGGAAGTTTAGTCTCGTGGATTTTATTCAACAATAAAAAAGAAAATCTACATGGGAGAGTTAGTCCTGCAAAGCAACCTTAGATTTGGAAAATATGTTTATTTGTTTACTTGCTTAAAGTTAAATGAGAAGATAAATACCACAAAACCACCACAAGTTCGTGGCTATATGCTAAATATAAAAATAGAGTCTGCAGCTTGTTAGCCGAGCCAGCAAAAAGACTAAAAACAGGTTGAAATAGCTAGCCCAGCTCTATTTAAAGCTAACATCTTTGCTAACGTCTCTGAAGCCCACTACCTATTTGTTACTCTCAGTCAGTTCTTCAAAGTTGTGGTTTTTGGGGCATTTACTCCAGGAAGACATCACATCTGGTCAAGAAGTAGTCTCACAGGTCATCCCTTTAAAGCAACACTATGTATTTTTGACCAAGACCCGCCGCTTCAAAAGCAAAACTTAATGATGCACATTAATATGTCGTGCAAAACAATTTAAGTAAAAGCGGATCATCAAAATATCCTCTGGTTTTTGCCCTGATGTCTTACGACTGCTCAACTAAACTTTGTGATTCATGGAGGTTCCTGAAAGCAACATGCAGGCTGCCTGCCGACCGAAGCTGCGGCTGCAGCAGCGAGGAGTTGTTGGTATTTTGTCCCTCTTTCAGGGGAGGTTTGCCTAGACGGAGGTCCAGTGCCGGACAGTGCAGAACATTTCTCGATAAAATATAACCCAGTTTTACTTTGTGCAATTCAGCAACATGCATTTCTAAGTTTCATTTTCAATTGCGGTCAAGTTACATATTGTTGCTTTAAAACTCTAACCTGCCAGTGTTACGCTCAGTTTTTGTGCACATTGAACAAACTATAAACTGTGTTTGTTAGGAGGGTGTAAGGAGCTAGTGGGCTAAATTGTTTTAACTCTACACAGCCTCACAGTTTCTCTGTTTAGAGTCTTTGCACTAAGCTAAACTATGCTAAGCTAATTGGCCTCTGTCTGCAGCTTCATGTTTAAAGTACAGACTTGAGAATAATATCCATCTTCTCACCTAATTCATAAGAAAACGAATAAGCATATTTGAAAATATTACTTTTTAAAGCATGTTGCCATTGTGCGACCATGATAAGTGCATTTGTACATTTAGCATATTTAAGTCTTCTGACATATTTGATGGGAAACTGATAAGCAAGTGTTGTATTCAGAATATTCTGCTTTGTATGAGCTGCACATTCTGTGTTATCCTAAAGAATTTCTCTAACAGAGATTCAAGCTTTTGTTGACAGAACTCTGTATAAAATTGCACTCAGCTGAAATGCAGCAAATGTAGCAAACTATCTTTGAACCCAATGAACCTAAGACACTGAGTTCTGAAAAAGAAAGTAGTGAGCATGCGAAACCTTGTTGGGCAGACAGAGCAGTACGATTCCTCGGGGAAAGAGCTGATTTTGATTTACCAGTAAGATATTTTCAAAATGACACAGAGTCGATTATGTCCTACATCCCAGGATCTTGGAGAGCAACAACAGCAAGTCAACAGTGTTTTACAAAATGACAATATGCTTTGTGTCACAGATTCATGATAAAAGAAACACTTTAATTCTCTATTGAGACCTGCACTCGTAAAGTTTTTGACACAATAAATGATTGTTAATCTGAAATTGAAACAGCATGTGTGTTCTGCTGTAATGTCATTTAAACATTCTTTCTTATACACACTCCATCAGGTTGTCACAACATCAGCCAAAACTATTCCTGATGAATTATTGATTAGGTACGAGACCTCTAGAAGATGCAGCTGCTATTACAATAACAGCTGTTTGGTGTTGTCGAGAAACGTTTTGGAAAAGTGAAAAACTTGAGGATTTGCTGCATATTTAAAATAGTTTTCTCATTTTAATCCCCAGGAACTGTTTCCTCAGCAAATTTACAAAACAAAAATGCTGAGTTTGATTATTTTCCAAATAGTGATTGCATAAAATGTCATAACATTATAGGGAGACAGCAAAGACTGATACATCTGAAGGGAAGTAGTTGGCAATGCTGAGGAATATTTCCTCCAGCAATATTTCACAAATACAAAGATTCAGACGTCTCCACTGCTGACACAAATTTTCCAGAAGGACTTTTCTCAAAACTTTGAGGACACAAGGTTGTCTGTTACAGAGGAGGACACATAAACCACATGCCCACACACACAGACGCACATGCACAGCATCCAGACACCCCTTTGAGTTTCCTCCGGGGATGACTCATCCGGGGTCTGATGTGGTTAACGGCGACCAGTGTTTCCGTGTCTGCTCATTCTGCCCTCACAGCCACATGGGACACGGATAGGTTGAGAGGCAGTGTTTAGCTGAGTCATCAAAAAGTTTCCTTCATTCCCACGATTTTTCTTGTGGTTGCTGACTCAATAAAAGAGGCCATATTTCTCCACTGAAACAATGCAGCTAGACTCCTAAATGTCACATTTGACATTTAAAAATATCTATAATGCCTCAGCGCTTATATTACCTGGATATTTACTGCAGGTCTCGTTTATACAAGACCTAAAAAGAGTCCTCCACCTGTTCAGCATTAGGCTACACTCCTGTGACTTGTCAGGTTCTGAATGGACAGAAATCTACTGTAAATTTCTGCA
>JAQFJA010000010.1:11627619-11643745 GCA_029874485.1 Naso brachycentron | reverse complement strand
GCTCCAAAGAAAGCTCTATTTTCTAAAGTGTTTTAAAATTTTTAATGACTGGTCTCTGAGGCCAAGATAAATGATATGGAATGATAAGTACTGACTGTACTGGCACAGCAGCAGTGTTTGTATTTATCACACTTGTGGTAATGATGATGATAATTGGGACGATTTTAATCACAACTGGCTTGGTATGAATATTTGAAGTGAGCATTATTGCTGACTCTTTGCACTCTTAGCAGCTTTTTTTGTGGCCATAATGTTCTCAGAGTCATCACAGCTCTAAGTAGTAAAACATCCGTGATGCTTTCGCACAAAACGTGACAATTAAAGGGTTTGTCCCATCTTTGTACTTTATTTGGTTCTGTCTTTTCTTGGCTTCTCACTCTGGCTGTGTGCGAACTAAGGGCTACTTTAGAAGGATTATGCAGGTTTGTGTGTGTCTCTGTGTATGTGTGTGTGTGTGTGTGTGTGTGTGTGTGTGTGTTAGAGTGCAATGTACCAGATGTTATTTTGCAGAGGAGAGGAAAGCGGCCTCTCATGACTAATAAAAATGAGAATGTTACAACATTGATGTGGTAACATGTATGTATATTATGATACCAGCATGCACATTCACCTCAACAGACTATCGTCATGCTCAACTTGATTTGGGTGCACTGCAGCGTGTTTAATTTGAGTTTGGTAGTGGCTACTGTTGGTGCCTTTGACTTGAGCTAGCATTAGCATTAGTGGCAAAAAGGATCAGATGGCAAAACTCCATACTGCATGCAGTGAGCTGAAAATGGTCTCTAATGAATAGAACTGGAGAAGTTGAAAATGAATCCCTATGTGAAAAATTCAGGAATATCCTTTTATTCTCCTTTGGCACCACCATAGACATTTGTGGTTTGGAGTGAAACGTGTCAATAACTAAGCCATTCAATGGATTACAACTTGTTATTTTATGGGGCACTCTGGATAAAAAGTAATAACACCGTTCATTCCTTAACTTTTTATCCAGTGCAATCATCAAGTCAAAATTCTTTTTGTTAGAAAAAAAGCTTGTTTTATGACCAAAAACCTGCAAAACCTACAACACTCCCATCAGCATCTGCTCCTCTTTATATATATTGCTAATGTAAGCATGTTATCACATGCAACTGCTGTAAGATTGCAAACATAATCAACTTTGTATCTGTATAACCTCGGAAATTAGTTTTCTCATGAGCATCTTAGCATACTGATGTTAGCGTTTAGCTCTGCTTTGACTAAGGCTTTATTATGGATCCTACTGCTTTTCATTCTGAGACCTGCCCATCTCTGATAAGCCAAACTTCCTGTCTTAGACCGGCTATTCCGCCTCTGTTTGGCTTACTTTGATATTCTTACCCCAGCCTTAATTAAACCCACTCATCATGCCCTTTACCAGCCCAACTAAGGAGGGTATCCAATCAGAGGCAGAGTGGGCTGGTAGCTCTCGAATAGCTGTAGGATCTTTGTCCCAAAAAGCTGAAATTAACTTTAAAGAATTTCACCCAGTTAAACTGACACAGCCTAAATTTGCAACACCCTTTTTGCAGCCATGTGCATGCAAACATGAAGATGTGTAAGAGATGTCACAGATCTATTTATGGATTTATTACTGACCCTTTTCATTGAAAAACAAGCTAATCATTTTTGCTGCTGTGTGTCAAATGACTGATCTGTTTCTCCCTCTCTGTTTGCAACTGGTTCTTCTATTTCAACAAACCAAACAGTGTTCCAGTGCCGGCCCTGGTCCAGCTGGCCAAACTATTTACACTGCCAGGCATAAACACTCAGGGATGAATCTGATTTATTTCTACAGCTAGCCAGTTGTTTGGCATCTGATGTCAAGTAAAACTCTCCCAGTGATTGGTGTGTTCTGCAAGTATGAATTATTATTATTCTGTTGCCTTATAATCAAAAGGATCGAGTTTTGCTTATGGCGTCCATTCATAATCTCGAAGGGCAACATCATCGGCAGATATCTCACACTGAAAACTAGACACTCACTCAAGTTTTCCTGTAACACAAACACACAGACAGGACAAATACACAAAAGCAGACATGCATGCCCACACACACTTTTTTCCTCCGTCTCACTCTGTTGCTTTTGCTCTCTTTCACACGCAGACAGAGACATATCTTTGTTTCTCACAGTCTCGTCTTGGTCTTGTTTGATTTACTCAGTGGCCTTTGACCCCGACTGGACTGAGTTGGATGGACTCTCCGCCCTGCCGCTGCTCTCACTGGTTCTTCTCCAAAATAACCCCAATGGACCCAAGTGTGTGTGTGTTTATAGGTCTTGATACACATCTTTATGTGCAGCTAGTTGCAAAAAAGCACAAGTATTATGGCTTACCCTTTCTGTAATTTAGGTCATGTAAGGCCAGTGAAAAAAATCAATGTGGTTCTGTTAAAAGCTGCATCTTTTCCATCCAGTTAAAGTTAAACTGAATTAAAGTGTCATAATTTAGTTCTACACAAACTCTCAGTGCTACATCCATAACTCCAATGTTTTACGAGCTTTTAACTGATCTTTTGGTTTTATTTATTTCCTGTTGTCGGGAAGCCCAAATCAATGAAAGAGATACAACTCCATCCAACATTTGCCTGTGAAAATGCCTGAGCCTGACCACATAATGGTGAGAAAGGAGTGTTGTTCATTACAACACTGGACGACCATTTCAGTAATTTTATAAGGACATTACACTTAAATTACACTATAATAATAAGCAAATTAGTTTGATTAAACAGCATGTTATTCTGTTTAATAGAAAACTGGAAAAATGCCAATTAAGTCAAACTGTCTTATGTTAGATTAAGGATAGGCTTCCTCATGGCAGTCCTTAAAGGGATACACACCTTTTTAAACATTTTGTCATTTGCCTCCCTCCTGAATTCCAGACAAGATGATAGATACCATTCTTTCAACTGTGCATGCAATGACAAGGAAGAGACGGACAAGGTTCGGCCACTGCTAATTAGCTTAAACACTGGTAGTCAGTGGGAAGTGCTAACCTACCTCCACCTGAAGTCATCAGATAAACTTTCCAAAACTCTAAAGTGACCTTTGTGCTTGTTGTGCTTGCAATGTTATTTTTAGACTCAGATAAGCACTTCATGTACTTTTAGAACCAAAAACCAACCACAGGGTGCATGGGCGCCAGTAAACAGCAGATGAAGAAGAAATACATAAAGTACAATATAAAGTGCTACTCTGAGTCTAAAAGTAACATAACGTGATAAATAAACAAGTCACAACAAGCACACAGGACTGCTCAGAGTTGTTGGAAAGTTTATCTGATGACTTCAGGTGGAGGCAGGCTAGCACTTCCCATTGACTACCAGTGTTTGAGCTAAGCTAATTAGCAGTGGGCAAGCTCTGTCTTTCTCTTCCTTGTTACTGCACACACAGTTGAAAGAATGGTATCTATCCTCTTGTCTGGAACTCAGGATGCAAATAAAGTAAATTAAAAAAGTTGACATATCCCTTTAAAAATGTAATTTTTGTACTATTTAGAAAAGTATGTCCTCTGAGGACTTACACTGTCATTTTAACTTTACCATATAGAGGTCCCAACACAATGTACTGTAGATAGGATGTCTATCATAGCGTGTATGGTATACAGTAATATCTTCCTGGATGGTATGAAATGCCTAAACCTGTAGACTAGTAAATACATTTGTCAGTGCTAATGTGAACAGACAAATCACAAAGGAATCTTTTGTCTCCTGTTCCTCTGATGGTTCCTCTTAAAGTCATAGTTGTGGTATTTTTCTGAACATTCATTCTGGAGGCGGTCCATAACTGTGAGTTTTTAAACAGATGTGGGATTCCCATGGCTTTCTTTCGCACGTACAGTCCCAGAAAATGACACTCGCTGTAGATCACAGCTTCTTAAAGTAATTGTTTAATATGCTTCAGCTTTCTCACCAAGTCAGATGAGAAGATTGGTTCCACTTTTTTTGTATAGGGTAAATATGAATGTAGAGCCAGCAGAAAGTTAGCTTAGCTTAGCATAAAGACTGATAATGTGGGAAAAGCTAGCCTGGCCCTTTTCAGGATCTTGTACTAGACGAAGCCTGAGCAACCTTTAAAAGCACCATAGTAACACATCCTAAGCTGTGTTATTGGGTTAGCTCTTTTTCTTGTTGTGCAACACACTAAATGCCTCAATCCCTTGTTCTCAGTTCCCTTTAAGCCCTTGATAAGGAAGTGGACTTAATTTTTTTTTTTTTTGTCCTTTCCAGAGAGAGTGACCTAAAAGACGGCGGGAGATGGGGGAGGTATGTGTTACAGTACAATAGCCGGTAAATCTCTCGGCAGTAACCACACCAGAGCACTGAGCACATGCTTATAGAGGGAGGCTAATCAGCTTTCTGCAGATGGGCTAATGTCCTTACAGTGGCTGAGAGGGGGGCCTATATTTAGCGTCCACTCTCTCCCTCTTAACAGGGGATAACATTGGCCCTGTTCTCTTCTCTGTTGCTCATCCCTCTCTTTTTAAATTAATAGAGAATCCATGCAGGCACCAATGAAGGGAAATGAGTCAAGGCTGAAAAAAAAAGTGTAAAGACGGGATGACATGTGCACTACAGACTGACCAGATGCAAGAAACATTTGAATTGCACACAGCCGCTTGTTAAAAAAAATCAAACACAAAAAGGAAAAGTTGCAGATAAAGAACAGAGAAAAGCAGAAAATAAACGGACAGAAGAAAGAAAAACTCTGAAAGAAACTTGAAAGAGAGACAAAGTAAAATATTTTTTATCTCGCTGTCAGCAGGGAAAGTGACATCTGGAGGTTGAGGCCTCCAGGCATTAGAGAGAGATGCAAACCTGGAGCCAATCTCCTCAATCAGTTACCATGTGTCCCTGGAGACCAAGGCTCTGCTGGTAGTAAGGTCTGTGCACATAAATGAACTCTACCTGCTGTTGCATACACTCACAGCTAATGAGGCCTGGCAACTGGTGTGATCACAGCTGCTGATGGTAGCTGACGTTTGTTGTGACGTCTCTCGAAGGGAAAATCCCTCACGTTTAGCTGTCACTTGCTGGCAGCAGCAGCCGTTCCTGCTGGGATCATGCGGGCACCTCAAGACATTGACCTGATGAAGACTCCTCTGTCAGAGTCTAGGCACCAAATCTAAATTCCAGAGCTCTTTAACCTAGCTCAACTCCACGTTTAATGAGATAAAATGTCTAAAAAAAATAATGCAGACTGTAAAAGTCACTACAGTGTGAACACTGATAAAAAACTGAACTGGACAAGTCTCGTCTGATGTTCTTGTTTTGCTTTTAATTCTCAAGTTAGTTAAACTTGAACACAGATGTCAGATGTCCGAACAGGACAGCAATTTAAAAACACATGTAGAACAGTGAAACAATCTCTTTAGAGCAACAGAAACTCATATGAAACAGCTCAGAGCACACATATAATGAACACAAACAATTAAATCTGCATCTTAACGTAGCTGCTGTGTCCAGCTGCACTGCTCTTCTTCAGCCAAAATAAAACACAAGTTTGCACACACACCACAAAATAAGACTCAACGACACAGCTTTGAATCTGCCTGCTACATCAGCCAAATACAAACTGTACAAAAATAGAGATTGATAGAAAAATAGGAGATCTGACATGTTTGAGAGAATATGCTGAGTCTCTTGCACTTGTAAATCTGAAAATGTACATCTGTTGTGGTCACCATCGTCACAAAAACCAAACTCTGAGCCAACTCGTCTTATTGCTGTTCAAATACCAGTGTGGCCTTGTTTTTTATGACACTATTTCCCCATTTGGTGGTGCTTTTCTTTGTTAAGAGGTCAAATTTTGACAGCTGTCATCTGCGTATGCAGTCCAAATTTCCATGCATTCCAAGCTTTGACTCTAAAGAAATACAGATTGACCAATCATCACTGAGCTTACATGTCTTTGAATATCTCCTCTGCTGGATCTCTGACTCTACCTGTAGTCTGCCTTTACTGCACTTCTTTCAAAGTTGCTCTGCTGCAACAACTCGGCATACACAAACCAACCTCCACGCCTCTGACAAACACGTAGTTTGTTGTATCACTGTGTGGTCTGCAGATATTTGCAGAGGTGTCTTGATAATTTTCACTTTTGCCCTTACACGTGCAAAGGAAGTATTTTACGGTGCATTCAGCATGTCAGAATGATTTTAAATGTGTAAAATAATATTTAAAAACATTTCTTAAGTTTGATAAAAGGCTACAAATTGAATGTCTATATATGTGTCTTAAAACTTTCCAGTGTATTTTAAGAAAACTGGTTTTCCCTGTTTCAAATGCATTTCAAACAAATTCAATATCTGCCTCGGTTTCTGTTTAATATATATTTGAAAAGTAAAGGTACTCTGTAGAGTTTATGACCACTAGTAGCCCTATGTTTATGTCTGAGTGTGATCCCTGTTGTTTTGTTTTGAACATGCATGCATGCACAGATGCATGCTTGCAAACACGCAACCAGGGCGGTTTTTATCTCTTTTTCCATCTAAAGATTGGTGGCGGTAATTCACACAGAAGCATACAAAGGGGCCTCAGAAGTTGAAAAAGAGGAAAGACGATGTGCACTCAGCATTTTTGTTAGATCTTAAGGATGCATACATTGTGTGAACTAAATGTAAACGTAACTTTGTTTGCTTACAAGAAAATTCTTCAGGGAACCTTTGAAGAACTTTGTGAGCTGACTTTTTGAGTTGTGAATTTCATCAAAACCCATTTTAGTTTTGCAGCCTTTAGCGTGTAGCTTTAATGCATTCTGATACAGTGCCACATGTGATGACACTACATCTTTAAATGCATTTTGGGAAGGAAGTTTACATGTTGAAATGTTTAGCTTTTTAGTATTTCATCCCACACAGATGATTAGATTATCTCCCTTCTGCAATAAATAACTTCTTCTTTATTAAGCTGTGCATCGGTTACTTTTATTTTGCAATCGCATAACTGCAGATAAGAGCAGTTTATTCTCTGTCATTGGCTCTCTTGCTTTCAACAATCTTTCCTTCTCTGTACATTTCTCTCAAAATGACCATTTATTTTTCTCTTATTTGCTTTTTTGATCCAACCTCCACCTCCTCCTCTCTGCACAGATAATGAGATCACGTTGTTACTTCCCCTTCCGAAATCAGGATGTGTGCTCGTCCAGCAGGACTGCAGATAAGAGCCGAGACTTTGACTAAACATGGTCAACAAAAAGAAATCATTTAATCCAAAACCTCCCTCAATGTAAGAGACCTCACTCAGCATACTGTAGGTAAACTCTGTTCCACATCACATTCATTATCACTTTAAATGTCAATTAGACAACTCAACAGTTTTCTATGTTAAAAGAATCACAAACATGTCTTCCCTTTTGGCCAGTGGACTTTTTCTGGCATGCGGCCTTCAGAGACAAAGCTTTTTTTTTTTTTTAATTAATCATTAACAATGATAGGGGGAGCAACTAATAAAATGAGTTTAATTTGTTTGATTTTAGTGACATAAATGCCAGCATGATAGCATCAGCAAACTCTTATGTTTGCACTCTTTACATAAATCACATTTTTTGTTTCACTCCATGTTTATCATCCATGCCCCCCTCTGCAGTGGCTCGAACAGGGGGCTGCACCCCCCAAAGTTTGACAACCCCTTTTATTTGGTCTTATCTAGGCACTTGAATAAAAAATGCATTGCTTTGTTGTTTCTTTGTTTCTCAGAATTTAGATTGAGTTGAGTATCAAAGTAGATCTTTGGATTTGTAAACAAGTACTTAGTTCCTCATTTTGCATTGTCTGTGAAAAAAAGAGTCCACACAAACACGCTCAGTGCACATGAAAAAGGTCAGACAGCTGCAATTTTTTGACCATGAATCAATATCTTCAGCACGTCACGTGTCTTTTCCTTTACTCTCTGTGGCTGTTTGTGAGTCTGTTTTGGTTTTGACTTTGACAATATTGTACATGTTCATCATTTGAAGCGAGAGTTCCTGTGAGCTGTGACTCACCATCGTATCCAGACTGTTTGTTACTCTGAGGACAAACTGTGATCTGGTCCTCCAAATCGGTCTCAGCTGATGAGAGAACCCTAAAACTGATGGGTCGGCCTTTCATTGGCATCTCTCCCTGACAGCTCAGCTCCTCCTGCTGTGGCACCCTTCCCTGGGGAAGAGCCTCTCTCTCTGGCCCACTTTCTTGTCCTCATTTCTCTTCCTTCCTTCCTTTATTGCTGTCATTTATCTGCCCTCTTTGTTTAATTTGGTCTCCTAGTTTTCCTCGACTTAATTCCCTCAAATTCCAATCTCAACAAAGAGATAAAAAGATTATCATTCATCCCTTTTAAGGAGGTACGAGTTGCACCGGTTGCGCCAAAGTGTTTGAACTTACACAAGTTTAGTTACAGGGCAACCAGGTGGCATACATGGGATGTTGCAGAGGAGGAAGGTAATGCTGAGGTGGCGAGGGAGGGCAGGGGTAGACAGGCTGAACCTGCGCTACGTAATAGTTGCTGAAGTTGCCATCTGAGACATAAGGAGCCGGCTGGTAGAAGCAGGTGACGTTGGCAGCATTTGGGATGGCATTCTGCTCGGCCAGGACCCGCAGCGCCAGCGAAGAGATGAGGCTGAGCGTCTGACGCCTCTCGTGGCCCATCAGGCACACCGTGCTCTCCTGCACCACGTCGTACAGCGTGGCCAGATAGTCATACTTCCTGTCCTCCAGGTCTACAAAGTGGTTCTGCAGATACGACTCCAGCTTCCTCCTCTGCTCACTCACATCAGGAAAGTCTATGAAAAAGCGCGAGCACATGTAGCGCTGCAGCAGTTTCATCTCGCTGTCAGATGCTGCGCGGAAACCCCGCACCAGCAGGTGGCAGTATTTCAGCAAACCCCCACCTCGAATCTCCTCCGGACTCCTTGTGCAGATAAGGCGCTTGCGCAGGTGATCGAGGGCGGTGGGGAAGTCGCCATAGACGCTCTCCCCCAGAATTGTGGGGTGGAAAGTGGCAGCCATGGGGTGCTCGGAGCACTCGTAGAAGAGGAGAAGTGAGTCCAGGCGGATCTGGAAGGAATCCACGCTGAACTCAAACTGCCGTCGGAGGGAGTCTACAAACTTGAGCTCCACATTCTTGCCACGGTTGTTGGAGAGGGAGATGAGACTCCAGCGATCTGAATCATTGCACACCTTCACCATCTTTTGCACATAGGCCTCCTGAAAAAAATACACATGAGAAACATTATTAATGATGGCTGATAAAGTTTGTGGCCTAAGAACATGAAGATGAGTCATACAGCTCTCGTTACACGCATGTGCAGTTCAACTCTTAAAGTAACAATGCAAAAAGTTTAAAGGAAAGAATTTTTGTGGTATTTCTGTTTCAATTCAGCAATGTCTGCACAAGTGGTGAACATCAGCTTTCGTGCAGACATCAGTTATCTTTGTATCAAGAACTCACCCACAGTGGATGTCAGAACACGATGTGAGACCCTACATCATGTGAGTTGTGTATGGGCGAGAATGTCCACCATCTTAGACAGCTTGCTGCAGCTACACCACTTGTGCAAACCACATGCCACATCTGAGTTTCATGTCATGATCTCAGTTTGACAGACTAAATCACATTTAATGTTTTAAAACTAAGTCATAATTGCAGTGTGGCTAGTGCTAGCCAGCTCTGGGGCTAGCAATGGCCTGTTTTATAATTTCAACCTGTGGTGGCCAGCTTACTATCGCTGAGCAAAGCATAACATTAGCCGTCGACAGTACTCCAGCTAACATAACTGGCAAATGAAATACTCATCAACAGTTAACGTCCAGTTTACAACAAACTATGCCATTCAACAAGTTGTCCTAAACTTAATATATAATTGAGAATAGTAGAAATTTAATCTTTAACATTAGCATTTAGTAACCACATGTGATTTGTCCAAGTGGTGTAGCTGTAGCTAGCTGTCCAAGATGGCGGACATTCTTGCTATGTGTGACTCACATCACGTAGGGACTCACATCGTGTACTGACAGTGGACATGTAGGCAACACAAGGGGAAGCGTGTTGAAGAAGATACTGAATCCTGATGTAGCACAGAGAGATGACTGCAAAATCAATTCACATAAGAATCAAGAATTTTTTATATGATTCAAAAATGTCAAAAATAGATTTTTTAAATGTAAGCCTAAACTTAAATGAAGCGGGGCAGCGATCAGCTGTACAAAACGACCCTGGATGTCAACGAACACTGCAGCATTAAACAACTTAAACCACCTCTGAAGTGAAGAAGACGACGCTGGCGCTCTGTATGTTTCACCTCAAAAATCTTGCTCCCACTCTTCGTCTCGTACAGCACTAACTTTCCCTTTATGCTAACAGGGCTAACTAGCCACAGGCTGCTATTCTCTGCTGGAGACATAACACATAATGTTAACAACACAAAAAAACACACAACCCCTCTGTTATTCCCGCAAAGGCAGGAAACTGAGATGCTTTTAAAAATAAAAAGGCTGTGGATCATACTTCTTAATTGCCAGTTATGTCGGTGCAGTGGACTAAGGATAGCCTACCAATGAATGGTTTGGAATGCAGTATAATGGAGCAAGTGACTGAAATAAATGCCCCTTTTTCTATCCATTCAATTAAGAATCATTTTGGAATAGAAAATTGATTTTGAATGTAATTGTGGCCCCAAATATTGAAGTTGAATCGTGTGATCTGTGAGTTTTGCAGCCTCAAACTGCACAAAGGCCGATGTTTTCCAGGGACTCCAACAATTTTTTTCACTGAAAAAATATTAAAAATCATGATGTTGTGACATTGGATTAAGTCTGTAACATGTTTTCTTACATCTGGAGAACAAGATTTGTATGCCAGGACATCTCTACAGCACCACAGCACTTTTGCTGAAAAAAATAATCGCAGCTTCTTGCAGTTTGGATTTTACACTTAACCATATTGCGATTTTGATTATATTTCAATTAATTGTGCAGCCTTAACTTTCAATTCCAAATTACCCAAAACAGAAACACCAAAAAAAAGTTAATAACTTCAAAGTTTTTTTGTAATTACAATAATCAGAGATGAACTGCACATGCATGCAATGAAAGCTGTATGACTCATCTCATCCTCTGCCTTCACAGACTGAGAATGATTAAAGACACTTGTGATATTGATCCCAGTCTAATTCCTCTCATGTTTGAACAAGTTTGAAGTCTGTGACTGAAAACTTAAGTTAAGACGACATAGTTGGAGTAAACCGGCACATGTAAGTAGTTTTAACTTCTCTATTCAAAAGAGCATATAACAAACATAAACATCACCAAAAACTGATCTCATGTACAACAAACTCTTTTGAGTGAAATTATAATTTGTTTCCATTATTTAGGTTATAAAGGCCTGACGGCATAATTAAAAAACATGTTGCCTTTTATGTGTCTGTGACCTAACTCCTCCCCCCACCCCCAGCTGTCGTTTCCGTCTTTCAGACATAACACAGTGTTAGCTCTTCTTTTTCTTCCTCAGAAAACCACGTCACAGCTGGTTATCAGACACATGAACCTCACTGCAGAGTTCAATAGGCCTAGATAAAAAAAATACGAAAAGTCAGTCTCAGCCTGAGCTGGCTTCAGCAGCCATCAACAAACAAATCTTGATTTGATCAGTTAGACATGATGTTTTGCTCATCTCATCTGTTGGTGGGCCATTAGCAGCCCCGGTCGTCCTCGGTATCCAGGTAACTGAGGCCCGACTTATTAATGTGGATCCGACTCCAATTGGATTAGACAGAATCCTCTTTGAATTGGAAACCAACCTTTTTACTATTTGAAAGCTTATATCTGTGCGCTGGTTGGTTGGATGGATGCAGGCGAGCGCACATCTAAATTTTGTTTTTACAAGATGTATTTACATTTAGGCCGATATATGGCAAAAGAAAATGTGTTGCCTTGAAAATTCACAAAACTTCTCCAGTTTTCATGCGTAACGAGGTTATGGGGAATAAAATGGGAGGAAAGGGAAGGAAGGTTTTATTACATGTGTGAAAAGTTTGAGGCAAATAGTAAATTCTGCTTTGAAAAATCATATAAATTCTGCATATATTTGAGCCATATGTCATGCTATACCTTTAAGGTCATAGGTGTGATCTTTTCTTTATTCACTCCCTCGGGCAAGAAGTCTAGAAGAGAGTCCAGAACTATATCTTTCACCATCTGAAACTCCATCTCTCCTTTCAGCTCGGCGCAGAATATAAGGTCCAGATCTTTCCATCCCAGCCCGCTGTCCTCGTGCAGGATGTAGCTGGCTGCAGAGCCGTTCAATCGCACCTCCCGGACATGTATCCGCTTCTCCTCCATGCGGCTCCGGACCACCTTGACGATGTCCCGCGGCTTCACCTCCAGAGTGGGGAAGTTCCAGCGGCCGTGGATGGGGATGGAGCCGGTGAGGATGGTGTCCAGGCGCTGCACTTGCTCCCAGTTGAGCACGCTGAGGTTGATGCTCTCCCCGTCCGAGCAGCTGTCTGCCGCAACAGACTCAACACTCTCGTCCATGTTGAGCAGAGGTAGACGGGAGGATGTAAACGACTAAATTTTACACTAGCTCCTGCTGGAGCAGTGGCATATAGCTGCAACTCTCTGTAGATTTGAACTTCGGGAGCTGGTGTCGAGCATTACAGCAAGGTGCTGGGCACCTACGCGTCTCTACGCACAGAGGAAACGACAGGTTGAGCGGCGTTACGCTTGTCCTACTTCTCAGTACATAAAGTCTGCAGTCCAGACAAATTCAATTTATGAGCTTTCCAGTCGTAAGCGCTCCGTCACTGTCCAGCATCTGCTGCCCCGCTGTGTGCTTCACTCCGGCGCTGTCCCCAACCTTTGGAAAGCAGACATCTACAGTACAGCTCGGAATATTTGTTCCTCAGTGTGTCAGCTTTGCGTTCTGGCCCAGAGGCTCACTGACGCATCCATCGCACCCAAAAAAAAAAAACAAAACAAAAAACCCCCCACAGTTTTATCCACCGCAAAAGTTCTACTTCTGTCTTCGACTCACTTTTACGCACAGACTGTTGCCCGTCCCTGCTGCGCAACAGCACCCTTACGCGTCGTTTTATCAAGAGCGCCACACGTTTCGACTGCACACCTACTTTTGGAAAGTGGTGTATGGCTGCTTGTTCCCTTACATTTTGGTAGTTTGTTGCTCGTTGACACTGCGCGATGCCACGGGCGTCCCGCTCCACAGCTGCTGGAGAAGTTGTGATCAGTGTGCTTCCCGTCTGAGAAGCGTTGGGGCGGGTTGGTTTGATTGACAACCCGCACCTACTAATAGCTGCTGCCGTTTACCACAGTTACACCGAGTGGCTGCGAGCCCGGATACTGAGGCGTGTCTGGGGGAGTGGGCGTTACGTGAGAAGAGACGGACACAGATTGGACGCCGACCCTTAACGAAAACTCTCTCATCTTTGGGTCGCACTGCTTCTCCTCTCCAAACACTCCAACTGATGTATCTATCCAGAACCTGTCCTGCATCTTGCATTATCAACACGGAGTGTGATAAGTGATCAGCTTTGTCCTTGCTGTTAGAATAAACTCCTTCAAATATCTGAGCTAACCAATTTCACTGAGTGGTTGCCCTAAAATTAAAAACAAAACAAAAAAAAAGAAATTAAAATATGCCCAACATGTGGGGGATCTTTAACCTGGTACAACTTAAAACAATCAGCATGATGACTGCTGCATATGAAAGTCTTCCCTTCATGTACAGAGTCACAAATACTAAGCAGTTAGTCCATTTTAGTTAACTCCACTTAAGAGCAATAACTCCTAAATTGCAGTCGCTCCGTCATTCACAGGTGTAGATGGGAATGCACACACACCCAACGCCCCCTAGGGGTGGTTTTTTACACACCATCATTTGGCCCCTGCAGGCATTTATGTGCAGCAACTCTTCAGTGTAGAGATACTTTAGAGACTTGAGACAAAATTGCAGAAAACTTGTGCCAAAGCATAACGTATAAATATTTGTGCATTAAAATGTATGAATAAATACATCTATTAGTGATGAACTTGTCTCACATGTAAGATGTGAGTTGTCTGTCATATGCAGTATGTAGGTGTAGGCCAGATAGTCTCTGCAGGTTAGTTGTCATGGAGAATCTATCAGTGCAGAGCTTGGCGCATATATCTGCGTCACTACAGACGAGCTCATAAAGCAGCTTACCACAGATTACCCTGTATGTGCAGTGACACACACATTCACACTGACACACACACTGCACATAGACACATGTGTGCACACTTGCACTTCTGCACACAATGCAAAGTTTGTGTGCATACTCAGACCATAAAATGTTCAGATCGTAAGTTATGTTTGTAATAAGAAATGTTATTGTGCAATTTAAGACAAAACTGCCAAGTACTGTGAACAGAGTGTGTGTTCACACTCTGAGGGAGTAACTGAGCTGCACTATAACCAAACGTCTTCCACATTTTCACGCAGCAGTTTCTGCAATAACTGGTTATTTGTTTAACTATACAAATACTGCAGCTGATGACGCTTACCTGTGCATTTGAGTCACAAATGCACAAATACCACACACTGAAACTGTCATTTTACATATTTGCATGAGCAATTTGGGTCAAGTGTAATGCAACTAATTTAAGTGTTTATGATTGTTGTCAATCAAGTGAATGTGTGGAGGCAGTTTTCACTTCTTGGTATTGCTTCTCATTGGCTAAACCATGTCTAGAGCCACAAAGTTTACAGGAAAATGAAAGTGAATATAAAGTTCAGTGACTGCAAAACCTCAACTTTATTCAAACTAACTTGTGGCCAATTCGACATAATTATCTTTTAGGTTCAAGATGATGTATCTCTGCAGGAGACACAGCAGCAGGTCCGTCACACTCGGTGCTATCCCCATTCACCACCAGGCTCAATGTCAGGCTTACTGCAGGGGATGCTTACCATGAAGCAGCTACTTACCTGACCTCTGACTTGACAAGTGGATGACACCGGCTTGGTTTCAAATGTCTGACGACATCAGAGGATTGACGAGGGGATTTCAGACAGACCCCGCGGCAGGCTGCCAGTGAGCGTTCCTACGTGCATCCTCACATGCATGCTTTATGTGTGTCTATATGTCAACGTGTGAGGCTCATGTTCTTGTGATTACGTCTTGGTTTCTTGTTGATCAGTGGCCATCTGATCAGATTTAAAGTATCTCTTCCCCGCCTTTACCTTATGCTCCCCTGTCAGCTGCTATAACTCCTTTTTTTAACCCCTCCATCCCGTCCAACTCTACCTCTTTTTTTTGCTCATCCCCTTTTCCAACATTCCTACATGTGGAAGTTCATTAAGAGATTACAGTGAGCCCGTTAGCCAAACGTGCCTCCACCGTATTCCTCCTTCCCTTTCCTTTGTCACTCCCCTAACACCTGTTATTTTCATCTTTTTCTGGATTTTCATTAGGAGGGAGAAAATCCATCTTTGGTTCCACGTAGACCCAACACACTCTTCATTTGCTTCAGCGAAGGAGTTTTTTCTTCTCTTCTACAGTTGCAGACTCAGGGGTGACAGAAGTCTTTTACAACTTAAAATGGAAAGAAGAATCAACTTGTCTTTATACATGTAGAGGCTGGTTGGTGCTGGAGTACAAAGTTGCTAACGAGAAGGGGATTCAGTGTACTTTGCGGTAGAATTTTATTTAGTGCAGATACGTTTATGAATAGTTACCCTGCAGCTACAAATTGACCGACAGTCAAATCTTATTCCCAGCTTACCTAAAGGGATATTCCAGAATTTTTGACATAGGGTCTCACTTTCAACCTACCCAGCCCTATTTCTATTGATAGAGACCATTTTCAGTTCATTCAATGCAGTACAGAATTTGGACGGCTTGCCAGGAATGCTAATGCTAGCTCAAGTCAATGGCACCAATATCAAGCCAACAGTAGCAACTACCAAACCCTGATTAAGCACTTCATCGTGCACCCAAAGCAAGTTGAATATGACGACAGTCTATTGAGGCAAAGTTGAGTATTCATAGAATAATTTTAGAAGTAAAACTACGCCTGCATTTCTTTAATTTGTGGCTTAATAGCAACAGGAAGTAAATAGATCATAATATTCATGCCATTAAGGCTAATTT
>JAQFJA010000010.1:11617380-11627519 GCA_029874485.1 Naso brachycentron | reverse complement strand
TAGCAACAGGAAGTAAATAGATCATAATATTCATGCCATTAAGGCTAATTTAAATTGAAATTATCTCATTTGGTTGATTGTCAATGGTGACACAGTGAATCAGTGGGTAGCACTGTTGCCTCATAGCACGAATGTGCTCGGTTCGATTCCTGGCTGAGGTAGGGCTTCTTTGTGTGGAGTTTGCATGTTCTCCCCATGTTTGCTTGCTGGGTTTCCTCAGGGTGCTCCAGTTTCCCCCCCATCAAAACATATATGTTTGGTCAATCTCCAGTCAGTAGCCTTGACCGAGGTACTGGCTAATATCTGGAGGTGGTCCCTGAGCGCTGCACTGTGGCTGCCCACTGCTCCTCAGGGATGAGTTAACAGCAGAGACCAAATCTCATTGTACACTGTACATGTGATAAATAAATTACCTTTACCTTTATCATATCTTCTTCACACCATATTAGCTTGACTGCTAGTACTCACAGGGGAAACATGGCAAACACCAGAGGATGCATCGGAAATTGATGAAGAAAGTTTGAGAACATGATTAACAATAACGTGAATAAAACTTTAATAAATTAACTCGTTTGTGAGCATGACCTGTCTCCAAGCCTCGTCAAATAGCCAAGATTTTCCTTGGCCATGTTGGAGGGATAGTGAAGATGTAATTGTGGTCAAACCTGTTTAATGTTGAATTTTGCATTTAAGGGCATTTTTGCACATCAACATTTGGCCATAAACATTGACTTCCTATTGGCTAGCTAGCGACAATAGTAGTTAGCTGGGAGATTGAACCTTGTAAGTTGGTTACTTTAGCCTGATGTTAGCTAAGTTTTAATGCTAGCACAGCTATATCTGTCATTTCTAACTCTCAGTACCAAGATAACAGTTTTACATTCTGTCTTCCATACAAAAAACCCTCATAGGGCCGTTTCCCTCCCAGTCCTATGCCTTCCTCATATATCTACCTCATTCAAAAGCATAAAAATATAAAATTTCCTACTTTGCCATCATTTCCCCTGAATGCCTATATCCCTGGGATGTTTGTCTAACAATATTTTAT
The DNA here is from genome assembly GCA_029874485.1 of Naso brachycentron. Classification (NCBI taxonomy): domain Eukaryota; kingdom Metazoa; phylum Chordata; class Actinopteri; order Acanthuriformes; family Acanthuridae; genus Naso; species Naso brachycentron. The sequence goes on along the minus strand of JAQFJA010000010.1, from coordinate 11,626,471 downwards.
TGTCAAGGAACCACTGAACTTACTGGTTTTTCTCATATTCTAAGCTTGAAACCTACAATTCCTACCTCGTGTATGTGTCTAGTTAAGAATTAAGAATCAGCAAAAATACATCCACTGGGGTTTTAGAAATAAATTTGCTCCCACTGGTTCTTTCTGATTGTCCCACAAAAACTGTTAAAGTTGTTAACTTACACTAACATGCAAGTAATGATTCATCTGCAAGCAATTACAGACCTTCCTGTTTCTCCTACTCTGCATGAAATCGGCATATTCAGTGTCCGACCCTTTACCCTTTGATACGCAAGCAGTAGATGTAAATTACTAACGACACTGTAGCCAGGCAAAGATGAACCTCAACGGTATTTCCGATACGATTTAACCCTGACCTGAGTAGGAGAGGTTTGTTGACCCCAATCAACCTTGAAGAACGCATTCAGTAGTGAGAGCCTCCACTAAACTCCTCCTCAGCCACTAATGAGATTCGCTGGCGTGCCCTGCGCTGTAAGCCATGCTGCAGCACTCCCAGAAGCTGCTCAGTGTGGAAGTATGTTAATAACAGATATAACTGTAAGAATATCATATTGAGGGGAAGACAAACAGAGAAATCAAGATTAAAGTGATGTGCATGTCGCGTTTTACATCAAAGCATTAATGTAAGTTACAGGAACACACACTTTTAGCAAAAGTTTCCAATAGCCAATTTGTTTTCAGTTTTATCTTGAATAATCACAAACACGATGCTATGCATGCAAATTCACAGATGTGTAGCCTACTTTTTTAAGCAACAACAAATACTGTCTGTGTGAATATGTTTATAAAAGCTTTCACAGTCATACCATGCTAAACATTTAATCACATAACAGATCTTCTTTGTACAAAAAAAAACACCCTGTGAACTGAACTCCACTCATATTTTAATGGAGCCCCGGAGATTAAAGCAATCCCCCTGTGCTCCAAGTCAATAGTTTCCCCATGTTTTAACAGACTGTTCTATTTACTGACCTGTCATGACTGAGGGCAGAAAACTGTTGTTTCAGAATAAACAGGAAGTGAATTGCATTATCTGTGACTCAGTTTCCTGTATGGTACTGTGGTTTGAGATGTCAAGATCACAGTGTTATCTGTGATGATCTCCTTCCCACAGAAGTAGACACATGCAGAGATGCACATAAAAACACGCATTATGAATTGACTCCTGGTTCCTCAGCTGTGACTGAAAACTGGCTTCACGAGCAGTTTGGAAATAAGAAGCTGGTGGGAGCATGGCTTTCTTTTCACTGCCAAGGCCCCACAGATAGCACTAGCTTATTGCCGGAGCCCTGCTTTCTGCAAGATGGTTTTCAAGGCTCACAAAAACAACCAAAACTGTGCAGCAGTGAATCCAGACTTTTTAGGTGTTTTGCTTCTCAAAACGTGCCTATTTTTTGAGCTAGCTGTCAGAACACGATGTGAGTCCTGCGTTGATGTGACTCACGCATGCACTAAGAGGTCCACCATCTTGAACAACTAGCTATGGCTACACCACCTGGACAAATCACATGTGGTTATTAGATGCTAATGTCAAATGTTACTGATACATTTTCTATTTCCAACTTTATATTTATGTTAGGAACAAGTTGAATTAGTGGAGAAGGCGATGTTTTGTTGTAAATTGGATGTAAACTGCTGATGAGTAATTTATTTGCCAGTTACGGTAGCTGAAATAGTGTTAGTGGCTAAAATCATGCTAGCGTCTTTGTCTGGGCCTGCTAACTAGCCAGGCTGTCACGAGCGCCAGAGCTGGCTAGCACTAGCCACCCTGCAGATATGATGTGATTTTAAAACATTAAATCTGAATTTGGAATGTCAAATTCCGATTGTGAAGTGAAACTCTGATTGTGACAAGTGGTTTGTCCAAGTGGTGCAGCCATAGCTGTCCAAGATGGTGGACATATCGGGCATGCATGATTCACATCGACACAGGACTCACAACATGTACTGACACTAGAAAAGAAGTAGTTAGTAGTAGTTAGCTAGCTAGATAGCTAGCAAGCAAGCTAACTAGCTAAAGACCATAAAAGCTATGATGTGATGAACAATGTTTTGACTTGTAGGCAAATAGAAAGATGGGCATTGTATATTAGTCTACTATTTTTAAAAAATCCATTTCATCACAATATGCATGACAAAAATATTTGATTTTTCAGCATTTTCCCTCAAATTCACACACTAAACTTTTCAACACCTTTATGATGTAAAAATGTAAAATTATGGTGTAAGTTATGAAAGTTCCACAGATAACCATTACATGTTCACAAAACTATCAAAATCATAACAATTTGTTTTGTTTAAACAAATAAATTGTGCACATAAATTAGAGATGATGATGATGAGTAATATGCCTCGAAAGCTCTTGCAGTAAAATGGAAAATCACATCACCAGCATTTTTCCATCAAAGCAAAGCAAAAGAAAAATGCTGATGATGTATCAACCAAACACAAAAAATGTTTGGAATTTTAGTGGAACTGTGGTGCAAATGACACTAACAACATGCAATTAAAGTGCGTAAACAATAAATCAAGTACACCCTTCCAGGTAAACATGCACTAAAGCACCATTATTATTCCAGAATTACAGAGACAACAAATGGAAGTCACATAAGTTTTGACCTGCTGTCTGTGTTGTTTGTCTATCATTTTAGTTTGGAGATTTTTGAAAGAAACAACTGTCTGCCCAGAACCCACAGCACTCGATATCAGATGGTCAGCTGCAGCAGAAGTTGACGTTAGCCAGCAGCATCTAAACAGTTTTGGAAAGGCGCGGTTCCCTCCAGCAGAGATTAAAAACCCACAGGTCTGTGCTGGTCACAAACACACGGAAACAATTTTGAGGCGATTCATAAGAAAACTAACTGTTGTTTATGTTGACCTAACGTTCGCAGATGTGTTTTCTTGTTGGAAATGTGACCATGACAGGTTGTTGTATGAGGGTTTTGGCAGGCGGCTGCTGTGCCCTCTTCTCAGTTCTTTCAGTGATACGGTGAAGCAAGACTGTGAAGCATCCTGTTTTATTATTAATTTTAAAAAAAAATATTAATCTGCAAAGATGGCAGCTTTATAAGCTATTTTAATTCTTTGTGTAAAGATTGCAAATTCATGAATTAATGCAAATACTATGCCAGGTGGAAGTCCAACATAGAAAATAATAATACTAATATTTTTTTCTATATTGCCTTTCAAAAGCAAAGCTACAAGGTGCTTTAAAACATATATAACCATACAGTGCAAGAAAGGGAAATTAAACAGTGGAAATGCAATAAAATCAGATTCTTCACAAAATACAATGTCAGTGAAATGCAAATAATCAAAGCAAAATACAACAGTATAAAATGCCACAAGTTAGGGATTTTGAGGCAGTAAACAAGAAATGTGAAACACAGAGATAGGACAAAAAAGAAATGTAAAAGAAAGACATTAAAATTGTGCACAATGCAGAAAAAATGCAAGACAGGGGGAGTTAAGGGGGCCCAGCAACTTACTTTGCCCTGGGACCACTTGGCAAGCTGATACAGCCATGCATGCTGTACATATAAGCAGTGATGGGTCAAAATTGTGAAATGCATAAATATTAATGTTATATTTCCCTTTGCTGAGAAATTTCAGAAATAAAATAACATGCAAAATTGGAATTAATTGTATATTATTTGCACTATTTACTAAACAAAAAATGTAGGATTTTTTTGGGTACCTTGTCAAACATCCTTCTTCCAGTTTCATGGAAAAAATTGGAAAACCCCTGAACAGTCTCAAGGCCAGACTCCTACACAGCATGAAGGTACTACAGTGCCATCTGCTGGATTTCAGTAAACAGGCCATGCCGCACTGAACCAACTAGAGACACACTGAATCTGTTCAAACCTTCCTCTAACATTTCACTGGGTGGCGCTCTTTTCATACCCCTTCAACGGCACTTCATTAAACACACTGCCTGTCTTTGCTCCCTCTTATTCTCACTTTCCCACACTTCAGACTGCACTCAGTATTAGCACATGTATTTGAACAGCTGTTTTGGGTAAACAGTGTCATTCCAAGAGCCAAGCTGGATCATTTCATTCTTATATGCAGTGTATTATTATGATTGTGATATTTAAGGCTGAATGAGTAAAATGCATTGATAAAATATATGCAGTTATGACAAAGTAATCCAGTTTAGTTATCAGTCATGCAAAACATCTACTGCTCCCATTCTGTTCACAAATGTTAGGAGAGATTCAAAGTGTGACACTGCTTTCAATCTGGACTCTCGAGTTTTGGTAGAAAATTTGTTTTCAGCTTGCATGACTGTTTTGACTGTAAGAACACAGAGCATTTAACACTTACTCTCTTCTGTAGCATTTGTTAGACCTGTGTCAGCATTATTAAACTTTGTCTGCTCTCTGTCTGTGGGACCGGATGACTCAAAAGGCTGGTTGCATGTGCAGCAGAGGCAAATGCTTCGGATCAGCTTTGTTTTGACTTGGCAGAATGATTCATTGCCACAACAATTCAAAAGCAGAGATGAATGCCTTTGAGGCATCAGCCAGCGTGGTGTGTTAGTGCACATTAACAGCTATCAATTACTGACATCATTTCATTGTCTGTATATTCTGCATGTGCACGTGTAAACGTGGTCAAAGATGATGGTGAGATGCCTCAGCATCTGCAGCCTGTTAGGAAAACATGTTCTCCAGCCTCAGTCAGATGGCACAGAAAATAAAAGCACAACAAATGTGCAGTCACACCCTCCTGTTGGCAATGATCAATCTGCTTTCAGGATCAACAAACTGTATGACAGTTTACAGCTCAGATCAGGCTAAAGCTGGGTTTTACGGAGATGTGTTGGGCTCCACTGGGACAATGAGTAAGACCTTGCAGGAAATCTACCCCACCTCGGCTGTGTGAAGCCATGCGGAGCTGCAGCTGCAGGTGATGTGGCAGTAATTTTGTGCTGTGGTCAGTCATTTGGCACTTTGCTCTATCATGAAAGGTTTAGGGTGGAGCTGCACTCCCCTGCTCGTCTGTCTCGACGCCTGTCGGAGTGTGACCTTGGCGAGAGGTGATTCAGGATGAGGTGTTCATCTCTCGCTTCCATCATGAAGAGCAATGGTGGGCAATGGGAGAGAAGAGGATATAAAATAAAACACTGAAAGGGAAAATTTGTCTCTGGTATATAATTGTGGCTGTGGATAAAAAGACAGAAGACTGAAATAGGGAGAGTTGGACATTGGAGAAGGGTGGGGACGAAGGAGGGGGTTGGAAAGCATAAACAAGACATTAAAAGCAGAGGTGGAGGGATGATGAAGAGCCCTAAAAAAATTGCTAACTCAAGCCCCAGAGCACAACCTTGCCGCCTCACATGCAGCACCCAGCCAGCTGGGTCCATCCAGGCCTGATGTCACATACCACAGCTTTCCCCATTTAACTCACTTGACAGTGCTTACTGTCCACAGCCTGCTGCTCACACTGGCCAACGCTTCCTCTTGACTCTTTTTAAGCTGTTATACCTTTTTCTTCTTCCTCCTAGCTCCTGCCTGCACATCCTCCCATGGTTTTCATTTAATCACAAATATTTATGTAATTAGTAAATAAATGAAAATCAAGTTTTTAAAGGGATATTACTGAATTTTTGACATAGGGCCTCATTTTAACCCACCCAGTCTTATTTCTGGAGACTATTTTCAGCTCACTGCACTCAGTATTGAGTTTCGCCGTCCAGACTAATACAAGCTAATGCTAATGCTACTGCAAGTCAATGGATTCAGCAATAGCCACTGCCAAATTCTGATTAAACACTCCACAGTGCACCCAAAGCAGGTCAAATATGACGACAGTCTATTGAGGTGAATTTTAGTGTTCGTAGAATAATTTTAAAAGTCAAACTACGGCTGGATTTCTTTCATTTGTGGCTCTGCTTAGGGTTAGTAACAGCAGGAAGTAACAACTCGAGCAGCTTCCTGTTGCTGCTAACCCTAAACAAAGCCACAAATCAAGGAAATTTAGCTGTAATTTGATTACTAAAGCTATTCTACAAACAAACAAATTCACCTCAGTAGACTTTCGTCACATTAGACTTGCTGTGGGTGCACTGTAGAGTGTTTAATCAGAGTTTGGATGTTGCTATTGATGAATCCATTCACTCGCACTAGCATTAGCATTAACTTGTATTAGTTTGGGTGGCAAAACTCTGTACTGCATGCAGTAACACCACTCCTGCTGCTACAATTTCGTTGTATGTCTCGTACAATGACAATAAAGTCTCAGTCTAAGTCTAAGTGAGCTGAAAATGGTCTCCATTAATAGGAATTTTTCATCCTGTTAACTTGCCCGTATGTTTTTTGTTTGCTACAAAAGAATATGACAAAATGATCAAATTAATGCCACAACAGAGCATTTCCACCTTGGAACTGCAGTGTACCAATGACCATCCCAGTCAACTTGCCTGGTGTTGCTGCAGTGATAAAAAGAGTACTGAAGGAGAGGCCAGGTGAACTGAAGACTGATTAAAGCCTAGAGATTAACTTAAAGGAACATTCAAAACACTTGGAGTGTCATTCAGGTTAAACAACCTACAAAACACATATGACTTAATTAAATCCGATTTGTTCTTCAAATGATTTACCAATACATTAGAGTCACAGACCAAAGCATCTTTTTTGAGAAATACTAACAATCTGTGAATAACATGATCGTTTTGGGAGGAAGCTCTTCTAACCATCTGATTGAAAAAGTTTCTATTTGCACCACAACGAAAGAAAAAAAATGATGAAGTGTTTTAAGCTGTGATTAATTCCCATCCATACATGTTACATCCTTTTGTCTTACAACATAAGAAAAACAAAACCACATTATTTAGTTGAAAACATGGAATATTGTACAGTTACAGCAACACAGCACAATAAAAGTGACTGTACAAAATTCCTTAAATTTGTTCATGTTGTACTGACCTGTTTTCCAACAAAAGAGTGTGTGTGCAGTCACAGTGGTTTGTTTTCTGCATTCAGTTTGCTAATGCATCTCACTGCAGCATTTCCAAATCCTGTTTATGAACTGAGCCAGGGGCACTTATCATTGTCAGATAACATTTTTTAAATCTTTTGCAACCAAGAAAACAGCTCAAAAATCCATTTTTACTGTTTAGCTGACAAAACTGTTGGAGCTAATAGCATTATTTCTCTGTGTTACTTCATAATTCATTTAATTTTCACATTAAAATCAAAACCAACTTTTAATGCGGCCAAGGGAGAAACAGTTCTCAGCGATAATTTGCGCTTTAAGTGCAGCACTCTCATTATTTGTATCATTCCTGGACCGTAAAAAGTTAAAAAAAAAAAAGAAGTTTTTATTGGACTACATTCTTCGCTATTGTCTCATAAATAATCACTGTGTGTTTGTAATCACAACCCTTCCTGTTTGGAGCAGAGAGGAAAAGACACTCAGAGGTTGATTGTGGTCAAACAGAACTGAGTGTGAGAATGAATGTGTGATAAATAACAAAAATCAGGCCACGCCAGACAGAATATCTGTCATTAAAAATAATAACTTTGCCATGCAGCTGGTACACAGTGAGTTTGATTGACACCTTTGCTTGTTGTTCCAACAGCTGATTTAAATGCACTCAGTGATTCATCTTCATACTCATCCTCACTTAACACGCAGGCCATCACACCTCATCAAGTCACAAAACAGTTACACTGAAAGGGGTCAATGCAGAAAAACAATTTTACATGTTGTCCTTGGTTGTATGTAACAAAGAATCCTTCTTCCTCTTCCTCTTCCTCTTCTTCTTCATCTTCTTCTTCTTCTTCTTCTTCTGAAGACATCAACATTTCCTGCCAGTTGGCTGTTGGCGTTTTTGTTAGACCCGATCATGCGAACATGTGAAACACTCCTACATGAAAAGTCTGATTAGAATCAACAGCTGCTCGTTATTTTGCTTCGCTATTGTTTCCTCTTAAGAGCCTCGGTCAGAAACAGTTCAAGTATCTGTGTCAGCAGAGCAGAGAGCAAGTTGTTTTGTTTCTTGATATATTTTTTTAATCTCTTAATTCTATTTTTTCTCTTTTTAATTAAGAATAATTCTATGCTATACTCCAGCCAATACAGTTATTGTCCCTTTATTCACTTTAATCAGTCACTTTATTAATGCCCCTAGGGCAAAGCTGGAATTTTAAAAAGGAACGAACAGTATGGATACAAAGGTTGAAGAATGAGTCATAATTTTCCAATGAAATTACAGAGTTTGGGTCTTATGCAGAGGATATAGAAGACTTTTTATACTGTAAACTTTAGCTAAATCTAAAAGTTGAACAACAGGGCAAAAAGATCTTAAAATTAAGTACATTTATGTTTTTGTTGAACCTCACTAGTTTGAGCTTGAAAATGTGCAGCATCAATTTGATATCTCCAGATTACAGTTGTTTGGTGATTTAAAAAAATGAATGGAATATGAACTGAGGTGAAAGAGAAAATGTAGTACAGAGGTTATACAAGGACGATGGAATTGCAAATAAAACCAGAGTGATTCTTGGCCGTAACTTGTGTTGTTTGTTATTGTGCAACTTGGCAACAAAGTCAACATTCATTTCCGTACACGTGAATCCAGACAGAGCTGACAGAAACATACAGGCAGATTTGAATGGTTGAACTTTGTGTCTTTATGCTCAACGTTACCAACTGCCTCCGGTTATCTCACATAACTGCCTTCAGTAACTGACCCCACAGACTTCAGTTAAACTCTGTCTTCAGTCAGTTCCATGAATTCAGCTGTGCATGCTAATGGTAAAACACGACTCACTGTAACCATTAGAAGTGCCAGTTCTTCTCCAACACATCCCTATAAAATTAGACTAAATTGTACTAAAATGCTTGTCCGAGGCAGACTGAAGGTACTCTTGAGCCAGTTGCACTACATGCACAGCCTTGGACTCTTGTAAAAGGTCAAATTCCCAGCAGTCAGAATCACCGTGTGAGGTTCTGCACTGAGTGCACAAGTGCTACTGGCATTGAGCAACAGATGTCTAAACACACTGAAAAATAAATGTTTCTGTTTATGCCTGATTTTTTTTTGCCAAAA
>JAQFJA010000010.1:11569779-11581257 GCA_029874485.1 Naso brachycentron | reverse complement strand
CTCACACACTAAACCCACTGGACTGATTAAATGTTCTTAAGTAATTGTGGTCATAGCAGAGGAGCCCACAAAAGATCATAAAAACTTAAACAGTAGCCAGTTAAATCGAGCCGTTATATGTATGTTCTTTCACTGAATAAAACTGGATTTGCACTGTAACTGGTCCGCCCAGGCTGAAGCCACCAACCTCGTTGCCGTGGACACACATGTGATGGGTGGTGACGAGGGCCTTGAAGACGACCACCCAGCTGGCGTTGGTGGCTCGCTCGAACAGCGTGTCAGCCATCTGAGGGATGTTCACGTTGGTGGTATTAGTGGCCGACACCAGGTCTGCAACACAGACAGCCACACAGAAACACTCCATCACATACTACTGCACCAGTCTCTGTGAACACCACGTGACACTCTGGGATGTAAGAAGAGAGTCACGCTTCGACAAACGCCTACATAATTTGAACTGCTCTGATTAAACTTTGATTAAGAGAGCAGGCTGAGTTTGCTGCAGAGCTGCTCCAGACACCCGTGAGAATATTAAGCCAGGAGAAGGACCTGATGCACATACCAAATGATGTTGGCGCACACAGTGGAAGATTAGTTCATTTTTGACAGGGGGGTGACCCAATGGAAGCCACTTACTAATGAAGCTGGTTCCTTTAAGAAAACTGCTTAGTCTTGTTCATCCACCACAAGCTTAACAAGATATGATTGAATATTTTGGTTCTGCATTTTTTAAAACCTCCCAACACTTGACCCCTTCCGGCCTGAGGCTTTATATTTTTGGAAAATAATTTGAATAGAAACTGGCAAAAAGCAGGACTGAAAGAAAAAAACATTAATACACATCAATCTGCTGCTTCAGCACCGCAGACAGAACCATGGATTTATCAATACACAGCACATATTGTGATTTTCAGTCGTGTTTGATAGGTTCTAACTTGCACAAACCTCAGACAGACATGTTCAACTTAAGAACCCCTCTGCTCCTGCACTCTCTGCTACGAGGAAATGGAGATGGGGGGATGTGTTTGCCGACTGGTTGCACAAGCCCACACAAATATGTAGGCACACACACACACACACACACATGCTTACAGTGCAGAAAGAGAGAATAAAGCTTTGTCAGCTCTCATCCTGGGTTGCCAGTTCAGACTTTGACATAGACAGAGAGGTTTCAAACAGAAAGTGTCCAAAACATTGCATCAGCACAAGGTGGAATATTTAATGTGCAGATGCAGTACGATGTGTAGATATAATCATTTGTGTGTATTTTGCTTTGACAGTAGTAGAAATACAGACAAACGCGTGTACTGTATCTCATTCTCTGGCAAGCAATTTTTACTTATTTCACTACTTTACTTAGACAAATACTTTTTAACAGATAATATACTTTGTTAGGGCTGAACCTTTTATTAAGGCTTGTTAGATCAACTTGTCTAAAATACTTTAAAAAAGTAAAAACTTTAGGCAAAAACCCAAAGACATTCAATTTACTATCAGAGTAATCACTCTCAGGTTAATCGCCATGTGGGTTTGCACATAAAGGAAATGTACTTTGGTGTTGTGACGCAGAGAAAAGAAAAAAACAAGTACTTCAAAGTTACGTTAAAAAGAATCAAAAGTATAAAATAGAAAAGTTTACAACAAAAAATGTGAAAAACACATTTAGAGAAATATGTAAACCATCACTGGTATTTAAATAAAGAGTTTTAAAAACTGAAGAAGACGTCATCGGCAAATGTTCATAGTATAAAGTAATAAATAATCATCATCCATTAAAAAAGTTATATAATAGAGGCAGCTTACTCGACATGGAAGAAGCTGCAACCGGATCATGTTTAGGATTACTGCCAGTGAAATGACTCCAAAACATCTGCTAATTAAAATTCCTGCTGAAATTGACAAATTAAATAATTGACTAATTGTTAGATACAATAGATACAGTTTTGTGTACCTGGGGCCTGTTTCACCACCTATGCTCTGTGTAAGCTGCAATTTGCAACATGAAAAAAATTTCCTCTCATGCATGATGTCATGTTAGAAAAACAAAACTAACGTTAAACCTAATAATTTACCAAAAAGAATTGGGACCAACAATCATTTGTGAACAAATGTCGCCTTCATGTGCAAGCAAGGCACACAGACTGCTTTTGAGAACAACAACAAAAAATCACTTTTTTAAAATAGATAATAAACATATCTAACATGTGAGATGCAAGATTTTTTTTTTCAGATATTGGGTCTATTTCTCCAAGGAGAAAGAGAGAGACGGGCAGACAGATGGCCACTGAAACATGCAAATGTAAAAAGAGAACGATATGATTTGGTCAGGCAGAGGAAGTAACACTTTGAAAAATCATAGAAAACTGTTTTTCCTGTGGAAGTATATTGGAGAATTTCTGCCAATCATGCAGAACTATATCAGCTCCTAAAGCATGTTTAACACACATGATGTAAATAGATACAGAGGTGTAGAATAGGAACAGAATGTCCTTTAAGTCCTTGAAATGATAAACATTGCATATACTGATTGACAGCTGAGCAACAAGGGCAGGACTGAGAGCATCCATACAGAGTGCTGGAGAGGAATGCAGCAACTATTGGCAGACACCTCTCATAATGGGAGAAGAGCAAGGCCATTCTATTGAGTGGGCCTTGCCTTGAGTAGGTAAACACCAGACTGGCAATCAGACCAAAAATAAAGCAAGGTAGTAAGTGGCAGGAAGTAAAGGAAGGAATAAGAAGGAATCTATGGAGACGCACTAATGTAGACATGAAGAAGAAATGAAGAGACATGAGAGTTAAAGCAGTGAGGTTGTTTAAAGAGGACATATCATACTCATTTTCGGGTCTTTGATTTGATTTTGGACTCCTATAGAGCAGCTAGACACAATTGACCATACAGTAAAGTCTGTAGATCTTCGGAAAACTGTGACTCTCGCCCTTTGTCTTCCTTCTATTTTATGCATTCTTCTCAAAATGGTCTGTGTTGTTTCCTCCTTCCCCTTTCCCTCGTGCACGCGTCCAGACTCTGCTGTACTCACAATCTCTTCACTGACACAAAATAAACACAGGTAGGACACAGATAAAATGTCATTCACAGCCCACGCTTCCTACTCTTCAATGCAACAAAGTAACATGGGACCAGCAATCTGTTATCAGCAGTTTTGCAGTTTATCCAGCTCATGTGCTCATGTTGTTCTCTAGGAAAGCTAAAACTTCATTGGAGCCATCTCGAACACAGTGCTGACAGCAATCCCTGCAGCAGAGAGCAGAGTGAAGGCACAGGCACAGAGCTGCGTGCATGAGCTGGCATGCCAATGTAGGGAAGTCCAGCATGTATCACTTCCAAATCCAAGTACCTCATTATGTGATGATTTGGTATCGCTAAGCACAAGTATTTGACATCGTAACAACATTTATAGGTCAGAAAAGACTGAGAAGCATAGTAGCTCTCCTTTAAGATCATTCAAAGTGGCAGGCTGGGTGGAGGGGTTCCGGGTTAGGGTGGCGAGGGGGGTTGTAAACAGATTATTACTAATCACTGATCCTGGTCTTTCTATGGTGGCGGTCTTACTGCCCATCCCCCATTCAGCATACACACACACGCACACACACACACACACACACACATATATACAAACACACCTGTCTTGACGCCACCTGTTTCACACCATCACCAACACGTCTCTATTATCAGCTTTTTGTCACCACTGCTGTTGCTGTCAGCCGCATTTGTTTAATAATCCTTCAAGCACACAATGGATAGAAAATATCATCTGATTATATTGTCAAAATGAAGAGAAAAGGCAATTAAAAACTGGCTGAATTAGTTTTAAGTTAATAGAGTCATAACAGATCTTCTTCTGATCTCTACGTGGGTAGCCCATTAAGCTCCCATCCATCTGTAGGCCACAGCTTTGCCTTATTGTCATCTCTGTTGATGTGTGACGTGAAAGATCGGTGGTTTGATGTCTGTCTACCTGTAAGACTGGTCCACAAGTGTCCTGATGTGTGTGTTTTTGTCCCTGAGGAGTAGGCTGGCACTCAGCCTCATAGAATCCTGAGCCATTGATGTATAAGTGTGTGTGAATGAGTGAGCTGACTTGTATTGTAAAAGCACTTTGAATGGTGAAAACGCTAGAAAAGCACTATATTAAAGGCAGTCCATTTACAATTTTATGTCTTTATGCTGAATGAAAGTCATTTTTCCCACTAAGCCTCATATTTTTGTTTAAATTTTATTAAGTATTTTCTGCAGCACCTCTCCCACACATGAGCGTTTTTATTCCATCTTCTCTCTTTTTATTTCAAATTTATTTCTACTCTGTGACATGGCTGAAGGCTACACTACCCTGCAGCCTTTTCAAATCACACACACATACACACACAGTCCACAATGGCTCAAATGTGATTATATAACATTATCATGTCACTGGCACAGCTACAAGTTAATATTCATACTAGCAGAACACAGCTATTTCTGTTTTTTTAGCTCATAATACCTGTAAAAATCAGGTATGCATGTACTTTATGTTGTTATATCTGCCTGCCTGTGTGTAATGGTGATGCCATATGGCCCATGTCACAGCAAATAATCCATGTATTCTGTCGTGGTGTCATTGCCTGAAACAAACACATTGACATACAAGTGTGTGTGGCTCTAATGAGGATTGGCTGAGTTAAATAAAGACTCTTACGGTAATCCACGGCACACAGGAGAGTTCTATTAATGAACTGTAAGGCCTCATACTGTGTGTATGTTTGAATGTGTCTGTTTAAGTGTTGTTTTCTGTCTGTGTCTGAGTCTGTTTGCTATGATTTTTTTTTATAGTTACACAACAAGCCATGGAAGTAGCAGTCCAAATAGTCTAAGTAAAATTAAACAGAACTGAGACATTATGTCTATCAGCAGATTCCTGCCCCAGTCTTGTCCTGAAAGTCCATGTCAGGTGATTAACATCTCACTTGTAGGAAACCTCATACATGTCTCCATATACAACAGGTAAATATTTATGGTAAATAATAAATATAGTAAATTGAGATTTCAAATACTTACACTGTTGTAGACTTAAACAACTGTTCATCTTTGTATGTTTAAAGTACGATTGAGCTATCGGATTGTTAGCGCAATGCTAATTCTCACAATGTCTTTCAGATAGAACGATGAGCACTGCAGTAAATACAGTGAACTATAAAGGTGATTAGAAGTGAGCCCTTAATTCATTTCACCCCGACAACTCACATGTGACCTCAATGTTGCTTACGTGGCCTCAGGGTGTAAAGCACCGTAATGTCACCCCATGACTTAGCAGATCTGAAAAAGAACTTTTGAATGATTAGTGAAAAATCCCAAAGCAACAGTTTGACATTTTGGGGGGAAAACACTAAATTGTCTGCTTGCAGGCTAATAAAATAGGATAAATTTCATTCTTACATCTTAATACTAAATTATAAGGCTACAGCTAGAAGCTGGTTAGCTTAGCTTAACTACAGAATCTGTGGGTAAAAACCTTAGACTTAAGGACGTTACTATTACATGCCAAAAGCTAATCTTACACATAGAAGTTTTTTTTCAAAAAGGATGAAAAGATTGAATATGTTAATTGTAGATCTTAAAAGGTGCTGGTTCAGAGTGAGCCAGCTAGCTGTACCCCAGTTTCCAGTCTTTAAGCTAGGCTAAGCTAACCAGATGCTGGTTGTGGCTTTTTATTCACCAGACAGATGTGAGAGTGTTTGAATCTTTTTACCTCTTAGCAAGAAAACAAACACAAGCAATTTTCCCAAAAGTTAAATTATTCCTTTCAGGACTACGGCAGCAGTTTTAGTGGTTACCATCTTTTTGCTTAGGTCAGTGCATTGATTCCACTCTTTGAAAAAGCTCTTTTTCTACACAGTGTGTTTTCTGTATGACCTCATATGAATTTAAATATATTGCCTTTGGTCTTCAGCTGACCTTGCATGGACCACATGTTCTCTACAAATTTGCCGCACATGGCCTCCTGCGTTCTCTTCAATTCATGCACGTCTAAATTAACATAGAATATGAAATGTACTGGAAGCTGCTGAATGCTTTTGCAGCCAGTAGCAAGAAATAACACATCTCTGACACCTCGGACACACCTGTGCTCACATCAACAACTGCTCACTACTTCATTCTTATCTATTTATCTGCCGTGTACAATTAGCAGATAGTGATGGCCACTTGTTAGAATAAGTGTCAATTACCTGCACTGAAACATGATTACAAATGCAAACTACTCATCATTAAGTCTGTTGGCTCTATTTAAAGAAACATAAATTCATTAGGATTGTCCCTGCACTGCACACCATAGATGACAGTCCTGTCATTCGTCCTCTTCTTTCTCACAATCTCACTCTGTCCTTGCTGTCCCAACCCCGACACTCTCAATCTGTTGCCACGGCAACCAAATTGCACCACCGCCATCACCTCTGTCACCATTGTGCACATATGTCCAACCTAAGGTTCACAGAGAGTCACTGTGACAAATAAACATGACCTATCTATCTATCTATCTATCTATCTATCTATCTACCTAATAAATACTTTGTAAAACAGTCTTGTGGGTCTGAGACGGAATGTTTTTCTTTTTTGGGGGGGTTTGGAATTTCCTCCAGCTGAGAAGCACATCATGGCCTACATACAAGTTTGTTGAATTGCCCTAGAAAGGATAGAGCACAACCTAATACACTAAAAACCTCATGTCCACATGGATATACACTACTTTATACGGCAGCATCTTGTAAATGAGACGTATAAGGATATTTCTATGAGTGTGTTGGGTTTGTGGCCTCGAGAGGTCAATGGAAGCAGTCTCCTGCAGCTGATAAACGAGGTCATGACTCGCACCGGCGTCAGTTTTCCCAGCATCCACCAGAGTGTCTGCACAGTCCAAAAGTAAAAAGACACACTTAAAGCAAACAGTGACACAGCAGAGAGTAAAGAGGCAACGCTCTCTGCTCTGCTCTTCTAGCATTAGCATTAGCATTGTCACCTTTGGCTGTGTAAATAATGCAAGGCAGTCTTTGGCTGATGATTAAATTATTCAGCAGGGGAGCAGATCACAAGAAATAAGGTCCTAGTCCGAGACGCAGGGACCAAACCCGCCCAGCGACCACACAGACAGACAGACAGACAGACAGAGGGACAGACACGAGGAGCCAATCACCCCCCTGTCATCTGTATGCAGTGCCACGCTACTGGTTTGGTCTGACTCAGTATTTGTGGTGTATGACAGTGAAAAAACAGGATTTGTCATAAGGTGGCCCCTGCTGTCATCTGTAGATGTGTCAATAAAGCTGTGAGGTTTGATAATTTGTTTCAGCTGTGACTTTATGGCCCCATGCCAGCCAAGACCCAGCAGACAATATGAAAAACCAAAGCATCCCTACTTGTAAATTACATTTGAATTATGTAGACTATGTGTGAACATTACACATGAGCTTCCTTCAGGCCTTCAGCAGATCTGTTACAGTGAAGCTTTCATATGAAGCTGGGGAGGGGGGCTCTTGCAGGAGCACAGAGAAGGGAAATTTAACGGTCTTGTTCAGATGATGGCTTGTCGTCTACCTTAAAATATGACCTTCTCTGAATTTTCCTAACTAGACTGCTCTCTGCGGGTTTCCATCATCTTAACTGAAGGCTGATGCGAAGGGTCACCAGAGGGGTCATCACTGTGGCCACATCAATTCATTATGGCACCACACCCCTTTGAGCTGAGGGGTTTAAGAAAAGGCTGGTCATGATGATGCGTTTGTGGCTGTGATGGCATGTGTCCTGGGTGGATGTGGTGGTGTTAGGCCCTGCAGAGCGGCCCATGCAGTGAGAGAAGAGGAAGAAGGACCTCACTTACACTCCAGGTGCTTTTTCTTGGGCGCCATCACTTCGTGAGTGGTGGCTTTGCAGACAGCACGGGCCATATCCGATCCCGTCAGCTGGTATTGCGCAGCGGCAATGCGATCCGTGAGCGTTTGCCCCGACATTTTCTCTCCGTTCAGTCGACCACCTCAGGAATGTATTTCACCTCTGGACGATGAGAATGTATGTGGATATAAACCAAGTGGTTCAGTGCGCGGCGCTTCCTCCCCGGCAGATAGGCCTGTGACCTTCTGTGTGGGCGGGGGAAAAAGCAGACAAAATGAGCACAAACCAGCACATAAATGTTATTTTCGCATCAAATCGTGCGGTCACGTTGAGAATATGCGCGGTGACATGAGCAGACTTACGCAAGGCTGTGAATTCCCCACGGCTCGTCCCGTTATAGTCCTCCGACCGTTCAGTTCAGCACCTTGGACAGCTAATGCCGCTCGGTTATGTAACACTCAACTGGCAACGAGAGCGATTTCCTCACCCGCAGCAAATATTTTTAAAAAATGGCGATTTTCCGAAAATATTACTGGAAAACAACGGGATATGAATTAACACTCCATAGGTGGGTGAAATATCCAGTTTGAAGGGGCATCGGGTTTGACCGTCTTTCCTCCCCTGCAGAGCAATTTAAAAAAAGCCTTCAAAATGAGAGAGGAACCCGCGATGTCCCCTTCGCTCGTCAGATTGCGGTGGTTCTTTCCTCTCTGCTCTGTCTTTCAGCTCAGCAGTGTCGCTTCCTCCCCTCCGATCGACAGAAAATGCGCACCGCTCCTCGGTGGTGTCGCCAGCACTGCGCAGCGCAGGATGCTCGGGAAGAGGAAAAGGCAGCAGGGTATTTCCTTTTCTCCTTCCCCCTGTCGTTTGTTTATTTATTTCGCCTATCTATCTATATGTCCATCTAAACTCTCCTCCCCCAGCGGGTGCTTGGACCGGGTTGGATGACACACGTCGCATCCCACGTCTCTTAAAGGGGAGTCGACATGGGGTCACTGTGCAGAAACTCGTAGGCTATCACTATGCGCCAAAGGGTTAATATACAAGATTGTGGCTAATACGCTGCTGCATGAAGACTATGCATCACACAGGTCTGCACGCGCAGCATGCATAGTGACAGATGATGAAGGTGAAATATTTTATGACAAATATAAGCAGACTAAATTAGATTTGTGGCAAGAGGATGCCTGAAAGATCCTTGATACATTTTGGCCCCCAAACACTGAAGGGTTATATTATATATTGTAATTTGGCATATAGGCCAATGAGCCCAACCTTCTGTGTTCTAAAAGCAATTTAACAAAACTTAAAAAACAACATCATACAGGCCTATCTTTTTTCACTCAGTAATTTTAGCCTTCTTGGTTGTGGTCTTCAGTGCTTAAATATCATGGGAGGTCTCTTTTTATAACTATTCTCTATTGTTAAAGAACAAATATACAGTAGGCTATACAGTAGGTCTATACAGAGGACAGAAATAACAGTGACATAGCCAGGGGTAGCCCACATTACACACACACATTACAAAGGCACACTGAGTCACATGACCCGGAAATGTAGCCACGAAAGTCATCGGAAGACAAAGTTATGAAGTATTTATTTGGATATTTGAGAGAAACGGGACTGATTAAAAGAATGAGGTTTTAGTTGTCGTTGTTTTCTTCTTTCTTTCTTCATGTGTAGACACGTTAGCCTGTCAGCCATTGCGACAATCATTCCAGACCAGGAGGTGGCGGTTTAGCGAAGAAGAAGAAGAAGAAGACGAAGAAGAAGAAGAAGAAGAAGAAGGAGGAAGGAGAAGAATGATGTAGCTACGAAGCAGGAACTGTGAAAGAGGAATCGACCGAACAGTTACTTGGTGCCACTAATAATCCAGAAAACAAAACAGTGAGTGAATGAAACAGTCAAATCGCTTCGTTCTGAGCCGTTACGTTACGTTGAGATCCGGAAGCACAAGTTAATGCTCAGCGTGTTTTCAGCTGCTTAACGTTTACTGTCTGTAAGGAAGTTGGTCTTGCTGTTGTTCAGCTTCTGTTTACTTTGTTTATGTCCTCAGTACCTGACAGACGGACAGACGTCACGCGTCCTGGAGGTGATAGAAGGAGTCAGTAACGTTGTCGTTACATGTCCGTGTGTCTTTCTATAGATCTGTGGTTTGATGTGTAACGTTATCCTGAGTGGGCAGTTCCAGTAACCCAAATGTTTGGTTTTTGAGGATAATCTTTCCTTTCACGGCCTTTTTTATTTGATCGCATGATGTTGTCGGAAAAGTGACTCCGCCGTTCATTGACTGTGAACTACTGTCCTAAGAAAACAGCCCTAAAAACACATTCTAATCACTGACCGACACGTCGGTGTGATGTATCGCAGATGCACAGAATGGACAACTTACCCACTGACACGTTTACAACTTCAGAGGGGATCCAAAATGGCGGAGTGAGTAATATATAAATAGTTTTCATTTAGTCATTGAAAGTGAGTTTTCGTGCAGTTCGCAACACAGAACAAATTAAAAAATCACCGCTTATGAAGTCTTTGGTGCCAATTAAGGTAAAATACGAACTTTATTACTCATGTAAGAAGCCTGAAAGAAGTACAAGGAAGTAAGCTCCAATGACTGACCTTTGACCTGGCCGCTCTTCGTGAAGCGTACGATGATGACGATTGACATTGAAATTGATGAGCTAATACCCAAAGGACAGCGTGAAAGCTCCCCATCCAAAAAACAGAGGAAGAGCAGCCAAAACCCTTCAGATGAGGTGTGAGGCCTTTCTACTTGCAGTGCAAACACTGACAACAAAGATGGATCAACAGACAGAACTTCTGAAAAAGTTCGAGACAAGAATCGAGGCCAACACAGAAGCTATTAAGGATAATAAGCAAAACATTGAAGGGCTTCAGAAGAAAGTAACTGAACTCCAAGAGAAAAAACAGGCAGCTCAAGGAAGCTGTTGCTGAACAAGCGCGGTATAAAAAGGTGGAACCTGAGGTTAAATGGTCTGCTTGAAGAGGAAGAGGAAGGGGAAGATACCAGAGAAAGAGTCATCGGGATTTTGACAAGAGTGGTCCCCATATCTGTGGAGCGTCTGCGTGAGACAGTGGACACGGTACATCGCTTTGGTAAGAAAGGCAACGCTGCCACTTCAAACAACTCCGAGGTCAATTATTATACAGTCCATGTCGAGAACGGTCCGGGATGATGTTTGGAAGAGGTCCAGAGATGCCAGGGTCTGTAAGGAGATGCACATTCACGTTAAAGAGGATTTCTCTGAGGAAGACAGAGAGGCTTGCTCCAGATTATGGCCACTGGTGCAGGATGCTAGAAGGAGAGGTCAGAGCGCTGATCAACAATCACAGAGTGGACTCTAAGTAAACAAAGCTCTCCCACAAACATTTTCGGGATGTTCTTTCTGCCTGGCAAGTTCTGTGAGTGAATGGCACCTCATTTTTCTGTAAAGGACATAAAGACTCATTCCTGCGCATCTTTAAATTCTTGCGCTTTACTTAAAGGGGAATTCCCGTTTTTTGACACCTGGACCTTATTTATAGGAATAAATACGCTCATATACTGACCCAGACAATTTTGGTGCAGCTTG
>JAQFJA010000010.1:11350475-11361100 GCA_029874485.1 Naso brachycentron | reverse complement strand
ATCTGCGCACGCACTAGGGCTATATTTCCTTTTTTTTACACTATGCCCACATTCGTAACTTTCTCCGGTCTGGACAGCGTCCAGTAGCTGTGCTCCGTGGTGCTCTCAAGCTCACCTGCACGCTGTCATTGGCTGGGGGAAACACACCACTTTAAAATATAACTGATATTAACACACTTTGAACTTAGCACAGAGCAAAGGTTAGCCTCCTGGAAATCACAAACAAAAACATATTTAAAATCTTCATGAAAAATAAAAAATATTTATAGGCACATTATCCTCTGATTAAGAGACACATTGTTTATTTTGACTTGGTCATTATATTAACCAGGTAAATGTGTCCAAGCTCTGACACATACATGCACACACACACACACACACACACAAGTTGTAACATGATATGAGCAATAAAATCAGTTGTCAGCATTATATCACCTATTCAGCTGCACTAATTACCCATGATTAATGACTTATTTTTAAAAGTGTGTGACAATAAAATGTGTAAAAAGCATGGAGCAATGACTCATGTTTTAATATTCCTACATGCTGACTGCTGCTGGTCATAATTAGCCATGGCTAATAGCTGCTAACGTGTAGAAGAGAGAAACAGACTCCAGGAGCTATAGATGTTTCTGAGAGATTAGCAGTTTGAGGGGCAGTGAAAGGTGAGATTAAGACATTCTCTGCGTGTTCTTTGTAAAATCGCCCTATTTCTGACCACTCAAATCATTTACATGTGATTACTTTCGCTTTGCTAAGGCTCGCCAGTCAATCAAAATGCATGTGAGTGGGAAGGGACATGGTGAGTTCAAGTTGAGCAGTCAAGTGTCTGAAAAAAATTTAATTTAAAGATTATTTAGCATTCTTTGTAAGTTTAACTGTAAGATCTGACAATAGTTTTAGTGTAATTTCAATAATAGTCAGTAATTCTTAGCCTGTCATGGGTCAAAAATCTATTTATATTTTGACATTCAGACGGTCCACACTCTGTAATCACTCCTCTCTTGCTCTTTTGAAGGTTTCTTCCATGTTTTCCCCAGTTAAAGGGGTTTTTGGGATTTTGTCTTTATCTAAATCAATTTGTGATATTGGTGTCTATAAATAAACTTGACCGTAGTTTGACTTATGAGTGTGCACTTTACTTTGTGTTTGAAGATCTTGATAGTCAGCTTGTTTGTCAAATTGAACTGTGTCCTTGTTCACCTTTAGCGCAGGTTTGTCTCTCATTTGTCACATCCCCACAAAACCAACCACAACAAGGCTAATACCTCAAATCTTGCACTCCACTGGTATTTAAATGCATTAAACCGTAATGAAAACCAGCACAAGCTGCTGGTTCACATTCACACGCAACACAAGCACTGTTGTTTTTGCAACTGACATAATGTGTGACCTTGTCGCATTATGTCTCATGTTGTGATCATACAGTATATTGCCTGTACATTAGGGTAATAATCTGAAACGCTAAGAGGATTAGCTGTAATCTGCTTACCGTGCATTTTCACATACATGCATTGATAGCTAGCTGCTCCCAAATCCGTTCAGGAAATCTTGCACCCTACCACTCAAAGCTGTGCGAAACTTGCAAAGAAAGCTCTCTGCTGCATCATGACACAAACTGCTGCCTCACAAAACACACGACCAAAGGAGGAAGCTGATGTACAAACACACTGCTGCAAAACACAGAAATCTGCATCACAGGTCCAACTGACCCGCTGCATCGCCAAGTGAACTGTTCCAGCTTGCGACCAACTGTTACATCACAGGAGGAATTGGCTGCATCACAGTAAAGTATTGCATCACAGGACTTGGACTCATGTTTGTTCCTTGATTAGATCTGTTTTGCCACAGAAACTTTTCATGCTGAACAAGTTCTGTTGTTTACGTGGTTACCTGCAGTTTAACAGCCCATAAACTGAAAAATGGGGCCATGTTTGATACCCGCCAGCTAAAAACAAACAAGCATTTTCTATGTTCTTGGTAGTTTAACAGAACAGGATAGACGTATCTCTGTGTACACAGTAATGTTCAGGAACACTGACGGATAAGTCAAATGGTCTCCCCGAAGCAGATAAATGTTATTTGTTATGAGACGTAGGTGAGACTGAAAACAAAAAGCTGAATTTCCATCCAAATTCTAGTCACAAATTAAATTCTTCAGAAAATCATCTCAAGAAAATATGAATGAATACCTATTTCCATTCACTTCATCAGGGGTTGATTTATTCTCCAGTAAAGCCGTCACCGTAGTCTTCCCTGCGCGAGGGTGCACGCGCCAAAAGTCGCGGCCACACGAAGGCCCCGCAAGCCGTGTCTGCGCCTCCGCGCACACCGTGCCTTTCATTTCAAGCCGGACACCAGTGAGAGTTGAAGCAGTTTCAGGGGTGAGAGAGCCCCCCCCCCCAATTTAGGTGTGCTTTTAAATAAACAAATTTTATTTAAAAGACAATCATTGTAAATACACCCACATTAATGTGGGTGTATTTACAATGTTTGTGTGTCCTGACTGTGACTGTGTCCAATGAAATGAAGAATTCTTACACTTCAAATACATTTTGTTAGCATTGCCTATTTGTAAAGTAACAAGTTAAAAGTGTAGAATGAGAATTCACTCCATGGTCACTCCCGCAGGTATATAATTTATTACAGTTGTAAGGATAAAGCTGTTGTGTATATAGTGCAGCCATCTTGGATAATGACGTTCTTCCCATTCTCTCGTTAACTTGCTGCTTATTTACAGAATATTTTGCCCTCTGGCATTTTGGAGAATACTTCAGTGTGCGACGCACTGACCATAAACGCCTCTGCGAGGACGACAGCATCACTTCTGGTGCACGCAGGGAACACTGCAGCGACCATAAGCAAGGCTTAAGGTGCCATGGCATCATTTTAGAAAAGAGGAAACAATAAAATTGGGACATTAAAAGGGAACCAGTCATCAAACAAATGCAAACAATGTGGAAAATGTGATGGGAACACAGGTTTTATGTTTGCTCTAACTCTAAAGATGCCATTTTGATGCACACTGCTCTTTCAGTAGTCAACCTGGCACAAGCAGCTGTTTTGAGCAGGGCAAGAGGCCTGTGCTTTATTAATGAGAATTTATTAATGACGAATTAAAGAACAGAATTGGTTTTCAGTGCTATTTAGTGGTTTTTGTTTTCTGTTGTCAGAAAACAGTGTTACACAAAATGTTACTCATAACAGACCATTTTTACTGTACTTTAAACCACATTGCGTGAGAAACTTTTCAAGCCCCTCCAAGGAACTTTCTTTTTTTTGTGTGTGTGTTGATTGTAGCGCTGGGTGTGGACAAAAGCAGCACTGCTTATTGTCATAAAGATGTTGTCTTGTGCAAGAATTTGTTTTGGAAGAGAGTCAAAGAAACAAACCACTACTTTTGAAAGTACCATTTCAGCCCTAAACACAAAATATTGAAATTATCTTAAGAAAAATATCCTCCTACTTCCAACCATAAATAATAAAAAAGAAAACAGTGGATGGATCATGTTCGTAAACAACTAATCGTCCTGTCAGGTCCTGTTTTATAGCATTAGTGCTGATTGAGGGGACAAAGGCATTGTAAAAGACAAGATAGCTTTCTTTAATCTCCTCAAAGATGGTCTCATTTAGTGATACTGATAAGATGTGAAGCATCAGAATTTAATTTTGATGCTTCATTGATGGTTAAAAGATCATCGTAGGAACTTTAAGTCAGTCTGGGTTTTATTGCTCATTGTATCATTCATTAATTTCTGTAACCGCTTATCCTTTGAAGGGTCGCAGGGAGGCTGGAGCCAATCTCAGCTGACACTGGACAGGACGGAGTTCACCCTGGACAAGTCAGGGCTGACATATAGAGACAAACAACCATTCCTACAGGCAATTTAGAGTCACCAATTAACCTGCATGTCTTTGGACTGTGGGAGGAAGCCACAGTACCCGGAGAGAACCCACAGGGAGAACATGCAAACTCCACGCAGAAAGGTCCTACCCAAGCCACGTATCGAACCCAGGACCTTCTTGCTGTGAGGCAACAGTGCTACTAAGCCACCGTGCCGCCCATTCCTCTTTGTATGATGATTTTAAGACAATACCTTGTCACAAAATGCCTCATTTTGGATGATTTCTTCTTGTCAGCTCATGAGATCATAAAAGACTTGAGTTTAGTCTCAGGAAGGGAGCCTTTTTTGGCATCATTTGTGCTCTATTTGTAGAGCTTGAGAGAAAGACGGAGTTCTTACAGGGTAATGTTATATAAGAAAAGAAAGGCTCAATATGACAAATGCTGTGTCATCACTGTGACAGTATTTTTGGTACCTACAAATAAGCAACTATTACTGAGACTGTCCTCCCAAGAAAAACGAAAGCATCAGTTGTTGCAGCAAATGCCAAAAAACATATGTTTAGCTCAGAGCGACAAAGCCCTCTTGCAGCCATAGTAATTATGATTCTTGTCTGTCTGGAGCGAAGGAGGAAGTACTGTGACATTGTTAGAGAGCCTCAAAGTCCACAGAGGGAGGCAGACTGTGTGGCTCGTTGGGTCGACCAAACGTCGGAGAACATTGTTCGTTTCGTGCTTTCTATACCAAAAGTGAACGCTGGTTTCTTTTAGCCATTCCTCTGGTCATGTGGTAACTCCCTAACCTTGACCAGCCGGTTGTTGTTGTAACAAGTGAAGGTTGTGACTTTATTGAAGTAACCCAAACCATGATCTGTCCCTAACCCTAACCAAGTTGTTTTTGTCGCCGAACCTAAAAAAACCTTAAAACATAGGGTTCTAAGATCAAAAAAGAAACTGTGATTTGAACCCATTTTAAAGCCTGCGAGACACGTCTGCCAAGCACAAAACACCCATTTAACGCTGTGATTTAATCTGAACATAGGTGGAAGAAATGTCCAAGAAATACAGCAGATTTCCCACTTTGGGAAAGCACGATTGTTTCTACACTCTGTGTTCGCAAGCTCACCGTGGTCTGTCTGGCAGGCTCAAGCTCAAGGACAGATAGATAAGAGGACATGCACACACACACACTCAATGTGCACAGATACACACAAACACACACACACTCAAGCATGTTTCCAAGACTAAATCAAATATTTATCAAATTCAGGGAAAAGTTAGAAAGGAATGAAACGTTGCCTCAACTGTAAACTCTATGCAGAATTTATTAAAGCGAATGTTCTTTGTCCAACATGTCAGCTCCTCTTCATTTCAACCAAGAGGGGGGACACTTAAGCTTACCCCTGCACAGTGAGGTGTACCTATATGCACCTCACAAGGCATTTTCAGTAAAAACAAGCTCCCATTAAGAATTCACGTCAGGTACTGTGCATGTAACCAACCTATCATCGATCAGGCGAGCCCTAATGGGATGTCTCTCCCTGCAGTGTGTACACAGACTGTATAAACAATGTTAAATCAAGTGGAGATGAAAGCCAGTAGCCTTAATCTTAACTCTTTCTATGCCAGGGAGATAACATTGAGGAGTTAGCAGCAGTGTAGTGGACTTAGTAAAGCAAGAAGCCTCCTTACTTCACTCGAGGATGAAGTAAGGCGAGATAAACATGAACTCATTGGCACGTGGTCATCGCAGCCCCACATTACACTTCTCTCTTCCCTTTCCGACCCCTCTCTCTCATACCTCTCGGTGCTCCCACACTCCCCCATGTCCTGCTTCACCCTCCCCTCCTCCGCTTTCCTGCCTCTAAGTGTATCTCATTTTAGCATCGACTATCTGTAAGCCAAGAGCCACTGTCACCAGATCCCCCTAGTCCTGCAGAGTTCTTAGGAATGGCATGTGTTCCCAATTGGCAGCTTTACGGACGCTGACCACACAACTACAAACCAGGGGCTTTTTCTGGACGCCAAGGTGGGTGGCTACAGGTTGTGTGCTTGTAGCTTGTCAACCCTGCTGTAAAGTCAAAGTTAATGCTAGGATTCACTGTACCCTAAGATTTCCAACAGCATGATAAGGACAGTGTTCATAGGAAGTTCAAATAGGCGCACACAGGTTCATCTACAGTCTTG
Organism: Naso brachycentron; assembly: GCA_029874485.1. Taxonomy (NCBI): domain Eukaryota; kingdom Metazoa; phylum Chordata; class Actinopteri; order Acanthuriformes; family Acanthuridae; genus Naso; species Naso brachycentron. The sequence continues at coordinate 11,355,069 of JAQFJA010000010.1, read as the reverse complement.
TCCCTTTCACTCCTTTCCAACATTTCTCCACGCTGATAATGTTGATGCTGCTTCTCGGGTTTCAGAGGAAAGCGGCACAGGGAGACCTTCTTGGCAGCGACAAGAGCCTCAACTCTCCCAACTACGCCGGCCGTCAGCAGCCTCTCTGCACATTTGGGACCGGGTGCATGTCTTTATGTTTAAACATGTGTACATTATAGCCGCCGTGCATTCATATGTGACAAGCTGAAGGCACGTTCGTCGTGCAATACCCGCACTTGCAAATGCACACTTTTTCATTCAGATTATCCTTTGGCACAAGGCGTGAGATTTAAAACAATTTATAGCTTTGGCTGTGTGTGTGTGTGTGTGTGTGTGTGTGTGAGCAGAATGTCACTGGGAGTGGCAACATTAAGAGGGAATATACAGTAAAGGTCAAGGTGAACAAGAGCAAGAGCAGGGACATGAAATTGAGTAGCCACCATTAGTCTGGTTCCCTCTCTTTAATTTTTCTTCCTTTTCCTCCCAATGACACATCAAGCACATCCTTTTTTTTCAGCTGAGTCATCCCATTTGTTTATTCTTTAACCTACTTTCGGCAAGGCCTATTTCAGTTTCCTTTATCGGTCTTTTGTTTGGTCATTGTCTGCTGTTCTGTTCTGTTCTTTATCGATTCATTAATCATGTAATGTCTCCACCCCGCTCCCAATCGTTGAGCAATGAGCCAATTTTGCCATCCTTCATTCGCCCTCCGGCTTCACTCTCTCTACTCTACCTGCAACCTTGTATTTTAAGCTCAGCTCAATTTGAAAATGAACCTGTGTATTGAATAAGATGTCAATGTGTATCAGGGCTGGAATCTCTCAAACTTGATTAAATTTCAGATGTCAGTGTCTACATAATTTTGGTTGGTCCAACACTTTGAAGTAAAAGAAAGCGCCTCAGTATTTTGAACAGACTTTCATTGTGATAAGCCACCCAGAGTCCAGTGATACAAGGTGGAGATCATGAATACCTGACCCAGGTCCACTGGGGTTCATTGGGACATGTCAGAACTCCAAGGGCTGGGGCAGGTTCAGTCACTTCAATTGTTGTAGTACTTTCAAGTAGTGAAAATATGGTTTTAAAAAAGGCTAACTTGTCAGAGTAACAATAAGTGATATTAAGCGAAAATAGGCAAAAAGGAACTGACCTAGTGTCTGTGCAAGGCTAGGCCTGTTTGTTCAGGTAAGTGCTGGGTTTGTCATTTACGTGACAACACCTTAAACGCAACACAAAGGTTATCTGTTACATTCCAAGCTGAAAACATGCGTGTTGTATTTTCTTGCATGTAGACTCAGGCTGGGTTTGGACGTAAAAAATAGAACGCCTGCTGAGTTTGGGTCGGGCTTGGTTAAAACTTCAAGGGCCGAAATTCCATACCAACTAAAGAGGCCTTGAGTGGTCATTTTTACCACCAGATTCCAAATTCTTTTGTCTCTTATGATAAATACTTACTATAGAGAGTAATGCAGTGATTGTATTAGGGTATTTTTTAAAAAACAAAAAACAATGATTGTTGTCAAGCAACTAAGATACAGCTGCCACCATGCAAAAATGTATCAGTTTAACCGCGGCAAAATCTGTGCGGTCATTGTGACTGCCTGTGGCTGAAATAGGTTGAAAAGATCAAATATTCTTGGCCTTTAGTGCAACATTTTAAATGAAACACAGACATTTTTAGGAAAAGTCAGGGACTAGTAGCACTGTAATTTTTAATTCAACAATGATATAAGAAATACAAATGTGAAAACGGTCAAAATTACCATCATGGCTGTGTTAGCACTAAAACTTTCTTGGACTTGGTCAGGTTCGGAAAGATAAATGTGGCCCAAGCCACACTCTAATGAGACAAAAATTTGGTGACGGATTTAATTGAGCAACTTTTGGTAAGACTTTACTTGAAGCATCTGTAATGCATTATAACACATTATATAACATACTTACAATGCATTATATGTGTGTTGTGGTCAAGGTTAGGGTTAGGGTCAGGCTTCTTTTAAATATGAATTTATTGCACATTAGGTGTATTATAACACTTTATAGGTATGTTCATATAACATTATAGATGCATGCTCTAAGTGAAGTGTTATTCAACTTTTCCACTGATGTCATTAAATTTAATACACACATTCACATCCCTCACAGGATGAATTGAATTGACTCTCCTGACCCCCTTACTTTTCATGTAGCGCCCTCATCAGGTCAACATTTGTGGCATGCAAAACCAATGACATGCCTATTAGCTTCAGTTTTACCTTATTTTATTGCGAAACACTATATGTTAGCATGCTAAACTGAGATTTTAAAAAACACACTTGCTAAATATCTTCTTATTAGTGTTATCAATGTTAGCTTGCTGACTTTAGCAGTTAGCCTGAGTCACCTTAGTGGAAAATGTAGCCTCACATAGCTGTTAGCATAGCATGTCTAAATGCTTGTGTCTCTCTCCATCCCTTGGCAAGGCAAGAAGAAAAGGGTTGTTACAAAGAAAGGCAGAGCAACACCAGCCAAATATAACTCAGGCAGTTAAAATAGCCTGACAGCTAGAAGCTACCTTTTAGAGAGGGCTTCAGAAGGCTACAGAACATTTTCAAACCTTCCTCATCTCTTTGAGTCACTTCTTCATCCTGTATTGATTCGTCAGTTCCATTCTTAGGATGTGTCTCCATCTCCTTTTATTTTTTTAGCAGCATGGATACTATTTTTTAAACATTCTTGTTAAAATACTTTTTATGGCTTGAGGAGAACCATGTAGCCTGGTGATGCAGTTGAAGGATTCCACTTACCCCCACCCACGTCTTCAGCCCTCTTATCCCACAGACACTGGCACGGCCAGGCAGAAACAAAGATATGCGAACTCACACGCATGTGCCGACACACATACATCCACGGAGGTAACCCAGTAATTAGGGGTACTGTAATTGTGACTTAGCATTGTAAACTGGCAGGGCAGTGTTGCCAGGGAAGGTTTGTTGACTGTAGGATTATGACAGGGAACTTAAATTGGTATGTGTTTATCTACATTCTGCAGCGGTGAGCGCTGCCGTTTAAAATATCCTCCAGGTTCTCGGTAATGGAGCTGGCTCAGGTTGTAAAGTTCAGTGGTTATCATCAACCTCACTGTAGGACTCAGTCGGAGGATGTTGGACATAAATATTGAATTATGTCACACTCATGGGTCACTTTTGATTGTGTAATGTTTGTTTGAGTTTTGTCTGTGTAGCCTCAGCTTCTGTCTACACTAATGGCAGGTTATATGTGGAAAGTGCAAATTCACATAAGACCAATCCACAAAACACTCAGCCGCGTGACAAGCCGAGATAACATTATGGTGACTCACCTTCCTTTATTGGATAAATGGGCCTACGGTAGCTGGTGCCCTTAGAGAAAACCGTTAAAAGGTGTGGTTGTACACTGGTTTTTGGTTAAGGTGTTGGATAAGGCTTTAGGGGTTTCAGTATGTAGTGGTAATGCCTTCATTAAAATTGGAGCTGAAACTATTAGCCTCCTGCTTTATCTAATGTTATGTTGACTAAGCAGTTAGTTCTTGGTGCTGGGCCCTTAAAAACGCTTTGGACCAGAAACTCAAGTAGCACATGGAAGAGTCCTGCACATGGTAGTTCTTCCAGCTTCACTGCATTACATTGCAGAGCCAAGTTCATTATAATTAATTAAAATACGTTTTCATGATTATACATTCGTGTTCTCAATACTTTTACAATTATTTTAACTAGCTGGGGGAAGCCCACAGCCACAGCATTTAATCCAGTGTAGTAAATCTTTAAAGCCGCCATAGACTTTCTGCCCACTGAGCCTGGAATGAATTTAAATGGATAAAATGTAATTCCTGCCACTGGCGGGCTCAGCATGTTAACGGGGCTAAAATAAGTCATTGTTCAATTTACCATGTTTGGTCTGGAAGGGTACCCTAGAGGACGCTTCACCATGTGTTTTCTACCATAGGGGCATCCAAGAGGGCACTTCGCTGCATTTTTTTTGGGGGGGGGACATTAGGGCAATGGGGGGGAACTGCTCCTTCTGCGCCCCCTTGAGTCCACCACTGATTCCTGCCGCTGAAGATCTCTAAAAACAAAAGATACAGTTTGATGACGTTGTAAAGTAGCAAGAGTTCAAGGCTGGCATGACCCAAAGAATGAACAAATCTAAAGAATTTATGCTAAGGATGTTTTTTGCAATATCTGCAGAAAATTTGAGAAAATTGAGGTAAATTCATCTTTAGCTTTGTTTGCTGTGTTTTGTCTCTTTTTTTTGCAGATGAATAAAACTCAAAATATAACTGTAGGAAAGTGAAACAAGAGGGAGAGTCTGTGATCATAACATCATCAACATCTTGACAAAGCCAGAACGGAAACGATTTTCTAAGGGCCTTATTATTTATTATGTATGACATTAAAAGGAAACTTTCAAATCACAAATACAGATTATTGTCAACACCCCTTAGTGGGATTATGTGATTTGTTTGTTTCTTTACTAAACAGGCACCATTGATGATGAAAAATTTACTGACTCAGGCAGAAATGTTCACAGACGAGGTGATATATTAAAGGTTTAT
>JAQFJA010000010.1:11319170-11335024 GCA_029874485.1 Naso brachycentron | reverse complement strand
AGCTCAGGACGCTTTACCAACACAAAATGTCACAATTTGACATTCCGGCAATGAAACTCAACAATCAACTCATTTTCTGGTGCGTTTAGGAACAGCTCGGACAAATCTGACTGATTCTCCCTTTAAGTTTAATAGTCTTTACATTATATTCATATGACATGCGCTTCAGTTAGCTCTGGACAGAAATGGCCACTAGAAATGTTGAATAAAACTTTTTTACTTTGAGTACATTTCACAACCTGTACTTAATTACTTTTTATTGAGTCAGTACTTCTTCTTTTATCAGTCTTTTTTTACACAAGTATCCGTACTTCTGCTTAAGTAAAGAATATGTGTACTTGTGCCACCTCTGCAAATTCTGCAGATGGTTGTATATTGTTCAACACCCTCTGTTGATTACAGTTTACTGAATACAAACATTCTGCTCCAAACTGGCAATGTGGCTGGTTTGCTCGATACTACTGGGTTTTGAAGAATCCTGATGGAACTAATTTAATGAAAAAATGGCTTCACTGAGTGTTGATCCGTTTCAACTTTTCCACTGTGACCGTGACCAACCTGAAAAATATTAATTTTATGTAATTATCAGAGAAATTGAACGCTTAATCACTGAAAAAGGCTGCCAATGAGAGGTGAGTTTCTTCTTTTTTTGTCAAGTGCCTCATCTTTCTTTTGCATGACTTTTTCTTTCTTCACTTAAAACGTTTGCTTAATCTGTTACATTTTACAGGCAATACATACACCACAGCCTCTGTTCGGTTAATGAAGCTTGAAAAATTCAGTGCAGCAACTAGTTTCAGTCCCTGTGCATGAACTGAGACTCACAGACGATGATTACAGTGACAGGATGAAAACCACACACATCCTCTCTCACTCTCTGCAGCTTCTAGCCAATGTGATGCTCTACCTGTGCGCAGCCATGGTGGGTGTGATGTCATACTACATGGCGGACAGGAAGTACAGGACGGCTTTTTTAGAGGCTCGTCAGTCACTCGAGGTCAAACTCACGCTGGAGGAGCAGAGCACCCAGCAGGTAAGTGGAGCACACACACACACACACACACACACAGACATATGAACCATAATATGCTTTATTAATGAGATAATACATTTCCTCATTTGGGGCAAACACACACTTACACATCTGCACAAACACACCTGTGAGGGTGAGCGCTCTGTGCTGCCTAATTACGGTGTGTTTTGCTCAGTTCAGTGCAAACAGGTTGATTAGAGAGACGGTTGTTTTCACCAGTGGAGCCGCCATCAGGGACCTGATTCACTCTGTGACAACCAGCAGAGCCTTTATCAGAACAGAGGACAGAAACACGTTGATGTTTTTACAGTTGTTTTTTTTTTTTTTTTTACGTTTTTACAGTTATTATTCCATTTTGTTGGATCAACCATCATACTCCTTTTGCAGTGGCCTCGCTCTTTCTCTGCAATGAGGATGTTGTTTATGGTCCATTTGTTTGTATATTAATTGTCTGTGTTAACTAGCATTGTTAGCATTAGCATGTCCTGATACCATTTTTTTATTCCCGATACGGATACTGAGTTGAGTGCCCATCCAATCTATTTGATCTAGTGTCACTTTTTTCATGTTCTTGTTATGATTCTGATTGTGCAAATATAGAGAAAAAAAATATTGGAGTGAAATAGTGGAGAATTCCCAAAGTGCCTTTTTAGTGGAGGTTTTTCTAGACAGCTAAAGCAACCCAACCACAACACATCTGACCAGTTGACAGGATCTCTTGAGGGCTGCTGGGATCTATTTACTGCCTCAGTCATGCTATGTGCTCACACAAACATACACTCACCGTCACATGGGGATAATTTATTCTTTTTTCATGTGTTTCATTACTGAACATGACAGAACTCACTTTCCATAATGCATCTCTGTGTAGGAGGAACTTTTACTGTCCATCCTGCCCAAACACATCGCAGACGAGATGCTGCAGGGCATGAAGAACCAGGCCAACCAGCAGGAGGTGCAGCAGCAGCAGTTTAACACCATGTACATGTACCGCCATGAGAACGTCAGGTCAGGATCGCTACATCTGCTGTCTTCTTTTTTGGGGTTTCTTAAAACTCTTTAGAGTCGTGATAATCAAGCTTTTTCCAGCTCGTTAAACGTCACATCCCCACCTCTGCACTTCTGTTTGCAGTATCCTGTTTGCTGACATCGTGGGCTTCACCCAGCTGTCCTCAGCCTGCAGCGCCCAGGAGCTTGTGAAGCTGCTTAATGAACTGTTTGCCCGCTTCGACAAACTGGCAGCAGTGAGTGTCTGTTCTTCTGCCAAACAGCTTAAAACATGATGTTGTAAACTGCACAGTGCACTGTTGTACATGTTCTTTGCTGAACTGTGCAATATCAGATGCCTTGTAGTAAACTACTGTTGAGTTGGCCTCAAATTGACACTGTATATGAATGCTCTACCAATATGGGATTTTTTGCCCGATTCAGTTTTTTTGTACATTAAGCCGTATAATAAGGATATTTATGATCATACATGATGATCTACAGCATTAATTTGACGAACGGTGCAGTCACGAGAGCTGAAGCTCATTGCTGATGTCACTGCTAGCTAAAAACAATGGAGGTGCGTAGGCAGTGAAACAATCCAATCTCATTTTACAAGACAAGAAATTCACTGAATGTTTAGTGGTGTCCTCTCAGGTACCGACACTAAAATACAAACTTAAACAACAGCATATAACGCGGAAACTGCCGTTTGTTTCCTGAGGCAGCTGAAAGAGCCGCTGCCAGGTTATAAGCCGACAAAGTCATGTTTTAGTGTTGGTACATGAGAGGATTCCGCTGAACATGCAGTTTCTTGTCTTGGAAGATGAGCATTGTGTTTTTCAATGGATCGTCTCACTGCCTATGCGCTTCCATTGTTTTCAGCCAGCACTGACGTCCACAGTGAGCTTCAGCTCTGTAGACTGCATTGTTCACCATAATAATGCTGTAGAACATTGTATATGATTGTAAAAATCCTTATTATGAGACTTAATGTCCAAAAAAAAACAAACTTCTCCTTTAATATAATAGTTATTAAATAAAGGATTGCCCTGTGCCGGACAAACTGCATGATTACGCTCTTTTAAATCACCAGTCCAAGCAATTTGTCTGATCTTAAAAAACTGTTTTAATATTTGGCAAATATCTGAGAACATATAAGCCAATACAATTATATTCGCGATAGGCCAATATCAGCTGATGATGTTGGCAAACCAATATAACAGTCGGGCCACACTGTGTATATTTTTCATTGCTTGTTCACATATTTACTATTCATTATTTTGATTTATGCTTCTGTTTTTTATTATCCACTTTGCTGCTGTGACACTGTAAATTTCCCTGACATGGGACTAAGTAAGGATTATCTTATTCTATCTTAAATATGCCTTTTTTTTTAAACTTTTACCTTCCCTGGCTCTGGCCTCATTTTGCAGCAATATCACCAACTGAGGATTAAGATCCTTGGAGACTGTTATTATTGCATCTGCGGTCTTCCTGACTCCAGAGAGGACCACGCTGCTTGCTCCATAAAGATGGGCCTGGCGATGGTGGAAGCCATCTCGTAAGCAGTGATTTCCCTTTGATAGTGATTGCTTTGAATGCTGGAGAATTGTAAGAAACAATAAAGACAACACAGGCGAAGAAAAGTGGGCTTAAATCCTCTGGTTTATTTGTTGTTCCAGGTACGTGCGGGAGAAGACTAAAACCGACGTGGACATGCGAGTGGGCGTCCACACAGGTACCGTGCTGGGAGGCGTGCTCGGCCAGAAGAGGTGGCAGTTTGACGTTTGGTCCACTGATGTCACCGTAGCCAATAAGATGGAATCAGGAGGGATTCCTGGGTGAGAGGACAAATACTTGCATTCACGGTGAGCAGTCAGATTCTGTCATGCACTTTATTCTAAGAGGTCTGTGTCCTCCACAGGAGAGTGCACGTTTCCCAGGCAACCAAGGACAGCCTGCACGGAGAATTTGAACTGGAGCCGGGGAACGGTGGAGACAGGTGCGAGTACCTGCTGGAGAAAGGCATCGACACTTACTTGGTTCTTGTGCCTAAACAGGCGACAAATGGGCTCAGTGGAAACGTGAGTGACTCTGTCCTTCAAGGCAAACATAGTTTCCATCAGGCCAGGAGTTTAATAACTCAAAGAGCCACGCTTAGCTTTGTAATGTTAGCTGAAATCCATCATTTGCATACCAAAAAGAAAAAAAGTACTTCCTGTTGTTTTTACATGTTTATTCAAATCACATTAACAGCATTATCAGACCTTTTTTCTACTTCTAATCCCTCAGAAACCAGGCACGCTGTCCAACAGAAATTCAAACCAGTTGATCAACACCACAGCAACTAATGGGAATGTAGCCTCACCCCAATCCACGCCCACTGAGTCTAAACAGGAGGTAAATTATGATGACTATCTTCATTCATTGGCAGCCAATTTGGATCAAAATAGACTTCTTCTTTACAGACTCAACTCAGAGAACATTGATACCAGTGCACAGATGAATATGAATAATGTTCAGTATTATTAAAAGCAGTCTTAGAAAAATGTCACTTGATAATCTTGATAATCTCTCCTGTCTCATCTGTCTCGTCTTGCTGACAGAGGAATAGGATTGTTGAGGAACAAGTGATCAACAGACGACTGCAACAGGAGCTGCTCCAGAGAGAAACTCAGCAAATGTAAGAAAAACACAACAACAGAAAAGAACAATAAGCATTACAGAGTAAAGCAATGACATGAATTTCTAAGGCTGAAATTTAACAGAGATTACAAAAAACTGGAGACATTTCAAGAAAGTCTGTTTACTATCTCTTGTTTTCTTTGTGTGTCCTCTCAAGCTCTTACTTAAAGGGATATTTGCAATTTTTTGACATTTGGCCTCATTTTCTTTTTTTTTAAAGATTTTTTTTTGTGCCTTTATTTCTTGAACAGGACAACTGAAGAGTAGACAGGAAACAGGGGAGAGAGACGGGGAATGACATGAACCACAAATTAAAGGAATTCAGCCATAGTTTGACGTCCAAAAATGTTCTACGAGCACTCAAATGTACCTCAATAAACTGTCGTCCAATTTGACTCACAATCGGAGTTTGGTGGAGAATGCTACTGGTGCCCTTTGTCAAAAAACTGGGAATATCCCTTTGAGTCTTTTTTCTGATTGTCGTATCTCTCTGTGCTCCTCCCAGAATGAAGGATCATCAGATCAACCCTTACTCGCTGCGTTTTGTGGACGGGAAGTTGGAGGAGCGCTACTCCTCAGAGAAGGAGAAGCGAAGTGGAGCGGCCTTCTGCTGCTGCATCGTAGTGCTCTTCTTCATCACGCTGATGGAGGTGTTCATAGACCCACAGTGAGTTCAGATGCCCTGTTTCCTCTCATAGTGACCGGGGCCTTTATTTACTTTAACTGTAGAGGGTGCCTCACTCACTCACTCACTCACTCACTCACTCACTCATTCACTCACTCATTCAGGGTGCCAGTACCACCTTCCACCGCAATGTGAGATGCAATGACAGAGTGGCACTGTCTGTGTTTTAGCTCATTTACTCCACGGTCAGAAGAATCAAATAAATGTTATTTATGTGGACAGAAGAAGAAACAAGTGAGAGCTGGTCTCACCTGAAGACTTCAGGCCAATCGATGCTTCGTCGCTCAACAAAAATGATGTGATTTTTAACAGAAACACAGGAGAGTTTTTTATCTAATATTTTGTAGCGTAATGTGAACGTCTCCACGGAGATATTTTTAACTGAACGTCATAGTTGATATTCTATCTTTTGTGTCAAATATGGTTACCGAGGAGACGACTGAAACCTTTCACTAAAGCATAAATTGAAAACGACACGCTACTCTTTCATTTCTGTCCAGGGTTGGGAAGGTTACTTTGGAAATGTGATAGGTTACAGATTACTAGTTACCCTACTTAAAATGTAATAAGTCACGTAACAGTTTGAATTACTTTATCAAAGTAATGTAACTTATTACATTTGATTACTTTTTGATTACACGTGTATGTTTCTAACAAAACCATTTTCAAATGTTTAAACCAGGCAGTAGAGAAGAGAGAGAACCAACCAACCCAGCAGGAGAACCAATCAAAAGCATCAGAACAGCATCAGACTTTACTGAACGGCTTTGACTGGAAATGGAAAAATAAAGACGTTGTGCACATCAAAAACATTAAAAGCAACTAAATGAATATTATTCAACATACAGCCTGAGCTTTTTACAGGAAACATTCAGATGTAACCACCTTTGTAATCATTTACATTTTCCTAAGTCACTATAATATAATTACACATTTTTTCTCAGTAATTGTAATTGATTACAGTTACATTTCTCATATTTTTTTTATTAAATTACGTTATTTTGGTACATGTTAGTAGTTACTCTCCAACACTGTTCCTGTCAAGTGACACTTACCAAATAAATTGTTCTTTATTTATTCCACATAAACTGTCACTGTGGCTGTAATATAGTTTATTGTAAAGATTACCATGTGGTGGTATTACAATATTTCACGACATGGCTCTGTTTTAGTAGAGGAGGGTTACAGATGCTCGCTGCACTTGCTCCCCTATACACCTTTTCCACAAATTGCACCTGGGACAAATTGCCCTTTCCCTCAGCGCCGAAGGTCTGAACACATTTTTTCTTGTTTGTATATGAATCACTGGTGCTTTAGATAAAGCGGAGTTGGACCAAGATGTGTGTTCTTGTTCTAGGTTGGCTGTGAACTATGTGACTCTCGCAGTAGGAGAGGTACTGTTGCTCATCCTCACCGTGTGCTCCCTGGCTGCCACCTTCCCCAGGGTGAGAAAACAAAATTGGTATCCATGGCGGTGGTGATGGGAAACAGAATTCATTGAGCAATGCCTCTTATCAGCGCTTTCAAACGTTTTCAGCCCAAGATCTTTAGCAACATTTTCAAAAACTGATGCAGATGTGAATGATAAAAAAAGCGCACTGTGACACTGAGAAGTGTCATTTTTTTACTGTGTTGAAACCTAAGAAAAGTCTGCTCAAAGGCAACGCTGATGTGCAAAAGTTAATGTGTGACACAATATAAAAAATGACATGAAGTATAATGGATAACATTATCTGAGTGACATTTTTTACAGATGTTCCCCAAGAGGTTAGTGTCTTTCTCGATGTGGATCGATCGCACTCGGTGGGCCAGAAACACATGGGCCATGGCGGCCATATTTGTTCTTACCATGGCTGTGATCGCTGATATGGTACGACTGCAAAACACCAATGTTTCCTCTCAACACTAATGCAAAATACACTCTGATGTAGGAACATTTACTCAAGAAAACATAAAATTAACTAGATGGAAAGCCTGTTTTTGCCTACTCTAGAAAAGCTATCACCCGGCCTCTGTGTGTGTGTGTCTTTCCATGTGTGTTTCCACTTTGTCCTCATCAAACTATCACTGCCTTTTATGTGTCTGACTACATGTTCCCAGTGGGCTCCATTAGTTGTCTGTCTCGCTGCCTGCTGGCTCATTTGTCACGGCCCCACAGGAGCAGCGTGTTACACACGCTGCTGCCTTCGAGGTCTGACAGGAACAGAGGACGCTGAAGTGAACGTTCTCTTTTCCTGTCTTAGCTGTCATGTGGAGGTGGTAGTCACACATGAACAGAAATATTTAATTGGAAAAGAAAGACTGAGCGTGCTTTTGCTTTTTTTTTTTGCTTTTTAAGAAGGGTTGTCCAGAAGTCATATCACACTTTAACTACGAACATGCATGGACAGGAACAGTGCGACATTTAGCTTTACGGTTAGCCAAACGGAGATGAATAAGCAGTGCAACTGGCAGTGCTGGTAACTGTAATCCACAGTCTGCGTAACTTGAGGAATTCTCCACAATGCTTATTCTCAACATACAGTAGCTATATGATAAAGTATATTCATTGCAGAGGTGTGGACTCAAGTCACATGATTTGGACTCAAGTCAGGCTGGAGTCACAAATTTAATGACGTTAGACTTGACAATATCATAAAAGACTTGGACTTTTACACCAATGACTCCTGACGTCATTTGGACTCGAGTCTTTTGACTTAAAATATTGCGACTTAAAAGTTTGTTATTTAAAAAGTGTGCCATGAATCAATACATTTCCCCTCATTTCCTGAATCAACTAACGTTTATGCTTTTCTTTCTCAGCAAGTCGACTCAAGACTTGAGACTTGAAACAATGTCTTTGTCCCACCTTTGATTGATTGTAGCTAAATAATAAAGAATATGACACACAGAGGTGGGACAAAGTCATTGTTTTAAGTCTCAAGTAAGTGTCAAGTCTTTGCTATCAAGTCTGAAGTCAAGTCCAGAGTCCTAAACTTTGAACTCTGAGTCCTAAAGAAGTCTTTAGCACTCTTCTAATCTATTCAAATTACATAGAACATGAATACTTTTTAAAATTTTCATTTACTTCTTAAAATATCGTTAAGACAAAAAGATAACGTAACCCACTCCGTCATGGTTTGTTCTTTAACTTGATTGGATGATGTCGGATGCTTCAAACAAAGTGGATTCTTGGGGGAAAAGTGTCGACCTGCTGAGGATGAAAACAGTCAATGTTAGTTTGCTCAGGAAATGAAGGGAAATATATTGATTCATGGCAAACTTTTCAAATAACAAACATTTAAATCTCAGGTATTGTCGAGTCAAAAGGCCGAGCCCAAGTGAAGTCACAAGTCATTTGTGTTAAAGTCCAAGTCGAGTTGTGAGTCTTTCATGACATTGTCAAGTCTTAAGTCATCAAATTTGTGACTTGATACTGACTTGAGTCCAAGTCATGTGACCTGAGTCCACACCCCTAATGATACAACTATTGTAGTATTATAGTATTACAGTATAGGAATTATAGTCCAAATGTGTTTGTTTGACATTGAAATTAATGAAATAACTGTTTGAATTTCAATTGAATTTCAAGTTCCAGTTGAATGCAATGATTTGAACTCCATGAAAAGCTGCTAACCAGGTCTGAGCCGTGAAAACAAGGCTGCATAACATTTGCTCTCTGAAAACTACTCATGCACTTCATCTCCGGTGCTGCAGCTGAGCTGCGTGCCGCTCTCCTTTCGAGTCTTTAACAGCACCTCCGGCCCCATGTTGGAGTCATTCGGTGACCGAGGCTGCGCAGAGAATCCAAAGCACTACAGCTTCATGGCTGTGATGTCACTCGTTGCCACCGCCATGCTGGTGCAGGTCAGCCACCTGATTAAACTGGGCCTCATGGTGCTGGTCGTCACAGCAACGGGAGCTGTTAATATCTACAGCTGGCGGGACATATATGACCTGTATGACTATATACGGTTCGCCTCGTACAGGTAAGAGATGGTTAAAGCAGAACAGTGAGCAGTTTATCTGTGGGATTTTATTTTGAAGTGTGAAGTGTTGATAGAGTCCTTATTTTGCCTCTGTCTGTTGTTTTTTTTTAGATCATCCATAGTGCCGTCCAAGTACCTCATGACTATGATGATCATTGTCATGATGATTAGCTTCTACTTCTTTGCTCGCCATGTGAGTCACTTTCTCTTGTAAACCTGTGTTATAATCACCACTGTGCCTGCTTTTATTTATTTATTGATTTATTTATTTACTCATTTATTCAGTATTTATCTATTTATAATATACCATTACAGTTATTATTATTATTATTATTATTGTTGTTGTTGTTGTAGTTTTAGATTTTTCATCATAAAGGTGGCACCAGCCATCCTCGTAGCTGTGTTTTGTGTTGTATGTTAAGCTGCCTTGTTCATGTGCTTTGGTCACTGTGGATGATATTTCACTCAGCTGTAAACTTTGTATTTGGACGAATGACAATAAGTTTAACTTGTCTTGACTTTGCTTTGCTTTGCTGACCCGCAGTCTGTCTGCCACGGCCTTCAGAAGTTCTTTCCAACTAACTTCATATTATTTAATTTCATTCCCTCTGTGCTATCTGTAGTTGGAGTGTCAGTCCAGGAAGCTGTTCTTGTGGAAGATCGGTGTGCATGACCAGAAGGAGAAGGTGTTTGAGATGAGACGCTGGAACGAGGCACTGGTCGCAAACATGCTGCCGGAGCATGTGGCGAAACACTTCCTGGGCTCGAAGAAGAGAGATGAGGTGCATATGAGTGTGTGGAAAGATACAGTATAGTTTAAATGAGTGTGTTGGTGTTTTGGGGGTCAGTAGGTGCAGATAAAAGAAAGAAAATGGGGTAAGTGTTGTAGGAGAGGAGGAATGTCTATCCGCATGATTCAGGTTCTTGATATACCTTCGTTAATTACATCGTTAAAGGAATAAGGGCACCATGTGTGACATCCGCGCCTTATTGCAAGGCAGTTCAATGCATATCAGCTCCATCTTGTGGTCAGTTTGATAACTACACAAAAGTTTTCTTGTGTATTCTAATAAAGAAAAGAAAAGGAAATAATATAAAATCAGAGCAAACTGACATCATGTTGTTTGTGACTTGCAGGAGCTGTACAGCCAGTCGTACAATGAAATAGGTGTGATGTTTGCTTCCATCCCCAACTTTTCTGATTTCTACACTGAAGAGAGTATCAACAACGGAGGCCTCGAGTGTCTCAGGATTCTCAATGAGATCATCTCAGACTTTGACAGCGTGAGTCCCCGCAGTGTTTTGTACAGTATGTGTGTGTGTGTGACGTCATGGTTTGGACCATACCTGTGTTCCTACATGTCAGTGTCTTTGTCAACATCGGCGACATGGGTTACATAAACCCCGCCCATTTTTATGAAAATAGCTTTATTTATGAGATATGGTGTTTGTTTACATTTTCTTCATATTCAATAAACATCACAGAAAGTACCTGAAAATGTGTGACAGTGTTAGTAAAAAAGCACATCTGTGTAAAAATCCTTCCTGCTGAGGCTGCAATCAGACCAAATCAGGTGATCAGGTGAAAACGCAGCTTGTCCATTTTGGCAGCAGCAGTCTGAGTTAAAAAGTTGAAACTGGCTCAACTTTAGCAGAAATGCAACCCTTCGTCAAACCGCGGCAGCCAATCACAAAAGGGGCCGTCTTCCAGAGATCGACCACCACCCTTGGATTGGGGGAGGAATAGAGGACACAGCTTGACATCACACAATGGGTCCTGTTATGTTGATTAAGTGACACTCCAACCGCTGGATAGCCCTGCGGCGTTTTGCCAAACCACCTGATTTGGTTTGAATACAGCCTAACATACCAGGTAGCAGGGCAGTACTTGCAAGGAACCATTTTTCCAGGTGCAATAACTCTCATCTCACCTTTTTTTCTCTCACTCATGGATTTTTTAACCAAATAAATGCAGATGTTCTCTTTAGAAGGGTGAATTACCTATAGCTAGCAACTTTCACGTGTCCTATAGTGTTTCTATACCCTGTTTCAACATGAATGACATTGAATGGGCTTTAAAAATGCAGCCTGAGATCTACTTCAGTATACACATGGTCACATTTTAACAACAACATTTGTAGAAGAGAGAGGTGATCTCTGCTAATTGTGACAAGTCAAAAATAGACTGCTATGCTCTTTAAATAAAAAGGTAACTTCTTGACATATGATGTCCGCTTTCTTTGCCAGTTACTAGACAGGGATGAATTCCGCTGCATCACTAAGATCAAGACCATAGGAAGCACCTACATGGCCGCCGCAGGACTCACTCCAGAGAGCAACATGAACGGATACAGCTGCCGCAAGGTGTCACACCGGAACAGCTTTTATCTTACAAAAATGAAGAGCATGTTGTTGTAGCATTTTATCTTAACTGCTGCTGCGTCTTGTGATGACAGTAAACGTGGAAGTTGTGTTGTTGTTCCACAGCCAGAGGAGCAGTCGCTGACTGAGCGCTGGCAGCACCTGGCTGACCTTGCAGACTTCGCCTTGGCTATGAAAGTCACCCTCAACAACCTCAACAAACAGTCCTTCAACAACTTCATGCTCCGAATCGGTTGGTGTATGTTGGTGTGTGTGTGTGTGTGTGTGTGAGTGAGCCTGTTCGTGTGCACATTCACAAGCATGTGTATGTTCATGTTTTCATGTTGATGCCCTTCAGGTCTGAATAAAGGGGGAGTTTTGGCTGGAGTGATCGGAGCTCGCAAACCTCACTACGATATCTGGGGCAACACAGTCAATGTTGCCAGCAGAATGGAGTCAACAGGAGTGATGGGAAACATTCAGGTAGCACAAACACAAGACCACACCGACAACACGCCTAAATGTCTCCTGTTATTTCTCTCTTTTTCTTATTTCAAGCTCATTTCCAACAGCTGATTTTGTCCAGTGCCTTGAAACATTATGTTCTGCTCTGCCCTCAGGTGGTGGAAGACTGCTATGACATCCTGAAGGATTATGGCTTCCGCTTTATCCGCAGAGGACCCATATTTGTCAAAGGGAAAGGGGAGCTGCTAACCTTCTTCATGAAAGGAAAAGACAAACCCAGTAGTAATGGCGGTCCAGTGACCACTGCCCTTCCACATCAAGTTGGGGACCTTTCTTGACAAATTTGATCTGGTAAAATGCCATATTCACAGGTTATTTACCTAAATCTTTTTCTTCTATGCTCTGTAGCAATGTGAAACATATGGATGTAGATTAACACAACAATGAACTTTACAATTTTAAAACCATTTTACCGACAGAAACTGATTGTCTGTAGTTGTACATAAATTCAGGATCTCAGTGGATGATCTCGCAGAGCTCCTGCGTCACAGAATTACAAGCTTGGAACAGACATTTATATTATTTTCCTTTGTTATTAACTTTGAGCAGAGGTTTTGTATAATATGTAGCTCAATCACACTGTAATTATACTGTGTTCATAAAATATATTTGCACAAAATTTTTGAGATTGCTTTGTGGAGTCTTGAGATGGTGTTGGTTGGTCAACACACTGTCGAAGGCAAAGCCTGAACTGGATGAAGTCATTGCAAAGAAAGCTTTTACGCTTTGATTAGATAAATAACCCAAAAATGGGTTTAAAGGCCCTTCACATGAGCAGCAACAATTATCCTGACATACTAGATTTATGCTCAGGACGATTGTAAGCAGAGTAATTTAAAGAACCAGTAGGAATGGGAGGTTGTTGCAGCAAAAAAAAAAAAATTAAAATAAAATAAAAAAATCAATTAAAGAAAAAATTCTGCATGATGATTCTCAGCTTGCACATGTAATGTGCAGTTGCATTTAGTTTTGTTTAAAAATAAAACTATCTTTGTCAAATGTTACATACTAAATGTTAGCATGTTAGCATGCTAGTGTTACCATGTTTAACAGTATAAATAGTTACAAGACAAAGGCAGGTCAGTGCTGGGTTCATTCATTTTTAATTCATTCATTTACTCTGATTGGTTATCAGAAATGATCAAATTGATCTAATTACAAATACAATGGACAATCCTTTCGTCACTTGTTACTTATTTACCTTTTAGTTCATTGAAGAGTTCAGTCATTACCACACATGGTAGCAAAAAGTGTTTGATTAGTCTTAGTCAGCTAGTTTTTCTTTGAGGCTCAGTTGAAAAATGTCTTGGATCGATGAAGTGCAGCATCAGATCTAAATGGCTACGAGAGCACGGCCCTGCTACAAAACATCCACACAGGAGAAACCTGAATCCTACTGTGCAGGCTGTCGCAGCAAAATGACTTACAGTTCATGGAAATGAGCTGGTGATTTTTAAAGGTTTTTAGAGTGACTGGGACTAATGTACACAATGTTATGACAGATGGGTGATACCTTTTTTATTCAGGTTTCATGGTTTTAACAACTTTTCTGCCAACTTTGAAGGAGGCAATAAAAGCAACATGTTTATTTATTTTAAAAAAATTAAATATGAACTGGACAAGCTTTTTTCTATTTTTAAAATTTATTTTTATTTTATTTTATTGTATGGTTGTTGTTCAATTGAATAGTTGAGTCAACTTTAGGAAAGAAAATCAAAAACCCTCTACCTACATTCTACTTGGGCCTTTTCTTAAAGATAGCCTAATTAATTTTACACATACACATACAACATAATTTATTTAGATATTAGTTTTTTGGTTTTTTGTTTTTTTAGAGCTATGTATGCTTGACAGCTTTGGAAAGTCACTGGAAGGTTCACACATTATGCAGATTTGAAAATGCACGGATATTAAATTCAAATCTCTGGGGACATTCAAATGAATTTTAATGTGATGTGTTATTGTTATCAGTTAATTATTATGCTAACTAGGTTCTCATGCGCCACCCATGGATTTTAATTCTACCCGGAAGCCTGCTAGTGTAGGAATTTCCGGTTACGTCAGGGCGTCAGGACTCCATTAGAGCTGCAGCTGTTTTGAGAGAAACAACAACAAAAACGGGCTAACTGACAGCGCTCCCGTAGTGACAGTCCGCTCTGAGCCCAACAACGAGGCCTCAAACCTGGAAGCTTAAACCTCATTTCCCACCCGGAGCTCCGCCGGCTTCTAACCACGGCCGCTCTCGGTGAGGAAACTCTGGCCTCCGCTTCCTCCTCCTCCGACTCGGACACCGGCGGAGCGTCGCCGCCCCCGCGTAAGAAGCACCGAGCCTCGGCGGCGGAGGGAGCAGGAGAGCCCGGGGCTTCAGCAGTTGTAACAGGCCTGACCGGAGTTGTCTTAGGACTTGCTACACACTCTCCACATTCACAAGCCACCTCTGCCATCCACTTTAACCGAAGTTTAGTCAACAACCTCAGCAGCAGCATGCAGGCAAACGGGGCAGGACAGGGACAAGAATCCTCGGAGCTCTCCTGCCTGAACAGCGCACAAAACGGGGAGTCATCCTCGGCCGCCGGAACCCATTCCAATGGGCTTCTCTCCAGCACAGACAACGGGAATAGTGTCGGTACCAGTAACGGGTCTGCAACCGGGCCCGGTTCGGGGACTTCGGCTAACGTTACGGCCTCGAGCTCGGAGGTGGGATCGTTGAAAAAGAAAAAACGACTTACACAGGCGGAGGAAGATGTCATACGATTAATAGGGCAACATCTCCATGGACTAGGGCTGAAGTAAGTTTATTCAAAGTCGAGGAAAAAAAACAACAAAAGCATCTAACGTAAGCTTTGACCATATATAGTGAAATCTATGTAACTGTTGTTTCGCATGCGAGAGTGCGAAATAGCAGCTGGTAAAAGCGCTATTAATGCGCTTGACAGACACAAACATGGGGGATGGGGCAGTTAGCCTCTGAGCTCGGCAGTTGGTAGAAAGAAGGGTTCCATCTTGCACAATAACAGTTAGCCTGAAGAGCTAACAGCATTAGCCTGCGCTGAGGTGGTGGACTCCTGACATGAAACCTTCATACAAACATAAAACACTGTCTGTCGTTTGTCGACTTAACGTGTCCATCGTGAGCTGAAGTGTGTTTGAGATGGCAGTTAGCGCCGTGATGCGTTAATTAACCTAACAGATTTTGCACTGATTAAAGGCATTACATCATCTAACGTTAACGTTAGTAACGTTTGTTCGGAGGAATCAAGTATCCGCTGTCTTGTTGTGGTTTTCAGAGAATATAATCAGTGTCATGCGAATACAGAAACTTGATTTCGCTTTTTGTAATGAAGTACAAGTGAGATTAACGTGATCGTGTTCGCAGTTATTTTATTTTCTGCGTTTGGAAAAAAAATGCGGAGGAAATGTTAATGTGCTGCTTGTCAACGTGGGTTTTCGCCTGGATGGTTTCTGGGTTTTTTTCTTCATTTTCCAGCTTGGCTGCGTCAGGAAGAATAACATGTTTTTTGCAGGACCGTGTGGGAGGAACATTAATAGGTCGGCCACACTGTAATAACTAGCATGGTTATGAAAACTGTCCTGGTTATTTTAGTAT
>JAQFJA010000010.1:11205805-11223112 GCA_029874485.1 Naso brachycentron | reverse complement strand
TCTCATAACCAGGTAAAGATACATATCACGGTATAGCATATATCCTGTAAGTGAAATAAATAAATAAATATAAATGTTCATATAAAATTACCACATAGAAAGCCTATCTCTTATTTATTTTTTTAATTATATACCTGCCAAATAAAGTTCCTTACACATATTTGATTTTTTTTTTTTTAATTCTTATTATTATTCTGGCAAAAGCCTCTTTCAACATCTAAGCCGAGGTTTTTGTTTTTGCACTTTTGTGGCTATCATCAATGTTAAAAAAAAAAAAAAGTAACATATTTCTTCTTCAGACAAATGTCGCCAATTGTGTTAGTTTTTGCCTGACACTACATTTTACAAGATTAAATTGAACTACTCATGATGAAGTTACTTTCACCAAATACTCATTTTTACTGAACAGCACTTGAACACATCACAATGTCACTCAAAGCATCCTACATCCAAACGAATCATACAAACAAAGTCACGTATCAAATAGGGCAGCAAATGACGATTATTTTCATTATCGATTGATCTGATGATTTTTTTTCCCACATTTAATTGATTAATCGTTTATTCCATGAAATGTCAATAAGTGTGAATAAGGCTCATCTTGATTTCCCAGACTTAATCATAAAATAATAGAACATAATCATAAATAACGCAGTAAAGCAGCATATCCTCACATTTAAGAGGCCAAACCAGCAATTCTTTTTACCTTCTTATTTTAAAAAAAATGACAAAATGATTGATCGATTGTCAAAATAGTTGGTGATTAATTTTCTGACGACTAATTAATTGATTATTGGATTAAGCGTAGCAGCTCTAGTATCAAACACAGTTTACTGGGTCATGCAGTTTCATGCTTCAGTTGTAATGACATGGGAGCTGACAGCCACCTCTGGAAACTCTTTAAATATGTCAGCGTGTCGTTCCTTCAGGTGCTAAACTGCTGCTGTGTGTATGTTAGCTTAAGTTTGTATGTTAACTTTAGTTGAACTTGAATCTTTCGACTCTTCATGTTCTTCTGCCTTTAATGCAAAATACTTCCAAACAGCTCTCTTGCTGACTGGTCGCGGAAACTTAAAATCCCGAAGCAAAAAGAGAGCAGAGCTGGCAGTGTTTGTTAGTGAGGGGAGGCGAGGCTGCAGACACAGCGTGTGTGTGTCAGAGAGAAGAGAGCAGAAAGAACTGTCGCTATCATAAGTGTGGAAAATGAATATTAGTATCGTTTTAAAATATTCAGTATCAAGTTGTTGGGAGAAATCAATTTGTTTTTCACAACATTAATACAACGGTAGTTGAGGTGGGGTGGTTTGTTTTGTCAAGTCAACAGCAGGAAACCCTGATAATGCATAAAATGAAATGATAGATGTTTTTATTTCAATATGATGATATATATTATCATATCACACAGCCATGCACCCACATCAGACAACAAAGTGCAATCTTGTCAGCTGAGTTTCAGTTTCACAAGACTGTGCAAGAAATTATGGCATCAAAAAACTATATATATATATATATATATATATATTGACCTAACAGCATTAGGCTTAATTACCTCCCCCTTCATCCTCCAGAAACATGAACTTGCCCGAGGTAAGGAGCGTAGCTTGGTGGGACTGCACAAGTGTTACTGGCTAAGAGCTAATCCACTATCTCTGCTCTGACAGCATGACTAGCCAGCTGACTCTTGTCCAACAAAGCTTAGCAGGAAAGGGGGTTAAGAGCTAAAGCAGGGTTTAATAGTGAGAGAGGAGGAGAGAGCGAGAGCAATCTGAAGGGTGAGGGACTCCCTCCTCTCGACGTGTTTTAAAATGTAGCGAAACCCTCACTTTTCATCCCCGTCCCCCGTGTTTACATCAGTGCGTGTGCCAGACAGACGGCAATGAGGAAAGCAGGCTGGTGAACATACTGAGCTCAACCAAGAGGGGAAGGAAAACAAGTGAGAAAGGGAGAGCCAAAAATACAGTAAAAGGGCCAGTTGGTAAAAGTGCCAGATGGTGTGTGAGGTGCAGCTAGGTGTGCATCCAATACCTGAGGGGGCGGTGGAACCGAGGGGGGCTGCTTTTCGCCTCCGCTTGACATCCCCTGTACATAGAGAGCCGAGGTGCCCGCTGGTCTGTCTGCAAAACCAGCCAAGCAAGACAAAAATATGGAAGCGTTAGTTTCACTTCAAACAACACTACAGAAAGAGTTCTTGTTCGTTTGAAAAATGCTGTTAATCGCTGTGAAACCAACGCAGCAGGGAGACAAGTGGGTACTAAAGGAAATGAATCGCAGCCTCGGTCATAAATCACTGGTGTTTTAGGTTAAATTGTTGTTCTCACCTGCTGGCTGTTTTTACCGAACAGCTTCTCCGATGCCCTCTGTCTGACCTTGAGTCCCAATGCAGCTGAAGTGGCAGCGAGGGAAAGAGGAGGAAAAACTACAATTAATGTTCAAGCAGTAAGCAAGTGATCCATGAAATGACACAATGTTTGTTTGTTTATTACAACCAGTCACATTGAGTTTTGGTTAGACAACTGATTCCAAAAAGCTGGGACACTGTGTAAAACTTAAAGCTGAGGCGGGACTTTATTTTTAGTGTCATCAGGCAAAAATCCCATAAGAATCTTTCAGCATTTTGTAATTGAGGTGATCTGAAAGAACTCTAGACTTCTACACCTCCTCTTGGATCTGAATTCAGACTGTGACCGGGTCTTTTTGACCAATCACAGGTCATTTCAGAGAGCATGTTGCTTGCTTTACGCTGCATTTCTTAACAACAGGTGACGTTGCTACAAGCTGATTGGCTGTTGAAACAAGTGACATGCCTTCCACTCTAAAACTGGCCTCTGGCAACTTGACAAGCTGATGCTGGCCTTTTACCAAACGACATTTCAAGCCATTTCAAAGTCACAGACAACTTTCCGAAGTCAGAATGAAATCATTAGCATTACAACTGTGGCGCACTCCTGTGATTTTGATCGCTCGGTGTAAGGTGGTCATAAAACTCGAGCTGGACTGTTTAAAGGCAGTGAGTCTGTTTCTCATATTGGCATGACAATAAAATCAAACATGTTTAATGTTATTGCAGGTCTTTTGTCTTGTCTTACACAGCAGTCAGCAAACAACTGGTCCATCTGGCCCGCACCAAACAGGAAGCTTTGTGTAAAAGCCTGAATTATACTTTGGCGCTGGCTGCATGCAGATGACATGCATATGTCCTAAGCTAAGCAAATGGCCTACGCCGTTTAGAGCACTTCTACCGTGCGTCGGCATGCCTGTGTTTTGTAACTGGTAGTCTTTCGAACACTTAGTGTAACTGGTAGACAGTCAGACTTTCAGAGAGGTTTCTGGGGCTCCCTGCCCAGTGGAGAGTGCATATTTTCACCCTTACTTTCCTGTCTGAACGCCCTCTTTTCTCTGAAGCTTTGCACTTTGTCATTTTTTCAGCTTAGGCTCTCAAAAAGAATCTTACTGTAGTTTTGCAAGTAGTGACCCTGCAAGATTCCCAGTCTTTGCAAAATCTTAGTCTGCGACTTAAACTTTGAGACTTGCTGACACGTTGTCTTTAGATGTGAGAGAGTGTCAGACATCCGTCTTTGAAAAGTCTTATCAAAGTTTTATCAAAGTCTTCTAGTGTAAAGAAGGTGTGAGTTGCAGGCGACATCGTCAGCCGACTTGAGTCGAGTTGAGACAGACCAGTTTACACCGCTGCAACTTTCCCTGCAACCGTTTCATCTCAACGTGAATCTTTGGTGCAAACTGGATTTAAAGGAGAGAGCGACAACAAGCAAAATAAAACGCGAACCGGTGCAAAAACAGAGAGGGGAGGCCGCAGCAGAGTTGCTTCCTTAGGAGTCTCATGCTGCAGCTAGCTTGGTTTCCAGCTGTTGCCTTCCACAACTTTACATATGAGAAAATACTGTCTTTGTACTGTCTTTGTACTTTCATTTGGGTATACGTCAAAAAGGATTAACTAATTATTACATAATGTTAAAACACAGTTCCAACTTTTTTGCCTTGTCAATCAAAATCTAAAACACGCATTTCAGCGGGTGAAGGGGAAAACAGAAAAGTTCAGAAACTTAGCTCACCTGTCCATGTTCTCTCCTCGAGCCCGGGCTGAACCAAGGCCTGTTGGATAAATAACAGTTTCCATCAGGCCTTTAAAAAAACCATCGAGGCAGCGTTCCAAAGACAGAAAGTAAACTGCCATTCATCATCATTTCTTTCCGAGAGTGAATTGTTGGATCTCGTCCATGACAGAAACTTTTACACAAACCCAAGAACCTTTTTAAACTTTAACTCGAGAACATTACTTACATTTGGACAGCAGGAACTTAGTTTGAGTTTAATACTCTTAATTGATTAGTCGGCAAGAGAAGCGACAAATGAGCGCCACGAATGTAAAAATGATGAATCAATAATACCAAAAAACTTCTCTAAAAGACCCCATTTGTTCTTGCATGTCATTTTACCAATGATGTGTGTACACAGTGTATGCAGTGATGTGTGTTCCTGTTTACCTTGATTTTTTATTGCACTGATATTAATTTTAGCTGCTGTCTGCAAACCAAATTTATGGGCTAAAACAATTAAATCTGCACTGATTTTAAATTAAACTTATGCACAGATGGCTACTTTACAGTCTCAACCACTTTATTTTTACAGCTTCTCTCGTAAAGTAAAACATATATTCACGAGCTATAAGAACAGATTAATAATAAAAAATTAAAAAAATATACAGGAAGCAGATACCACTACAGTCAGAAGAAACAGCAGTACAAAGAGACGGGGACTCACTCATGGGAGTCCTGGCTTTGTCTGCCCAGTCTGTCGTTGAAACCTTGGCTGGAGCTTCCCTGCAGCCCCGCCTCAGACGCCTGTTGGTTTCCATGGAGACGACTCAGCCGGGCCTGGAACCCTTACAAACATACAAACATACCACAGGTTAGTCGGCAACAAAACTCAAGATGTGATTACTGAAATGACGAGATACGTTTAGGGCTTGAGACTTAGTGTTGTTACAGTGACGACAGAAAAAAATCTACAAAAAAGCAAAGGAGAGCTAAAGTTATGAAAAATTTAAGAACGGAGAAAAATTTTGATTGAAATCAGAAAAAGGTGCAGTGACATTCTAACACTACTGAAATGATTAATTGATTGACAGAAAATTGATTGCCAACTATTCTGATAGCTGATTAACTGCTGTAGTCATTTTTCAAATAAAAAAAGCTAAAAGAAAAGCTGGTTTATCCCCTAAATTGTGACGATTTGTCGCATTTCTGAGTCATTTATAATAATAAATAATAAAGAGAGAAGCAATTTGAAGATGTCACATGGGGCTCTGGGAAATTAAGATGAGCCTTTTTTAAAAAAAATCTTTTTCAGACATTTCATGGAATAAACCATAAATCAGAAAAAACAATCAGCAACTTAACTGATAAAGAAAATGATCGTTAGTTTTGGCCCTAAACTGGAGTACTTCCTATAAGTGCAGTTTGGGATAAAAGTACTCTGAACTTGAAGTAACACACACCAACAACTGTAGATGGTAACGACAAAGTAAAAAGGGAAACTTGTGATTATTCGGACGATTAAATTGATTTTATTGGAAGATGCTGAAAAATCACTCATCATTTTAACGCTCAAGTGCAGTAGACAGTTCATAGCAGACCAGAGGCAGCTGAGCACAGTATGTCCCAGCAACCTACACGGCACACAGCACAGGGAGGAGTCCTTCAGGAACTCAGTAAGTAAAACAAAGACATTTTTAATTACTAAGAGGCAAAGTGTCACTCAAAACCCTCCACGGGTGTATCACACCCACTGATACACAGTGAGACCACTGACAATGTTCTTCTTGTTTGAGATCAAAAACTCATTAGGTAAGTAGGATTTAATTCTGCTTACTGAAGCCAAAGGCAGGAGATTTTATTCACTCTTTTTACTACACAACACTTAACAGTCATACTGCTGAACGCAGACTTGATTTCTGTCTGTGGGACATGTTTGCCCCCTACTGGTCATAAAGCAGACTGCAACAACACTGGAGAGCGCCACTAAACATTTCCACTGACTCACAAACCCTTAGACTTATTTTAATAATGTAAGAATTAACCATGCTGTTGTATTTTCTACATTTGATCTCAGAATTTGCGGGAAGCCAACTGAGTCTCTGTGTGTCCGGTTTACCTCTCTGAGCTCCGGGGCTCATGAGGGGGAAGGATCCAGTGAGGATGCTGTTGAAGACAGGGTCAGCCAGGTCCAGCTCCTCCGATCCCGTCTCCCTTTCCCACCAGGGAACCACTCCTGCTATTCCGCACGCACCTCCAGACCCTGAACCGGAGCCCGGCTCACCCTCATAGAACCAGTCACTCTGCTCGTCATCACCTGGATGAGAGAAAACAGGTGACGGTGACCTCGCGTTCATGAGTATTTACTACGTTATTCCACATTTTTCTAGGCTTTTAACACTGTAACTATATTGTTGATACTCTTAACTGGATTTGTTTGAGGACTGATAAAGGAAGTTCTACTTTGGCTGCAACTGAAAAACAAACTGATATGACATAAAAACATATGAAATTAAAAAATATATATTTTCATGTTGACATGTAACAAAATGCAGAAATAACAGGCGTCCAGTCCTTACTCCTTTACTTACATATGGAATGTTTTATGTGACTGTTGGCTTGTTTTAAAAACTGTTTTTAGCAACACCTGGTAACAATGTGATACCACGAGACATCATGTTATTACCAGACACCAGTCTAACATTTAACATCTCTAATACCAACATAGTGAGGGTCTTTTTATTGTGTCCACTACTTTCCAGTTTGACCAATTATCTGAAACATAGGCGAGTACCTTGTCTCCCTTCATCGTTGGTGTAGAGGCCTCCATCGCTGCTGTTACTGACACTGCTGGTCTCACTGTAAAAGAAACAGAAGAGGATGGAAAATCAAAGAATAGAACAGAATAGCATACTTTAAGTGCACAGAAAATGTTTAAGGAGGAGTCAAGTACTGTCTACTACAAGAAAAACTACTTGGCTCACACACACAGTGGGGATTTTGCTGAAGATTTTAATACTAGTGCCACTAAGTTACCCGAGTTTTAAAAGGAATATTCCAGAATCTTTGACATAGGGCCTCATTTTCGACCTATCCAGTCCTTTTCTTGTTGAGTTTGAATGGTTCGCCATTTCGCAGCTTATGCTAATGTTAGCACAGGAAGTAAAGAGTTTGGCAGCTTCCTGATGATGTTAAACTAACCAGAGCCACAAATTAAAGAAATTCACCCATAGTTTGACTTTTAAAATTGTTGTATGAATACTCGAATTTGCCTCAATAAACTGTCATCATTTCAACTTGCTTTGGGTGCACTGTGTAGTGTTTAATCTGGGTTCAGTAGTGGCTACTGTTGGAGTCAATGACTTGCGTTAGCATTGGCAAGGAGCCGTTCAAACTCTGTACTGCATGCAATGAGCCGAAAATGGTCTCCATCAATAGAAATAGGACTGGGTAGGATGAAAATGAGGCCCTATGTCAATAAATCCATTTAAAACAATACAACTGTTCTTCAACACACCCTTATTTCCATTTAACAACTAAGTGTAAAGTAATGAGCTTAAGTTAATAAATGTTATATGTTGACTGAACACAAGCAGCCATAGAAGGACTGAGGAAAAAAATAGTCAGAAATTTCCAAAATTCAAATTTAAATCAGGACATTTACGTTCATTGACAGAGTGAACAAAATAATGAAACTGATCTCTAGTTTTATGCAACTTTTGGTTTCTGACTAGTTTTGATATTCGACACATTTCCATCAAAACACAGAAGCGTTGGTGTTTGATACTCAACTCTGCACAGAAAAGAGTTCTCACCTGTTAGGCAAAAGTGTCTCACACACACACACATAAACAAAGTACACAGAGAAGAAGAAGTTGCAACTTCTGGAAAGAGAACTTGAAAAAAATCAAAGTCAAAACACTAACCACCTGTCACTCATGTCCTCATCCGAGCCCTTCTGCTCCTCCAACTCCATTTTGTCCTTGGAACCTTCTATTGGAGAAGAGATGGGGTCCTCACTCTCCACCACCACCCCTTCATCTGCGGCCTCCATCCCCAGCCTGTGGGTTGCCAGCTTCCTCTTCTTCACCCTGTTCTTCCCTCCCCCTGGCCCCACCAGTCCAACTCCACAGAGCTCCATGGCACCTCTGCCCTCACCTGCACCCAGCCTGTGTGGTCTGCTGCCAACGCGGGCTTTGGGGACAGGCGGGGGCCCAAGCATGGTGGAGGAGGGGGGGTCTGGTTCCACAGGTGGGTCCACAGCCATACGTTTGACCTTACGTCGCCGCCTGAGGCTGCGAGTTCCTTCTGCGGAGCCCAGGACACCCAAGTCGTCGGGCCAAAGCGGCCGCTTGCTTCTTCCTGTGTCACCTGTTAGGAGGGTGCGCCGCTTTGGGCCAAGCTGTTCATCCGAGTCGCTGTTGTCTCGGCCGTGGCTGTTGGCAGCAGAAACACCCCCCGCACTGGCACGGTAGTCCTGAAACATGTGTCAATGTTACTGTGATGCAAAGTTTAGAAAGATGAACAAACTTGTGGATGTTAGTTAAAAGTGAAATTTATTTAAAACTGTCAAAATTAAAACAGGATGTTGTCGAAGAGACTTCAGTTTCAAATTTAAACCAGCAATTCCTGTCATTTTGTTCCATCTCATGACACACATTTTTTGCTTCCTTTTTTTTTAAGCCCCATAAAATAACACACTGATAAAACAACAGATCTCTGAAGACTTTTTTTGCCAAAAAACCTCTCAGTCTGAGTAAACATCCACATTAGGGAAACAGGATGTTATCTGCACGCCATCGGTATCGGCCGACATTGGCTTTAAAAATAAATATCAGCTATCAGCCAGCACACTGATATCTGACGATATAATAGCCGATAAAATAACAGGCTGCTGTTTCCTTGATTAAACTGCGAGTCGACGCCATGTTTCACGTGTTCCCTGTGGACAGACGTCATGTTTACTGACTTTGTCTCTTGTGAAACAGGCCAAATTTGTCCTAGTTGTGAGTTTTGCTCTGATTGTCTCAGGGAGAACATCACCCAGTTTTAAGTAAGATGTATCTTACTTGTTGCGTTTAAAAGCAATTTTTATGCATAAATGACATGTTTTTCATAAGCTAAGTTTCTTCTTTTGCACAAGGAATGAATATTACACCATTTTAAGCTTCATATTTTATGCCTGTATTTGCTGGCGGGCCAACATGGTAAGAGTCTGCATAATGATACTGTATGTAAATTCCACTACAGAAGAGACTTGATGATCTCTGCAATTAGATGTGGGGAAACAAATACATATCTATATGGGTATCGATTACCGGCCAAATGAGTTGTAAAATATGGGCAAAAACTCCGCTACCGTGCACCCCTGATCCAAATAACTGTCCGGTATCCGTTCACCCCGACTCACCTTGTGTTCCTCCACACTGGACTCTGAACCCTCGCTCAGGTGGCCTGTCTCCCAGGGCGGATGCGGGTTGTCCGAGCGTCGTTTCCTGCCTCTCCGCTTCCGAGCCTGCCTCTTCAGCAGGCAGCCTACGGCCAGCGCGTGGTCCCCTCCATCACCAAAACCACCTCGCGCAGCTTGCTCAGAGCTCTCCTCCAGTGCTGACACCAGGTCGTGGACCAGCTCGTCCATCGTCCGGCGAAAGTGCCTAAGGAGGAGGAGGAGGAGGAAGAGGAAAAACGAGATGCCATTTTACATTGTGTGACACTTCAGGGCTTCCAATAATGCAAGCCGTGCTCTACTGGAGCTATGAGCAGTGTGTGCAGGACAGCCATAAAGGCTAATGGGATACTTATTGACGTAGCAGGCCGTAAAAATATTGTCTCTGTTTGTATGTAGCTATAAATGATTTTAACTAACATAAGGGGAGAAAGCGACAGGACCGTCGACAGTACAGGACCACCATTGTCACAACCGTCCCAACTCTTTTACAAGCTAACGTTAGCTTACAGCTGTCGGAGTGGCTGATATCCACTTACATTCATTGTAAGCGGCTATGAAACTCGCGTTAGCCGGGTAATTATTAACATTTTGCACATTATTCCTTTTTGTCGAGCAAAGTCGGATGCAACACCCAAAAAGTTCGGTGCGTAACTTCATACTTACGCCGATAAATCTTCAAACGTCTGATTTTTTTAAGCGCCTGCGATGTCGTTTGCCAACTCGTCTGATATTAGCATCGCCATTACTCTGCTTTAGTTAGATGGCTAACTGTTTTGATTATTAGCTTTATGAGCTAGCATAACCATTTCTTGTAAGCTAGCTGACGCTACAACAAATGTCAAACTATCACATAAGATTGTTGGCTGCTGTTAAGAACCAAGATTCGTAGTTTTTAAATGTGTCAATCGTAACAACTGTCGCCGAAAGATAAACAACAAACAGCTCTTTAATGTTCAGATTAGCTGTGCTGCTAGCCAGTTGGCAGAGCTAGCTTTAGCTAGCCCTCTCGCCGGCTGAATCACGAAAGTGGAGTGGACGTGAACAATATGTTACGTCTCAGTGATTTTAAAGACCACCTACCAGCCGGGTCCCGCTTTGCCGATGGTTTTTAAATTAGCTGCACGGAACATTAAAGCCGCCAAATGCCCGATACCTTTAGCCAGAAACAACGGACAAACATTTACACACCACAGACAACATCCTGACACAAAAGCTAACGATTAGCTAGCTGGATCAATATGCGACAGGAGGAGGACACCGTGAAAGCAGCAAGAGGTATTATGATGCCTTCAAGTGCTCCAGAAAATTAGAGTTTCTTGCTGTATACGGCAAAACAGTGGGTTATTATTATTTGTAGTAGTAGTATTACTAGTATTATTAGTATTTTATTAGCAGTAGTAGGCCTAGTAGTAGTAGTTGTAGTAGGAGTAATATGATTTTGCTCTTTTTCAGTCTGAGTCGTTTTTTACAACTGTTTAGTGCATACCAAAAAAAAGTGATCTTTTCTTCTAACACTATGTTGTTTTTCCACGTCAAAAGTCAAGTCAAACTTTATTGATGTTGTCCAGTTAAAACTAAATACTAAAATGAATCCTAAAATTGACAGTGAGTGGACATTTTATTTTCATGCAATACGTGAGTTAAAGGATTAATTTTATTTCTGTAAATATTTTTTAATCTGTTAACCTGGTGTGAAAGACAAGTGTGATCATTTCATGCACCTAAATATGTGTTTGAAAATTGGAGCTTAAATGTAGCAAGTGAAGGCAACTCTCGCACCTTAAATCCCAGCCTACATGTATTTACCATTTTCGACCACTGGAGGGCAGCGTAGACTTTTATTGAAAATGCACTGCTGAAGAGGTGGATGTCATGGTTTCAAACAGTCAACTGACCTATATATGAGAGGTCACCAGTTCAAAATCATGAGTGAAACCAGTGTCATATTTATTGCGGCGGTCACTGGAAGAGTCATTGGGTAACAGGGAGACTTGGAGTTCACCCGAGGCGACAGGTGCTCTGTTCTCTGAATGTCAGTGACAGCACCAGCATGGTCAGCATCGGGTAAACAACAACAACAACAGGTGTCACAGCCTCTGTGTTAACTAATTAGAAATTTACTCATGGATAAACTGTCAGGCAGGCATCAGTGGGGGGAGGTGGGCTGTGCTGAGGCAATTTCTCACCTGACTGGTGTGTGATCATGTGTGTGAGGAAGACCAACATTCTGATAAACAGTCTTGACAGGTGTTATTTCTTTAAATGCCAAAGAAGTCAGAGGTCTGGTGGATGATGACCACTCCTGGACCGTCTCAGGTTTCTGACCAGGGGGCCCAGGTAAATTTAGTAAGACGCTGTCCACTCGCACCCGGCAGTCAGACGCTTGACACGGAGAGAAGACATTAGTTCTAGACCGGACTGAACTTTTTCATACATACACATCTGCACAGACGAGAGACCTGCAGCCGGGCTCAGACACATTATGGAATCATGATATCAGCAGAGGATGATGAAGAGACAGATGAGACTGTTGAGCAGTATGCCACTGACACCACATGGAGCTGGGTAAAGTGATTTAGAAATCATCTGCATGTGCGGAAAGGAAACAAAAGCATGAACTGCGAGTTTAAAAGTAATCTTGAGAGACATTCAACTGATGTAAAGATCACATGGTGAAGACTCACATTTTACATGCATCTAGTTTGCAGCATGAATTAAGCGACGTGTGGACAGCGTGTCTTGGTACATGTATGCTTGCAAGAACATGCGTACATGTTTGTGTGTGTGTGTGATTTTTATATGAAGCAGCCAGGGCTAAAGACATGTCATTCAAACATATGTTCATTTCACATTATATCTGACCGTAAAGCAGATCTCATAAATGTTTCAAAGTAACATGTCTTGTAGCCGGTTCCTCGAACAGACTGTCGGAGCGGCGGTGTGTGTTTCAGTAATCCCCCGTGTAAGACAATCTGCCCCTGCTGAAACTGAGGAGGGAGACGAAGAAGAAGGGGTGTGAAGGAGGTGGGGACGGTGGTGAAGGGATAGCCTGATGGATCAGGTGATCTTTTCACTCCTTCTGTGGCTTTTATGAGTCTTTGTTATTTGGTAAGAAGGGATTTCACCCAGAAGAAAACAACCATGTGTCATACGAAATGACTCACATTCATTTAGTGAGTTAATCTGACTAAACATCTGAAGCACTTGTTTTACCAGAAGTACATGAATTTGTGAGGAAACTGATCAATTTATTAAGTTTTTATTTAAAATATGTTTTGGGGTTTTTTTTGTAGAATTTTCTGATAAATTGTCCAACAATCTTGATTTCAAAAGGCCCTTCCCTGAACGTTAACATATATTTGTCAAAATGAAACAGAAAGTTCTCAATCATGTGCAGAAGTTGTGATTGACACCCTGAAAGATATTTACAAATACTCACACTTCCTCTTATAAAACATCGTCATGTGAAATCTTAAACTAACACAAATTTTCCATCTCATTTTCTCTTCCCTTTACTGCCATAAGTCACAGTTGTTTTTGCGACACGAGGTGTTTGAACCTGCCTCTCCGATTAAGTGCAGTACAAAAGGGTTTTTCCTATTATTCACTGTGCTGCAGTTTAGTTCAAGCTAATGCTTCTGTGGGTCTCATGATTCTCAGGCCAGCATGGCCTGAGCCAATCAGAGGCCTTGATATCAGCCAAGTGTGTGAGAAAGATTATGCAATGAATTTGACAAAGCAGCGTGCCCTCGCTGACTCAACTGAAATGACATCTAAACAGAGTGACGTGCCCTAGTACACGTTGATTTTGATGGCTTGAGTCACATTTTGAGGAGTCATAACATTGAGTGGTTCAAGTGCTTAAATTTATTAAAAAGTTTGATTTGCAGTGCACAAATTTAACCTGGAAATAAGCAATAACTAAGAATTCCTGGTACATTAAAAGCTTTTGAAGGTGTGACACCTGGATGAGGAGTTCTTGGCTGGCTTGACAGCGTAGTTGTACACACAAGCAGATGTTTTCTCTCGCCACCATTTTTGGCAGATACATGAATGTTCAATGTGAAGCGGCCAGCTCACAGCTACAACTTCAAAGTTGTGACTGGCTGAATTTGGTGTGAGGCCACTCCAGCGAAGACACTCCTCCGAGCAGAGAAGGTGAATTTGGGGTAAAGTTCTGGAAAATGTCAACCTACGAGAATCAAAATTAGGCCAAGGAAAATATGTTCAGTTAATTGCATAATGCATATTAAGTTTAGTGTCACAACTAGTCAATTTAAGTACTTTTTCAGAGGATATAGAGAAGGACAGGTACTTAAAGATAGTGTGAATACTAAAATGGAGGAATTTGGAATTGAATCCATGTGCCAACAAAGAAACTCACAAATTTGCAAAGGGCTGCGACCAGCGGCAAAAAATGTCGGGATGCAAAATACTGTGTACTTGTTTGTATGATAAATTATTTCTTTACTGTATATTTGGAAAGAAGTGGGGAAGTGGGCGGGGCTAGATTTAGGAGCTGGGCAAGCCTTGACCAACAACAGTGTGTGTGTGTGTTTCTAAGAAGTTTGGCCATGAATACATGAATACATGAATCTGTTTAGAAGATATGTTCCTATTGTATCATATGCCACTCCCATTGCTATGCCCCCTTACAACTAAATGGCATGAACAAAAACACACGCACACACCTCCATGCCACAATTCCAGTCTTCTAGGATAAAAACTGTGGCCACCAAAACGTAGGAAATTTTTGTGAACCAGCTGACCGACAGACAGACAGACAGACAGACAGACAGAGCGACCTGTAGAGCTGCTGGTCGCAGCTAAAACGGAAATTTGAGGAAATGTTTAAAAAGTAGAGAGAAGTGTGTAGCTGAGTGACATGGTCATGAGGCAACTTGTTTGTTGTAGCCTGATACCGGTCACGGTACTAACCATACATGTCAAAAAACGAAACTGCTGTCATGTGCCATTTTGTGTTCAGAGCACATCAGCTCATTTCAGCTCTTCCCAGCAAAGCAGCTTGTTCTCAGAAACATTTCTCAGGGCAGCAGAGTGGCTCACATATCGCTGGAGAATCCAGTGACACTGAAGTCAAGAATGATGTGAGGACAACCTGCTTATGTAGTGTGCAGCCAGTATGAGCTGACCAGTGCTAGTGTGGAGGTATAATGGGATGTGTCCAGCCTGGTTTGTCCAGGATTGTTAACATATTCACCTTGTAATCAGAACATTTTTGTGAAAATGAATTAAGAAAACAGGGCCACAGGGTTAACATCTTTCACATTTGTGACCTGCTTAGTTCTTTGAAACCAATGTGATGGAATCTTGGTATTTTTCCATCTTTGTTCAAGACAGGGTTGCACAATGAAATTAAAGCTTTCAGAAGTTTATGCTTCGCACATAAAATATAAACAATATAGACGTTTTTTACCTACCAAAGTAGGGAGAGCGGGTTGTCTACCAATCTGAAGGTCAGTGGTTTGATCCCCACCTCCTCCGGCCAACATGTGGAAGTTTCTTTGGGCAAAATACTGAACCTCAAATTGCTCCTGATGTGAATGTGTGTGTTTGAGTTTCTGATGAGCTGGTCGACTCTTTGTAGAGAAGCCACCTTGCCGTCAGAGTGTGAATGGCTGAATGGTGACATGCTGTGAAGCGCTTTGAGTGGTTGAAAGACGAGAAAAGCACCATAAATACAGTTCATTTACTATATTTATACATTTTAAACAACAGGACCCAGGAAAAAACTCTGTAGTCTATTCATACGACAGCTTAGAGTTGCGGTAACTTTTGCTAATGAACTGGCACTCGAACGTTAGCTGTAGCATGAGACTCGTTGGAAATCAACTTTGCTTTGGACATTTGCTCCTGCTCGTGTTTTATTTCGGTTGTTGTCTCTCTCTTTTAAGTCTAGTTTGAACCGAGACAAAACGTTTGCAGGGAAAGTTGCAGCAGGGTAAACTGGTCCGTCTCGACTCGAGGTCGAGCCAACTGACGGTGTCGCTTGCAGACACTCTGTTGTCGGCAGAGGTGAGTCAGAGCGTAAGGCACGAACAGCCAATGAGCTCATATTAATGTCACCTGTCACTAAGAAGCGCAGAGCAGACCGGCTTATCAGGACAGAGAGTACAGAGAGCATCACTGATGGGCAAACAGAACGAGAGCAATAAGATTTTTATCAGTTGTGAATCAAAAGGCATGATGGGAAAACACAGAGATTTCACAATACACACTCTAACAGCTGTCAGTGAGTGTTATGACTTTTTTTCAAAAATAAATCACGAAGAAGTTATTGATGTTTACCCCAAAGTTACCAACTGCAACTTTACTGTCAGCTGAGGTTGGTGCAGGGTCAGCAGCAAAATAAAGTTCTCAACAAACAAAATACTGTAACTAAACATACTGGACCAGCCCCCGTGTTAACCACAAAAACACAGACTGAAACACACCCGCACTTACTAAGCTAAAACACATAAACAACATGAGACAGCAGCTCTGACATGCACAGTTTGTCACAGTGACTTGCACTGCGTGCTCCTTAAAATATCAACTAGTTGAAATGCATGAGTGAAGCAAGTCTTTATTTTTATCTGATTGAATTTATCTTTAATTGCATCGACTTTATTCACTGTAGTCTTAAGTTGCGTGACTCTGTGAGCATTTCAAAAGTACGAACAGTGTGCACAAGATAACAGCACACAGGCCTCGGCGGTTCTGATAGACTAAACTGTGATGGGAAAAACACGAAGCATTCTTCCTTCTGTGGTTAAGCCCAGAAAGTCAGCTTCACAATGTGGAAAAACAATTAAGTTGCCACAGACGCTGACTGAGGTAACTCACGTTGTGGAGGAGCAGCACGTGAGGCTATTGTAGCGTTTGCATATCAAATATTTGGGCTGGTGCGGGCGGTCCTTTGTAATCAGAGAGATGTTTTGCTGTCAGAATTTTGACTGTGTTCCCAATGGTATACACACACACACACACACACACACACACACACACAGAACATGAATTGACAAAGACTCCAAAAACAGTTAAAAAAAAAAGAATAATTTTGCTCGACAGGCAAGAACAAGGGTGACTGTAGGGATTCATGTGCTAAAAGGTGCTAAATAATGCTGAAGTGCGAAAAATGCTGAAGTGTCAGATTTCAAAGATTAGGCTACTACATTTTTTTTGTTATAAAGTGCTGGGAATATTGCACATTGCCCTTTGCACAATATGTCTAACCCATGGAGTGAGTACATTTTTGTGAAGTGAGGTCATTTTGGCAGGTCCTCACTTTGTTGCCATGACATATGTTGCCAGACCTTTTAAGTCTTAAGACTTGGTTTTAGGGTTAGCGTAAGCGGCTAGAAAATGCATTATGTCAATGAGTGTCCTCACAAGTTTAGCAATACAAACGTGTGTGTGTGTGTGTGGTTGTGTCATTTGAAGTTGTGGGTAAGGATAAATCAAACATGTGACCATAAATAATGACAGTAATGTTTGCACACATACTAACATCTATGTAGCCTATGCAAATGTGAAACAGTGTGTACGTAAATACATCTACACACATCTACACCACTGTGCAATGTACCTGCTAACACACAAGCCTTGTGCAAAAAATAAACACACACACAAATACACAAATACACAAAGAAGAGACAGCAGTCTTGATGTTAATGTAACTGAAACGTTCATTCAAATAAATCTTATGTTCATTTGAATGTGTTAGTGGGTTATGGGAGTCTTAGTTCTACATGAAGACTGTGTCATAGCCGCCTGTAACATGTAACAAAGTCTGTGTAAATCTGT
>JAQFJA010000010.1:11129324-11144012 GCA_029874485.1 Naso brachycentron | reverse complement strand
AAGTGCAAGAGTGCACTTAAATTTCATTTTTCATTCTGATATTTCAGCAGCTACATCAGTATGTTGGGTAATTTTCAAACAGCATTCAAATAAATTGGAAAGGAAATTTTGAATTACATTGTTTTGACACAATTTGTCTGTTAGATTAACAATATCATGAGATGTGATGTGCAAAGTCTACCCATATTGTACACAGTAACCTGCATCTGTTTTTATATTTTCAGTGAACTATGTGGAATACTGCAATATATTGTTATATGAATTGTATCACAATGTATTGTGATATAATTGTATCATGATGCATATTGTATCGTGAAGTTCTTGCCCATACCCCATAACCTTCAAAGTAATGCAGAGGGTGCTGTATATAATTAACAATCAATGGTATGCACAGGCTGCAAAATTTGTCTGTAGTGGAATTTGGAAATTTTATGTTGGGTGTGGACATACAGTACATACTGTAAAGGCTCAGTGGTGTGATGTTCCATTAGTTTGGTTGAAATTGTATCAAATTCAACTGTAGCCTGCTTTAATAAAAACCAAGTCAGAACATCAGCAATAAATTTGAAAAAGTTAAAGTGAACTGATTCATTTTAGGCTGTGTGAACTGAGCTTTGAATCAGTTTTTAAGTGTGAACTTGAACACAATGCTGGCTGTATGCTGTAAAGCCAGGGGTGTAGCTGAAGTCCATGCAGAAGCTCTAATCAGCGATTGTTTTCAGTCATGTTGTTTGAACCCTATTGTAAAGCCTCGCCTTTGTTTCCATGCAAAAGAGAAAGGAGGGGCAGCATCACAGCAACATAGTGAGGAGGAGAGTGTTCATGGCAGAGCTCCAGTTCTGGCTACTGCAGCTGCTCCTCAGACCTCTCCAATGCAGACACAGCAACCCAGACCCCCGCAAGATCAGGCAACCATGTTTGACACCAAGTCTCGCAGCACAAGTACCAGTGCAGCACAGTGACAGCTGGCATGGGCATGGAGAAACAGGACTGACTGTCTGCCGCAGGGAGCGTCCCAATGGCGGGTGCTGTCTTTTCCCTGCCTACAGGTGCCACGTTGGCAAGTCCTTTTGACCTCTTCCTGAATGTTCTGTGTGATGCTTATGCTCATTGTGGTCATGCTGTGCCAGAAAAACTTTGATTGAATCAATCAAACAAACAAAAAAAAACTCCACCTCCTTTCCCTCATCTGCCACCCTGCACAGAGGTTATGTCACTCTAAGATTCCCAGACTGGCCATAACTCTTTCCTCCCACTGTGGAGTTAAAAGGCTGGTGGGAATGTTTGTGCCTCTGTGTGCGATAAAATTAAAAGCCCTCTTTAAACTCACAAGTCTTTTGCTTGCCGTGATGCTGTCGGTAAACACATATTACCAGACTTTGCCACTCTGCTAAATATGTATACATTTGACTTTGCTCACCGGAACTTTTCTTTGCTCCAGCTTGACTTACATAGTTTGCTCTCCAGGCCAAATTTAAGAGGTTGAATGGAGCCGACTTCTCTTTTTTAACCCTGGAGAAAGATTGTGTCTGTGACATTCCTCTGTGTCTGCTCCCACACGTTAAATGAAGAGAAACAGGCACAATAACACAATTTCAGCTTTTGTGAAAGCTCAGCTGACAGTGATGAGTTCATAGACCACACCAACCCTTTTCACCGGTCTGTCACAGGCTAATCTTCCAACTTTTAAAGAAAACTCCACCACGGTTACTGTGGATGTCTAATCAAAGTTTATGGTAATAAAAGTGAATTGAAGCAATAAATTCCTCAGTTTGGGCTATATAGGCAGAGAAATCTGAGTTTTCTGAGTTGTCCTGCTCACACAGAAGTTTTTGCAGTGTCTACATGTGCCAAGATGCATTGTGTCAAAAAAATAATCCTTTTTTAAAAAATCCA
Source organism: Naso brachycentron (assembly GCA_029874485.1). Lineage (NCBI taxonomy): Eukaryota > Metazoa > Chordata > Actinopteri > Acanthuriformes > Acanthuridae > Naso > Naso brachycentron. The sequence continues at coordinate 11,142,116 of JAQFJA010000010.1, read as the reverse complement.
GTACTTGCCAGGTCTCCAAGGTTGTTACCCGTTGTATCAGAACATGTCTTTAATTAATATTGCACAGTTTTCAGTAAAGAGGGGTTTTTGCTCTGCCAGAGCCAGAAAATCCCCTCAAAACAAACATGGCGCCTGGAGTGCGAGGGAAAAGGCGAGGAGTAAACAGTTCTTTGTCTATTGACTTCAGCTTAAGGAGTAGGTGAGGTCGATCCCCTATGGATCCATTTCCATGCCGCCTTGTAGGGAACTCTGAGGCCAAACTCCTCCTTTATTCCCCAGATCATGAGGAGTTTTATTTTATTTTATTTTATTTTTAAAGGGTGATACGGTTAAACTCTTTTTGTCCAAGTCCCTGAACAATAGCCTGGGAAACCAGACGGTAATTACCTTCGTGAATAAATTCACTTCTTGATATGGGTCTGGCCACGCTCAATTGAGGATTTGAATCCTGTAGGCATGGTATCGGGTTAAGTGTAAAACTACTGGAGCAGGCTTAAATCAATCAGCACTGACATCGACTGTAAGACGTATGCTATGGGTCTAGCTATTTGGTGAAACAAACAAATGATCAGGAATTAACAACCGATCTTTTCAATTATAATATAAATTCTGTTATATTGTTTTGTGATTGAGATTCTGACCCGCCATGCATCACTGACAGAGACAATTAGACGTTTTTAATTTGAAATAAAACCACATTTTGACTGAGTAGATGCAGCTAATGGCTGCAGTGAACCGCTAACAGCAGAAGCCCCGCCCTCTCGCTCCCCTGAAATAGCGGCTCAACAGGCTACTGATGTTGAGCCGGACAAGATGAGTGGCAGCTAACGTTGGTTTTCCAAGTTGTAAAATAATCACATAGAGTTTTAGTGCTTGTTTACGGTGTTTTTGACATGTTGTGTTGTAGCTGAGGCTGAGTGCGTTTCATATCCGTATTGCACAGATCAGTTGAAAGACTCCCACTAAAAGCTCCTATTCTTCCCTCCATGTAGCACTCACAAAATAACAGTACATTTCGTGTCCTCAAGGTTGCTATCCACCTGGAACATTCCTTGTATTTAATATTCAGTAGTTTTCATTAACATGGGGTTTTTAGTAGCCTGGTAAACCAAAGCTGTGGGCCTCTACCATGATGGAACTACTGCAAACAAACATTTGACTTCTACGTCATTGAACTTAACCACTCCCATTAAGTCCGGCCAAAAATTTGTCTCTGCAATTCTAAAGATGGGTCTTGTTACCAGACTGATTCTCAGTGAAAACTGAGCTACGTGGAAGGAGGGCGGAGCTAGGCTACCTAGACAGGGGACGGGGGAGAAAACTGCCTCTGTTTCGTCTAGTACGTGCACTGGCATGTTATATGGAGAGCATGGCCCCCATTAGGCACACAAACAGCAAATAGCTGCATGTGTGCTTTCATTATTATATGGATGGTAAGGGCCTGTCCAAGCAGTGGATGTCTTTAAGATGGCCCTGAAAGTGCACCTCCCAGGCTTAATGGCAGGTGGGAGGAGAGCCACCCAATGTGGTCCTTGTTTACTCTACAAGTAGCATGGTAGTGTCAACAATGGCCCTGTCCAGTGGAATTACTGTTATAACTACTGACATATGACTTTTTATAATAACTGTACACTATTAGGCTTTAGTAAATTATTGGTAAATACCTAATTAATCATTTATAAAGCATTGTTCCTACTTTATAGCATGTAATTATTAAGCACAGTTATAAATGCTTTCTTCTTGATCAATTGGCTCATCTATAATGTGTTTAGTGATTACTTTTCATTATTTATAAATGATGGATTCAGTATTTATCAATAAAGTATTATATCGATTACAAACCAGTTATTGAGATGTCGTCAGTGCTTTGTAAGATCATTTAAAAAAGTGTAAAAAGATAATTGACAAACTTTTTAGATACACGTTTGTGCACTTATAGATACAATGATTTAGACATGCACTTATGGTTAGTGAGTGTGTTGTTGATACTGCAATTCATAATGAATTCAGGTATTTATTGCTTGTTATGTAAGTATTTTGTGGGAGTGCATCTAGCGTGCAAAAGTAATGTTCAAACAAGTGATTTCATTTTGGAGGAACTGTAACATTATTACTGAAATTCTATTAGTAATTAGTTACACTACTCGTTTCTGGAAAAAGTAATATTATTAGCAGTAGTGTAGTAAGTATGTTATTTGTTTATCAATTACTTACAATATCTTCTGATGAGAGGTGATTCTGGGATCAGAGCTTTAGGGGTGCTGAGCACCCAATGAGCCTTAAGGAAAAAAAAGGACATGTTAACGTAATTTAAATATAAAGAAATACTAATAAATAAAGCAAACTCACAGAGTATTACTGATGAAAATAATGTAAGAGGAGGTTGGGTTGATAACAGTTTATCACAGTTTAGTTATGTGAAATCTTTACTGCAATGAATGTGGGAAAACAGAAGCGTTAAAAAGAAAATTATAAGCCAGCCATTCCTTGATATCTTGTAGACAATTTTGTAGTTTGATTACATAAGCCTGATTTTGCAAGTGGAGGGGGAGGTAGATCTGGGTATCAGGAAAAAAAAGAGATATTGTGAATTTCAGTAATTCTTCCCACTGGGAGCATTTAAAGACCGAAAAGAAGCTTCACTTGACCTTCATGGTAGCAAGGGACTTGAGATGGCTAACCAACTCAACACCTTCTGTCGCTTTGACAGTGGCAGCAGCAATGACCCTCCGACAGTGATGTCCTCCCCCTCTAACCTTCCTCTGGACTTTATCAAAGAATCAGAAGTCCTTCACCTTTTTAGAGGCTGTAACCCCCGAAAAAGTCCCAGCCCAGACAACGTCTGTGGGAGCATGCTGAAGCACTTAGCTGAACAGCTAGCACTGTTTTTTACCAACATTTTTAGATCTACTTTTAACAGTCACAAAATACCAAATGTTTGTGAAGCATCCACAGTTGTACCTGTTTCGAATTCTCCTAGACCTTCAGGCCCTAAGACTTTCGACCAGTCGCACTTACGTTATTGATGAAGTGCTTTAAACGCCAGGTGAAGAGGTACATTGAATTACAAACACAGCATCTTATGGACCCCTTGCAATTTGCCTACCAAGCCTCTAGGAGGATGGAAGACGTGGTACTGACTTTGTTGCATGTTTTACACACTCACTTAGAAAAACCAAAGACTCATGCTAAGATCTTATTTGTAGACTTTTCATCTGCTTTTAACACAATTCAACCAAATATTTTAGCAGATAAACTGGACACAGAACTTTCACTTCCATCTTGTTTTGAACTCAGCAGGTCAGAGTAGGAACATCACTCTCAGACAAACTGAACACTTCCACAGGCTCCCCTCAGGGTTGCCTTTTATCTCTGTTTTTGTTTATTCTGTACACCAACTCCTGCACCAGCACTTTCCCCAACAGGCATTTTATTAAAGCTGAAGTGTACGATTCTTGAGTTCTGCCGTCCAAAAGATTTTTTGTCAAAGTCAGTACATATCTCCTCACTGCGTGCAAGGTGTGTGGGCTGAGAAAAAGGCCTGTGTTTTTGTGCTCTACCTGCTCTGTTTTTAAGGGAAAAACAGTCAGGGTCGCCCTGGTGCAACCAAAACTCAAAACACCACACCAAATGCTAAACCAGCCAATCAGCTGCAAGGGTGCCTTTCTAGGCTACTTGTGCATGGGCTCAGGTAGGGGAGGGGGAATGTAATGTGCGTGGCTGAGTGAGAAGAACTGAACCAAGGCAAGCAAGCAGCAGCAGAAATTTCTGACAAACCCAAAAGAAAACGCATGGAGAGACTTATGATATTTGAAAGGCTTCAAGACCGATGTAGGGGTGGCTGTATTTCTACTGGACATTTGAGTAACGTAACATGTTAGCTAACATTATTTTTCCTAACCTGACTTGCCCACAGATGTTCATCTTTGACTCAGGCTGGTCACATGTAACTTATGGCTGCTAGTAAAAGCTATGCCAGGGGGGCTGGGTGGAGTGTTTGTTTTGGGGGTATTCAATTCAAATATCAAGTGACGTTCCCAGCAGAACCCGAGAAACGTACACACCACCTGTAAGTATGCAGATGATACTGCCTTAGTGAGCCTCCTACATGATGAAGAGGAAGAGCATGGGCCATGCAGTTCTTGACTACTTCCTTGTTTGGTGTAAGAGGGTAAACCTTGTCCTCAACACCTCAAAGACTAAGGAAATGTCTGTTGATTTTTTTCAAGTTTATTTTTATAGCACATTTAAAAACAACAATAGTTAACCAAAGTGCTCAACAGGCTCAAAAAACAGGAAGCAACAATCATCTCAGCTCACTTTTATTAATGGAGAGCCAATCCAATCTGTGGCTAAATTCAAGTGAAACAGGACTTCTGGACTGACTTGGCAGCATGGTGGAGTAGTGGTTAGCACCGTGGTCTCATGGCAAGAAGACCTTGGGTACAATTGCAAACTGGAGCAGGGCCTTTCTATAGGAAGTCTGCATGTTCTTCCCATGTTAGTGAACGTTTTCTCCACGTGCTCCAGTTTTCCTCCACCGTCAAAACATGCGTGTTAACCATGTACAGTCAGTACCCTGGACCAAGGCTCAGAATCTGGAGTTGGTCCTTGTACATTGCACTGTGGCTGCCCATTGCTCCTCAGGGATGGGTTAAGTGCAGAGAACACATTTCACTGTACGTAGTGTATGTGACTAATAAGTACCTTTACCTTTTACCTGCCTGAACACTAAAGCCTGGAAAACACTTTATGAGTTTTTGAAATGTTGTCGTAACTCCAGCTAATACTGTGCGAGTCAATCGTCTGCGATGTGATGCAAAAAGTCACGATTGAGGTCCTCACACTGTACGGTCCGATCATCAGCCACGACCTAAGTGCTCACACTGTACGAGTAAAATTGTCAGCCCCCGCTTACCATCCTGGCTCTGGACAGTTGTCAATAAAGATTCGTTTGAAAGCTCACGGGCAGGTTTGTTTACTAGCAACAATACTAACAAAATCAGTAGCATGCCGCCTCGATAATTTGTGTTATCCTGTGTGCCAAAACCTCTTAAAAAAGATGTGCCGGCATGTACGGACTCACAGATGGCTTGGAATATGTGGACAGTAATGTTATAGCTTGTTCATTTTGCAGAGAGAATCAGAGGTAAGTTAGCTACTTTTACTGTTTTTAACTTGATAGCTAACATTAGCTACACTGTGCTTACTGTAGCGCTATTTTATAATGTGTGTGTGTTGCCATGGCATTCAGATGCTCTGTTTGCCACTTGGGGTAGGCGCAGTGAGAACAAAAGGCTCTGATCTCAGCGAATCGGCTCGTGGCTCTGCTTCAACTGTGCAAGAGCCGATCAGAATGTCAGAAATCCATCCGACCATCACATCATGTGCCGGGAGCAGCATATTGGCCCTCGCTCCCACATGTACACTGCACGATAAATGACACACGATGATGCTGGAAGTTGGCCCAACTTCAAAATGAGTCGTGTGTCTCAAAACCTGGTCAAAACGGGCCAAGATCATATAGTGTATGATAGGCTTAAGGCACAACAAAGAATGTATTTTTTAAAGAAACTATCTTTAAATATGAACTCAAAAATGCTCCACATTTGACAGTTCTTTTATTGAAAGTGTCCTGACATTTTGCATCATTTGTTGGTTTGGAAATGCTTCTGAGGCACAGAAGAAGTCTGTCAGAGAGACTAACAACAGCCAGTAAACTGCTAGGAATTACTTGACCAAGATTGGAGTGTATTTGTAGGGACAGAGTTATGAGCATGACAGTTACTTTTGTAAGTGATGAGAGGCATCCACTTTCCATCTACTTGCTATCTGCAATGCCGTCACGCTCAAGACTGCATTGGTCAAAATGGAAGTAGTAACGTCCAATCTGTAGAACCTTGTGAAGGTGTGAGGTGTTGCCCAGCTGGCAGCAGCACATACATCTTCAACAAAAACCCCCTGAAACAGTGTCCAAGAAGTGGCCACACCTTAGGTGGAATGTGCACATACACCCACTGGCAGTTGCAAACCCTGGCTGTTATAAGCCATTGCAATGGCCTCCACAATCCAGTGTGACAAATGCTACTTCGTAAGAGTTTTACTCAATTGCAGTACAGACCACAACACAAACAACCGTTCTAATCTTCTGAATGCAGCAGTTCTGTCAACATATGCCAGTAACGCCTGCACTGAACAGAGGACATTGAGTTGTTTGTGCTCCTGCGTGAGAAAATGAGGAGAGAAAACCGATAATTTAATAGGATGATACAACAGTGTCGGGTTAAACACCTTTGGTACAAACGTGGGATTTGGTTTTGATAAAACCTTAGAATCCCCTGTTAAAAACTGCATACATGGGGCGCCTGGTGGCTCAGTCGGTAGAGCAAGCGCCCCATATACAGAGGCTATGTCCTCATGCAGCGGACCCGGGTTCGATTCCACCTGTGGCCCTTCGCTATATGTCATTCCCCCTCTCTCTGCCCTGTTTCCTGTCCACTCTTTAGCTATTCTGTATATAAAGGCACAAAAGCCCAAAAAAATATCTTTAAAAAAAAAAATATATATATATATATATATATATATATATATATATATAATTCTGACAAATTTCAGTTCAACTGTGAAACAAAAAATAAATTTTAGAAAAGCAAGAGAGATAAATAAAAAAAAATTAATGGGGTCTGAGGATTACTCGGAATGTGAAAACCTTTTTGGACAACATAGTACAAAAATAAATCCCATATGCATCCACACAGCGAGGGTAAATGTGTCAGTGTGAGAGTGTATGATTACAGAGAGAAAAAGAGTGTGTGTGTGTGTGTGTGTGGTACCTCTATTAGACAGTCTGCGTCTACACTCAGCTCATCTGCGTTTCGGGCAACAAATGAGTACAGAGCTCTATACGTGGTCAATTTGGAGGATTGCTGAGTCACCAATGTCAGCTGCTGCCCTCTTCTCTCCTGCTCTTCTCTCCTGCTCTTCTCCTCCTCCTCTTCCTCTTTCCGTTTCCTTTCATCCTCTTCCTCTCTCTTCCTCCTCTCTTCCTCCTCCTCTCTCCTTCTCCTCTCCTCTTCCTGTGCTTTCTCCTGGGCTGCTCGGAGGCGAGCCTGTGCCTCCCTCTCCTCCTCCTCCCTCTGTCTGGCCCTCTGTTCCTCCAGGAGCCTCCTTTGACGTGCCTCCTCTTCCTCCTTCTCCCTCTTCTCCTGCTCTCTCCTCTCTTGCTCTAGCTTTGCCCTTCTGTGGGAAGTAAATGCAACATTTTAAAACATAACACATGAAATATGTGTTTTATTTATAATGAGAAGAAACAAAAGTAGAACCAAGCTAAAAGAAAAATGAAAGTCAAGCGTTTCCTCACGCTCACCTTGCTGCCTCCTCTTCCTCCCTCCTCCTCTTCTCTAACTCCTCCTCCCGGCGTCTCTGCAGCTCCCTCAGTTTCTCCTCTTTGACTCTGTGCAGGTCGTCCAGGACAGCCTGCTGCCTCCCCTGCTTCTCCCTCAGCTCCTGATGCAGTCACAAGACATGCAATGCATTAAAGAGACATGAAAGACGTGAGAAACAACAACTTTAACAAAACACAAACAGTGTAACAACCACCCACAACGCACAACTCGATCACATTCAAGCTCTCATTCTGTTTTAGCTACAAATCAGACAAAGTACAGCATACTACTTCAATTTGTACTCTATCTATGGAGAGTTGACACGTTTGAAAACTCATCTCTGCATGCATACTGGTCAACAAAACGTGCTGGATGCAATCGTACAATAAAGTCATTCCAAAGATGCAAAACTGATGTGAAATAAAGAGCAAACCAACAAACTGGCAGCCGTCCACAGACACATGCAGATGTGTCTACATATAAATAAGCTGAGGTCAATTTTTCTTTTGCTTTTTCTAACCCACAAATTGTGCAGGTTAAGCATTCTGTGTGTTTTACCCTCAGGGTGCATCCTGTTTACACAGAAAACACAGGCAAGAACAAATCCCACAGAGACAAACAACAAAAAGGGAAGACATGGTACCAAAGCAAAAATTTAATAATGACTCAAAAGACAAAGGAGCAGGGATTAGTGTAAAGATCCAATCGTCACAGGATAAAAAGGAAAATAAGATTCTGGCTTGAAGAAAAACAAGAGGTGAGATGACAAAAAAATAAGGAGGGGTGATGAAAAAGATTACACAGTGGGGTATGAAAGAGGGAGAGAGTGATAGAGAGAGGAAGAAAGATAACCTTGATGAGAAGGAAAAGCTGACTGAGGCAGGCCAGCAGAGACAGAAGGCCCCGCAGGACGCAGTCGTCCATATCCCCAAGCTACAGTATGAAAGAAACACACAGTGTGATGATGGAGGGTGGGAGGAGGACAGAGGATGGGACGGACAGAAGGTGAAATATAATTAGTGGGGTCAGGATAACAGGAGAAAAACAGAGGAGAATTGTAAGATGGATAAAGAGGAGAAGGTAAGTAAAAGGAAAAGAAGCATCAACAGGAAAGCAAACAAACAGGTACAAGAACATAAAATTGGTGGAAAATGATGTCCAGATAGGAAGCAGAGGAAAAAGAGAGCAAAGAGACAAAGAAAGACGTTAAAAGCTTTTAAATGCAGTCAAAAAACAACTGGGCAGATCAAAGCAGGTATTCTGATGCTGCAGTTATTGGCATCAGATTGCAATAGATTGTGACAGAACATGACATCATTTCTCACAGGTATTGAATTATCAGGCTTCACGTATGTGTGAAATAACCTTGTTAGGTAACAAGGTTTGTCTTTGCCTGAGGGGTGAAACTCTAAAGTTACCGTGACCAGTAAAAACAAGATTTCACAGCAGCGTTTCAGTGAGAAACTCGGCTTTTGTTCTTTTACAATAAATCGTTGCTAGAGGACAGAAAAATTATCCCCTTACAATCTGGCTTCCGGTTCGTAATATTGGTGTAACCCATCATGTTGAAAGTCAAAGTATCGCCTTGATGGAAATTGTCAAAGTGAATATGATTATTTTTAAATTTCAGCACCTTAAAAAATTTAATAAATGCATCTTATTTGCTGATCTATTTGAGATTTTTGTAGTGGTCTAACCTGACTAATTTGCATTGCATCGAATTCAAATGATCTAAACTTATTTGACACAGGCTAACCGTCATTAGCATCCTCTTTAAACTGATGGTCAGTGCTAACGCTGACCTTAAGCTCCTTGTTGTACTGCTCCATCTGGGCCAGTTTGTCCGTAGTCTCCCTCTCCAGAGTGTCAAGCTGATCTTTCAGCCTCCGACAATTCACCCCTTTCTCCGTCACGCTCCCGGTTAGAGAGGTCAAAGCCACGGCTACAAGACAAAGGTCAAAGGTCAGAGGTAAGCAAGGGGATTCACTGACTGGTCTTATGTCTGTGGGTTGTCTGAGCAGGCGTATGTCACCCACAGGAGAGTTTGTTGAGGTTGAGGTTTTGCAGCTTCTGAGTCAGCCTCTGTTGTTCTGGGACCAGCTCGGACAGCTTCTTCTGCCAGTCCTGTGGCAAACAGAGCCGTGCAAATAAAAAACAACATCATGGGAATATTTGAAGCGCAAGAAGTTTGACAGATAAGAATGAAAGCAAACAATTTTTCCTCACTTCAAACTGAAGCTGCAATGTGTTGATCTCACTGATGCGTATGTCCCTCTTCTGGTTGACGAGTTCCACCTCCGCCTTCAGGATGCGTCTCTTGCTCTGAGCGTCACGGAGACGGTCTGAGATCTGCTTGTGCTTGTTACCCTATGAGACCCAATGATTGACATGAGTGTGTATCCATGCTTTTATTAAACTTCCAACATTGTAAGTATGCACATTAATAAATGTCTCACCACAGCCTCCAGCTCCAACTCTAGACTCTTCTTTTTGGCCCTGAGGCGGGAGATCTCCTCCTGCTCTCCCTCTCTCCTCCTGCCCAGCTCCTCTTTCTTCCCACGCTCCCACTCCTCCCTCCGCTGGCGCTCCATCTCCTGCTTTGCCGCCTGAAGGAAAGACGAAAGAGAAAGACATGTTAACCATACATAGACCATCTTGGTGTTCAGCATCTGAGACTTGAGGCTGCGTCTCTCACTCACCTCCTTCCTCTCCAGCTCTCTCACCCTCTCCTCCTCCCTCAGTCTCTCCATCTCTCTCTGCCTCTCCAACCGCCTCTCCTCCTCCAGCTTCCTCCGATTTTCCTGCTCCCTGGCCTCCCTCTCCCTCCTTTCCTGAGCCTCCTTCTCCTCCCTCTCTCTCCTCTCCCTTTCCTTCCTCTGCGCCTCCTCCAGAGCCTGTCGCCGTTTCTCCAGCTCAGCGCTGCCTCGTGCAAAGTTCTCTTTCAGCTTGTCCTCAAAGGACACTGAGAAGAGGAGGTGGAGAGTAGTGTGATGCAAAAGGAGAACATAAACTCACATTATAAGACAACATACAACACGCAGAGGATGCCATACCGCTGCTCTTGGTCTTCTGTGCCGGCTCTATCTCTGTCGTGTCTATTAAAGAGGGACTTATGTAAGGACCTGTTCCATTAACAAGCTCACTGGACTTGATTCCTCCTCTGAAATGAGAGAGAAGTAATGTCCATATTATTAAAAAATAATAATAATAAAATAATACTATTAAAATGTGTATGTGTGTTACCTTAGAGAGGGAGGTACCAGGTCCTGAGGCAGTGTGAGGGGTAGAGGTCGGCCAGTTTTAGCCATGTCCACCAAGTGCATGGCAAGAATGAATTCGTCTCCTTGTAACTGACCGTCCTTATCCACGTCTGCCAGTGACCTGTTCACACACAACATCATTAAGCAATAAAGAATTGGGAATTAATGAGAATGAGATTAATGACATAGGATGTTTGTGATTCTAAAGCTGCAAAATTGTTATCTTTGGAGGAAATGAAGCAAGTTGTAAACACGGACACATTATCACCTCATAAAGTTGTTGGGGAACAAGTCAAACAGTTGCTGTTTACACATTCAGCAGACGTAGAGCAACATCAACATTCAAGTGCAGTCTTCTTTTGTCTCCAATCTTTACCCTCCTTTTACCTATGTTTTGGTTTCCCCCAGCTCATAAGGGAATTATCTGGCTCATTAGCTGCTTAATACCCCTGCTAGTTGCTAACTTTGTTTGCTGTTTGGTGGTGCTGGCCATGTAACATACAGAAGAAGCTTTTTTGACGAAGACAGCATCTTGCTGCAGCTAAAAACAAAGCTAATGAAAGCATAGATGGCATAACAGTTCATTAATTAGGTTTAGAGATATTCAAATTACATTTTTTGTTAGTTTTTTAAATACACACACACAGCAACTGTAGACATGAATATGATATTAGAGAGACGGGTTTGCCACATAGTAAACACTCTTGACAATGAGAGTTTCCTTACCCAGGAACTTGAATCACACCTTCCAGCTAACAGCTCACACTTCATGACATAGTTCATGGTCGAAATATGTCCAGTGACAGTCCCTACAGACTGAACTACTGCTGCCTCTTAAACCAGAGCAAAGCCTCTAAAAAAACTCAACAATTAGCTTAAAGGTAGAGTCACTATAATTATTCTAAAGAACAATATAAAGACTTATGCAAAATTAATCCTGCTCACATCTACATGTCCCCTTGACATGTATGTTCTGGTTTACTCAGAACTTTTCTGGGTGGGGGGTGGGTGCTTTTGCCCAGCAAATGACAGCACACAGGTGAGGTTGGGAGCACAGTGACTGGATACGATTCAGACTGGACAAAATTGCGGATGTGACGTAGCAGTGAAGAAAAGGAAATATAGCCCTAGTGAGGCAAAACATCAAGTAGATAAAGCTCGTACAGAGCGAGAGTGAATCTTTGTTTAGCTTTCAGCCGCTTTCAAGCACTGAAGGAGAGGCTAGGGATGAAGAACAATGCAGAGTTGGCCTGCTTTCTGTTGGACAGCTGTTAGCTTGTTGCTGAATTATTGTCTCTTCCAATAAAACAAATGAAATGTTCCTACATAGCTAGCTGTGGAGGCACAATCAGTATACTTACATGCTAAAATACTTCTGGTACTGTTGAAACCTGGAGGAGGGGCCCAGTTTAAATATTGCTGCAATAAACAAATGCTACTGACTCCACCTTTAAATATACTAAAAGCTCCAATCTGCTTGCTAGACTATTTGAGTTCACATGGCAATGAGGTAAGACAGAGCAAGAAGTAAGATTTTGGGTTATTTTTTAAATTTGCAATACTTCAGACATCATTTTAATTACCATTTCATGGCACTTAATTCAACAGCCGGTGGAAAAATGTAGATTTCAGCACTAACACTCGAGAAATTCACAATATATAGCAATTTGGTTTTGATGTCCCCTCTTTTTTTTCCATTTAAGAGCTCATTATTATTTACAGTGGTGTAAAACTGGAATGCAAAGACACCGCACACACACACACACACACACACACACACACGCACACACACACACACACACACACACACACACACACACACATCTTAAAAACTCACCAGATGGTAGCTAGCTGAGTCTGGGTCAGGTTGGACGCCATCAGCGCATTTCTAACCTGAGGTCCTGCAAAATAAAAATTGCATCAGAAATAACAGCAGAGTGAACTCTCACTCCAAGTGTTTGTGCATGTCTGTCTGCTGCGATCTGATCACAAGAGAACATGAGTGCATGTGTGCAAAGAAAAACTGATCCAGAATCTGCTCAGTCAGACTTTGACAACACCACTCATGAGCAGCTGTGGGCTCCTGAGAATCTCATGTTTATTTAGGTTGGAGTGTGTGTGTGTGTGTGTGTGTGTGTGTGTGTGTG
>JAQFJA010000010.1:11086826-11098346 GCA_029874485.1 Naso brachycentron | reverse complement strand
ACTCTCAATTACTGTTTTAGCAAAGTCACAGACCTCAAGTATGACACCATTTGTCACTGACTGTAAATCCACTTTTTCGATTCGTTCGGATGCTACATAATAATCCAAACCTATGCTGTTGCTATAATGGAATGATTCTGGATTTCTGGAATATTTCTTTACCAGCATAAATCTCCACTGCCATAATGTTGTGTTATCCATCTTTTTTCTTGTTATCCTTCGGACTGTAGCCATCTGGGTTCTCTATCTTCACAGATCTTCTTGTTCTTCTTTGTCTTCCTCAACTGCATTCAGTTAAAGAAAAAAGAGAAAAACAGATAAATGATAAACTATCTTATCATTGAGTCATACACAGTGTTTTCTACTAACGTGTCTTATTTGTCCCGTCATAGTCTCCAAATGAAACAAAACCCCTCACTCCCAGTCAATCCAACCCTCCCCCGTGTTGTACGCTTGAGGCCAGGACTCAACACTACAGCGTCCCATCACCTGGGGGATGATAGAAAATGTGTTTGGGATGATCAGAAATCTTTTTCCCGGGACATAAGGGACTTCTGTATGTACATTAAAGATGTGCAACTATTGCTGCGCAAATAAAAACTAAATCTTGCACCGAATCAGAGCGTGTCTGTTCACGCTGTTACTATGGTCACTTACTGTCACTGGTTTGCAGCTCAGCACAAGACCGACGAAAAATCTGAAATGATCCCACTGCACTGATTTATCTAATGTTACTGTATATGATTAAAAGCAAACTGTCTGTTTTGACGGACCAATTTCGTTTCATAATGACCTGATGTTTGAGACTTACACTGACGTCATTGTGAAGGAGGCCAGTAGTTATCTATACGAGTGGATCACATTTGCACTTGCAGATTTTTGTCACCGTTTTAACGTCATACTAACACATGAGGCCTCACAGGACATGGGCCAATTAAAAAAAAACAATCATTAAACTGGCTATCATGCGTATCATGGTGCATTGAGTGTTCTGTTGGTTGGATGGGCAGAATGACTTACAGCGGCAGACAGCTGCTGATCATCAAACCAAAGGGGGAGTTGTAGGTAGACTGGAGCCTCTGGAGGAATAAACACCGGGAATCACACCATTCCTGCCTGGTCTGGAACAGTTTTCCCTGTTGAGGGAGATTTTAGAGTTATGTTTTTAAACTTCTGGTATTTAAAAGAGGAATTATCTCTACTCTCATCTCCAAGCTACAAGGTCTCACAGCCCTAGCAAAGCCCTACTAGCAACATTGCTAAAAAAATATTATCATTAAATTATGCTTATTGGATTTTCAGTTTTATTACTGAGAAATGACAGAAAAATCTGAAAACTGTGCATCCTACTGGCAGATTATAACACTGCTGTTGTTGAGACCCTCAAATGTTCGATATGACCTCTGTCAGACTTATGTCAGTAATGAAGGGCAAAAATGTTTAGTGCATGTGACTCATAATGACATCACCTGTAAAAGGAATATTTTAGCTTAATTTTCGCACAGGGGCAGAAGGTGGAGATGAAGTTTTCAGTCTTCATGTAGGTCAGTGATTTTATCTAACTAGCTAAGCGAGCTCTGGTAGCATCACAATACTACCCTGACCACAACATTTGGCTTGTCCACCTTTGACGCAGAGTGTGGACAAGATATGTAAAATGACCAGGCTGTTGTAAAAATAAAAAAATAATCAATAATAAAAAAGAATAAAGCTGCATTGTTGGCACCCATGCCAGCAGGCTTCTTTACACTTGCTAGCACTTGACACACAACTGCAGCTGACAAGCAGTGATTGCACAACATGGCAGGAATAACGTTCTTTTCACAGAGATGAGCTGGACGCGTGTGTGTGTGTCAAAAAGATACAAAGAGATGGAAACCCTGTCATTGGATTACAGATTCACAGAATAGTGGTCAAAAATGTAGCAGGGAACATTAAGAGACCGGATAGAATGCGTGACAGCCGTTTCTCTCTTTACAGACTTGTAGCAACTATGCCACGACATCCATCAAGTGAGAGGGGACTGACAAAGAGCAGAAGACGGTTTTCTTGTAGATCAGGATATGAAGTGTGATTTCTGTTTGCTACATACCGTGTGGAACATCATTTAGCATAGGTGAGCGCTCCTCCAACATGTCCGGCCCACACGGGACGTCTGCATCTTAGTGAGGACTCCTCAAATCTGGGATGTGATGACGGCAGCAGTGCAGCCCTGAATGAAACAAAGTTTTACTGTTTGTTAACTCGCGTATGCATTGCGTACACAGCACTCCTGAACAGGAACAACAGTTTAACATTAAAATAAATTAATAAACAGATCTCAGAGTACCAAAACAATGAAAACAAAAGATGAAACGTTAGTTTGACATATTGTCCAGTGGCGTGGGATCCTGTACTTTCTTTACTTCACTGTTAAACAGTCACCACCGCACATAAAAATCTTTAAGCCTTTGCTCAGGTTAGTTCAGTTATGATTGCTGACGTCGGTCCTCCCTGATGTTTCTGACATCAGGTGACAAAATGAGATGCACCACTAATGTTACCCGGAAAAAATTCTGGGATTTGTCATTGTTGAAAACTTTTGGTGTACAGTAAACAAAACTCAACATTTTTGTACAGCAGTGGGTTTTAAATGGCTCACTTAATATTACACGTGAGGTCAGGACCGAGACACCCTCCATGCTTTGTTGTGATGCAGTCTCTCCAAAAGACTCACACCTCAGCAGGAGTTGGTGCAGGTCAATATGCTCTCCACATGACTGTATGCACAATTCTGTCAATACAACGTTAGTATAGTGCAGTGGAGACCTGGACCTGTGTGGTCAGTGTTCAGTCTGTAAAGTGGCCGCAGTGTGTGACGTTAAATCTCATCGCGTTGTCTGCCGACTTTGTGGGCTGACGTCAGTTAACCGTTGTGCTAGCTAGCCACATGCTAACGTTACTGGCCCTCTCCGCCGACACCACCTGGTGTTCCAGCCTGTGCGGGGAAAACAACAACACGGACAGTTCATTTAGCGGAGCAGCAGCTGGTTGGTCGTCGGTTGGGATGGCGACTTTTGTTTCCTCACTTCCTCCTTCAACTTGAACAAACACTCACTCTGTACCTCCACGACGCACGTAAAACATAATCCCAGTGCAACTTATAAACTCTACGGTATCATTTTTGGATGCATATTCCATACGTGTAACGCTGCACGTCAGGTAACGTCATTTATTTGTTTTGGCACGCAACATGAACGGAAAGTGGTTGAACCGTGAAGCCCAACCTAAGCCATGCAAATACATGAAACGGAGCAAAACACAAATGTAAACTTACGTAACGTTGGTCTAGCTTCTTCCCACTGGCTAACACCACGCAGCGTAACGATATTCCCAACAATATGTTTGTGGAAAATTCAGCTTCTTTTCAACAACAGAGGATCCATCCAGCGCGTTCGTATGACAAAAAACCGACATGCAGGCACTTCAAAGTACAATCATCATAAAGAAATATGAAAAACTCTCCCTAAATTACTGCCTTTTCTTTTCTCGTTAGGAAAACAGCTTGCAGGTTCGTTACCGCCACCTTCCGGACCGGAGTGTGGATCGGAACAACTTTACTACCTTAAATTCTCCCACCAAGTCCTGTGCGGTTCAAAACCCGTCAGCCCTACATCTCCAGAGTCTCTCAGCCATATTATGTAAGGAAGAGGACCAAATCTTTCTGTGGCATCAAAGTTTTCCAGCATGAACAAAATACATTCTGACAGTATGAAATACATCCCACAGGTAACCCTACCCTATTGCACCATTAATACAAACAAAAAAGCCAACAAACAAACAAACAAACAAAAAGAGTGTGTGTGTGTGTGTGTGTGGGGGGGTGTTATATCCATCTGTTTCAAATTTCTGAGGGGTTCCTCCTTTCCACCTTATTCAGAACTGGTTGCCAGATGGTGCAGAATTTGAGGGGGGAACCTCTTGTAGCATAGTGAATTTTTTCTAAAGTCAGATGATGCAGAAGGTCTCTAATCCGTTCATTAAACATCGGAGGAGATCTGTCTTTCCATTTCAGTAGTATAAGTCTCCTCGCCAGGAGTGCAGCAAACGCTGTCATAGTTTCAGGTTAAGATCCTGCGGCACGGTGCCAGATATTGCTGTCACGGCAAGAGGTTCTATGGATACTCGGTGGCTCAGTCAGTAGAGCAGGCGCCCCATATACAGAGACTATGTCCTTGCCACAGCGGACCCAGGTTCGATTCCACCTGTGGCCCTTTGCTGCATGTCATTCCCCCTCTCTCCCCCCTGTTTCCTGTCCACTCTTCAGCTGTCCTGGAAATAAAGGCACAAAAATCCCCCAAAAATATCTTAAAAAATTAAATGTGAGAGAAATAAATGAATACAGATTGCCAAAAGTCATTTAGTCTTGGACAAAGCCAGAACATATGCAAACCATTGGCTGTGGTAAGTCCACAACGATCAAAGTTCGGATCAATACATGGTGTAAATTTGGCCATTCTCACTTCTGACCAGTCTAATCTATGCACAGTTATAATTTTTAACCTGTTCAGATCGGTATGACCAAATCTCATTCTTGCTGTTGTAGTACTTGCCCTTATTTCCTTTATCCCACTCCTTCTGCCATTACTTTTTCATATCTGATTTAATTATGGCTACTTTTAATTTCAGCTTTGCTACATCGTACAGCCATCCTTATCTCTGTCTTCCTTATCGCTCCTTTTGTAATTTATCTTCCAACCTTTTCCCCTCCACTCCAGTATGGGCAGGAATCCATATGAAGTGAACTGCTATCCCTGTTCTCTTGATTCTGAACCTTGCTTGCAATATTTTGAGGATTATCGTACCTGATTTCATATTTTGTATAGTGCGCTTCTGGAGTCAGAACCCATCAAAACTCTCCTCGGCTTGTGTTCCTCCACACAGTTAACACAAGCAGAATGGCTGACAGTTGCCCTGCATACACTGCTACATTATCACCAACCCTTCTTTTTAACATAACATTTAATTCTGGAATGATAAAAACCACTCCTACCGTATTGTCCAATGTTTTACATGCATCTGTATTTTATATATTCTGAATAGTTCCCTTTAGTGTAGTTATCAACTTCACCTTCTCTGATATGACCTCCGTTTCCTTTCCTCAGCAGGTTTAAATCAGCCCTTGATTCATCCAGATTCCATGGAGGGACAACGGACAGCGGTACAGTAGGACTCAGCGTTTTATTGGCTAATCCAAACTCCCTGACCTTTTCCTCTATTGTCCAACCAAAACTCTTCACTTGCCCTTTTTCTTTCTCTTGGTGTGGTTGTAGGTAGACTTGGGCTGGATGGTTGCAGCTGTGCCTCTTCTGTTGGCCCGGTATGTTAATGCATGAATCTCTTGCCTGTAATTACATCACTTCATTTGGATTTCATTGATGATAGTTTTGTTTTTTACAACCAGTTTCATCTTTCAACCCTTTGTCTATCCTTTAAACAAATCAAAAAGGAAAGCAGTGCTTCTGTGATTTTCACAGTCATTTTTTCTTGGAGGGTAAAAAGTCTTCAGTATAAATTTGAAAAACGTGTGAGCTTATTTTCCTGTAGAGGGGGAATACTTTCTGACAGTAACTTTATCAGCTGTCAGTACGTGTTCCCACTGCTATAAAGTGTGAATTTAATATTAGGCTGAAAATCACAGAAATTGTCTATTGAAGAAGGTGAGCTGTATAAATTTAAAAGATGTGAGAGCTTCATTTTATATTTTAAACAGTCGGGTGAATCTTGACTGAGTTTCCGACTTGGAATTTTGATTTGAAAAACCGTTCCATTGTACTTTTCCCAGTCCAAGGTTGTTCTGAGTACAATTGAACACAAGTAAGTTCATAAATAAATCATACATTTTTTTTAAAAATAGGAAACTGGAAATTTGTTTGGACATCACTTTTTGGCAAACAAGCATCGAAAGATCCCTAATCATCACCAACTGAAACCCACAACAAAGGATTCAAAAACAAGTGGTCGATTTCATATGTGCAAAATGTGCAACAGCTGCGTTGCCAGTGTTGAATTTTTGTGAACTGACCAACAAAGAGACCGAACGACAGAACGGCTTGCAGATAAAAAGCTGCATGAATTCAGCCCATCAGCATCCAGCCTCCATCCTTCCAAAGGAAAAAAGCTAACAGGCTCCACCTGCACCATGCAATTAGAGGCTTCACCCCACCAATGTGACATGACCGGCTATAAACAAATGTTTACATTTTCCACATGACCTGCCTAATGCAATTTGATTGGTTAAAAATGTTGTCATTTCCTGCCCATTTTCCAGACATCACAGACAGACCCACACTTGGAAAGTGTATTGCCTAGGTCTCGAAATTTTTTCTAACTGGAATTGGTAAACATTAAAAACCTGAGGTAAATAAAACACATTTACAGGTTGAGGAGAAAGTTGAGAAGAAACCAAACTGGGCAGCCAACCAGTTTATTTCAGAAAAAACAAACTAACATCAAACCGCTTCAAAAACATCAACTTTTTCAGCCAATTTATTCATTAAGAAACTTAAATATTCTTCCGTATCAATCAACAAACTGAACACAAATTCCCAAAAGGATTAGGTTTTGGATTAATGCCAGCAATAGATAACAAAGAATATGTTCTGTGGTATTCTTGCAAGCAGTGCAGTGAAGGTCTTTGAGATGGAGTCTCAGCTGGTCCACATACTGAAAGCTAATTGTTTCAAAGAATAAACTGTAAGCTTATTTTTCAGAGGAGAAGCTATACAACTAATCAGAAATCAAAAGTGTGGTTATCCTCTGGATGTAAACTGTGGAGAAGTTTGGCATACCCACTGAAATGTTGACCTTATGACACCTTTTTGTATTCACTTCATGTCAATAGTTTAGGAGTTATGTTTATATGTTTATGTGGAGAGAAACTTCCTGTGTGTCCTACATGAGAAAATGTTCTCCATTTTCCTTTACACTGAATCAGCAGCCTACAGTGTTATGCTTGTTGGGGTCTCTTTAGAAAGCTTTGAAGAGCTGGTTAGGCAAGTATCCCAGGTGGAGGAAGGAGCTTTGGGCTTCTCTCTCGAGGCTCGACAGCTCATGGACCGTCGGGGCCAAAACATCCACGTGACCCTTGTAGTTACCACCTTGGCGAGAGCAACAGATTTTCAGGTTAAGCTTAGCATATAAGCAGTGAATTTAATAAATATGTTCAGCTGAGCCACCAGCCTATACTTGCTTGTACTTGCCACTGCTGCTCGTGTTTCTAAAGAAGTGTAACATGCTCGTCATGTTGCACAGTTGTTCATTCTTCAACACGTACCTCCCAATGCCCTGCGCTGACCGTAGGTGACCTTTCCATCGAAGTCATCCACAGGTACTTTAATGTCTGGTTCACACTGAGTGATGGTGCACTTCAGGTGCTCTTCAATTTCTGACAGAAGCTATGATCAGAGAATATATTTCATACATTATACTCAATTACACACACTCACACACATGCTTACGAGCCAGGCTTGCTAGCAGGGTAACAGTTTACCTCTTTCTCATTGTACCAGATGGTGCAACCTCCATCCTCCTTCAGGCGGGTGTTGTAGCAGCCTCTGCCTCGGTTCGCGCAAACATGGTACCAAACCTGCACATATGTAAAGATTTATGTCCATCTCTTCAAAAAAAGAAAAAAATCTGTGCAATAAATCAACAGTGTTCTTTCTACTCATCCACTCTACCTTCTCTTTCTCCATAGCGACCAGCGAGATGGCCAGTCCCATTCTGCAAGTTAAATAAAAAACACATGCCAAAGTTTCAGGTTCCACTGAAGAGTAATTTAATAAATGACTGAGTGTAATTTTTCCACCAAAGTCAAATGAAAACACAAGATGTTCAGTATGTCTGTTCTTACCTCTCGGCTCTGCCAACCCTGCCGATGCGATGGACGTAGTTCTGCTTCTCATCTGGCAGGGTGACGTTAATCACTGCAAAAACAAAAAGATCCAATTTGAGAGAAGTGATGGCAGAGAAAGGATTTGAAATTAAAAGCCTCCTTTACACAGCCTGTTCAAGGCGAGGATATTGCATCGTTATTATGCCTCATCATTCTGAATGGTTTGGCTTCAGAGCCAGCAAGGGAGCTTTTAACAGAGCTAAACAACATTTGTAAAAGTTGTATATGTGTGTAAGTGTACGACCTCTTTGTGGGAGATTTAAAGACAGCTAGCAGCAGTTAGTGGCTAGCTCCTACAAGAACAAAAGAAACAAGAAATGTCTGTAACTCGGGCAGACAGTGAGCTCCCTGAGCTCCTGACCCTCTGAGCAGAGAATGAGATCATCAGCTGTATGACAGGCGCAGGAAATAACTATTGTTGCCATGTTATGCATTTGCTTAGAACGCGAGTATGCAGAAGAGACTTTGTTGTGGGATGTTGCACCATCTCTGTGTAGTAGGAACTACTGCAACAAATTCTTTTATGAAAACATTATGCATGATTTAGTCCAGCTATATGATAAAGATTTATAAACAGATTCCTGATATAGCATCTGAAAAGGAGTCAGCGTTTTAGGTTGGAAATCTGTGTTTTACCATACGGAACTCCGTGGATGTCAATTCCTCTGGCAGCCACGTCTGTGCAGATCAGCAGCCTCACTTCTTTTCTCTGAAAACAAAACAAGACGTTTAAATATCGACAGACTGGTTGTGCTTCTTAAAAGGGTATCATGAAGTTATTGTCCTTTTTACCTTGAATCGCTCCAAGTTATTTTTCCGCTCATTGGGCTTACGATCACCATGGAGACAAACACAGGAAAACTGTTGCCCTTTACTGTCTGGACCTTAACAAACAGCAAAAAACAGACTTTTTCATCATTCTATGACATGATGAAAGAGATGAGATGTTTCAGCTTTTAAAACTTTCATCCTGTGAGGGCTGAGAGGTAAAATCTCTGTGGCATTGACGCCTCCTACCTCCTCCCTGCTGGATGAAGTACTGTTCCATGTTGTCACAGTCGATCTTGGTGCGACAGAAGATTATGGCCTGGTCCATCTTGTGCTCTTTGATGGCTCTCACTGCATACTCGCCCTTCAGCACCTTGATGGCTTCTGACCACATTTCTGAAACGCACACATACGCATTTTTATTAGCCAGTCCTTAGTCAAGACTATTCATAAAAGGAGAATGGTAATATAATATCTGTGTTGTGCATTGCTTGATGCTTATTTTAAGACTACATTTCAAACATTATATTAGAGGGATAAATCCAGTGGTCAAAACTGTGCATCCCATCTGACCTTACCTGCAGAATTGGCTCCTGGCCTGGTGTTATCTTTGGCGTGGACTTCATCCGTCTATCCAAAGTGAAGCAGATGAAAAGGAGAAAAACTTTGTTAAGCAAAGGGAACATAATAGCTTAAAAAATGCACTGAAGCCTCCGATGTGCCTCAAAAGGAAAGCAAAGCTTTTCACCATAAAAATATGTTCCAGGCCCAAAACGAAGGACTCACCCGGATGTGGTTCTTGCCCAGACGCTCCCACAGGCGATCGCTCTTAGGATTGACTGGTACGACCACATGGTGGACAGTCTCGGGGACAGAGTCCTCCCCCTTTAGGTCCACCCAAGTGGGAAAGTGCATGATGCGCTCAGATAACTTCTTAACGTCAAACGAGTGCAGTGTGGCCGAGCAAACAATCACCTGGAAAACAAGATATCGAGTTACATGATGCAGGAGACAAAAACATGGATTTCACTTTGATCTACTGCAATTGAAATTGTTCTCTTATGGCAATAACATATCTTATTTGTTAGACTACATGCTTTGCAAGCTAATGAGTCCCAGAGAGTGGTATTTAAAAGTTTATCTATTCTTTCTGTACCTCACATATAACAACAAAGTTTTGCAATTGCTCTGATCACTGTTGCTGTTTAAAATGCCATGAAGTTGTTGTCACATGTGCAATTCAAGTGTCACCTGCAATCTCTTGCCATCGGACGTGACCTGTGGGATTTGTTTGTGGATCCTGTTGATAAAGTCAGTATAGCCAGCAGACAGGAGGCCATCCTGAGGGACACAGAGAGACGGGAGGCTGTAAATCTAGGCTGCGTGCAGACTATGTTCACAATCAATACCTCTGTGTCACACAGCAGAGGTCATTAAAATATGCATTGTACATACACACTCATCCAGGACAAGGAAGCGAACGTGGGACAGACTGAGTTTCCCAGTGGATACGAGGTCGTCCAGTCTGCCGGGTGTTCCCACTACGATGTCAACCTAATTATAAAATGACACAATAAAAACAGAAAACATTACAATGGAACAAAACACTGGCATTTCAAAGCTGAATTCAACTGTAAAATTAATTAAAAAGTTGTTTGGAGACAGAATTTGTCACGTACTCCCTGTTCCAGAGCAGCCAGCTGTTCTTTGGCAGCCACACCACCAATCACCAGCAGGTCCCTGTAGGACAGATGGGCATATTACTGCACATGCTGATGTCGTCATTTAAAACTACACACTGGCTCCACCTTCAGTTAAAATTCAGGAACTATAAATAATCTGGAGATGCAGAATGCAAGAACCAAAGTGCATCATGTAAATGTCCTGCAGGGGTTTTTTTTGTTGTTTTTAAAGATGACAACAAAGGAAATGCATTTAATCCATGCATCCTCCTCCTGCATAAAGGAGGATAAATGGATTTGTGGTATTTGTGCCAACTGCTGTTGATACCAGCCCTGATCAGTCATACCTGAGTTTGGGATTTTCCACATATTTCTTAAACTGCTTGACATTGTTGAGGGTTTGTTCAGCCAGTTCTTTGGATGGCTCGATGATCAGAGCTTTGGGTGCATTGGACGAGGCTTTCACTTGACTCACTTTAGCACTGCCTGTAGACATATAGGGCAACAACAGGTATTCAACATGAAAACACAGCAGCAACATTATTATTGTGCGATTTACTCCTCAGCGAATTAGCAAAGGTAAAATGTAGCTCTTGTAAATTGTTTTAAAAATGCCCAGCAAAAGAAAGACTTTTATTGTGAAAGAAGGTAAAACATGATGGTATTTTTTTCATCACAATCACACTGGGTTTTCTTTTTCTATCTTAAAGTATTTTTCTTGCCGCACCACACACAAAGTCGCACCACACACCTGTCTGAGAAGATTTGACTTGATGACCCTCCGGCGCCTGGTCCAGGGCAACAAACCCACTCTTGGGGGCGTGTTTTAAGTCTTCTCCTCCAAAGTTGAACTTCAGCTCTGCATTCTGTCAGACAGATAAGTGAAAGGCTAATTTGTATGGTGCACATCTGACATCAGTTTCTTTGTTTTCTGCCTTAATATTAATGAAATACCTTGAGCACACAGGAGGCAAAGAAGGGCTGATTCCTCAAATGCTGCGGGATCTCAAAAGCCAAACCCAGGTCATTACCTGGAAGAAGGAAACCAAGAGAATGGGGCAAAAAACATGAGTAACTTTTTCATATTTAATTTTCACTTTCAACAAACATGTTATTAAGAGATGTAAACAATTG
>JAQFJA010000010.1:10979541-10991392 GCA_029874485.1 Naso brachycentron | reverse complement strand
AAAGAATTAGTCATAATCTGTGATCACATTCATTTCTCCCCTAAGAAGACTCATGACTACTTGTGGTCTCCTAAAGAGGCGGGGCCGTGGCCAAGCCCATGTGATACTGATAATGAGACAAATACAAAATGCAGTCTGACATCTACTAAAGTAAACACTTGGTCACATTTTAACAACATTTGTTGAAGATGGGGCGATCTCTGCTAATGATAAAGAGTCAAAAATAGACCAGTATGGTCCTTGCCACTTAATATCAAAGTTAAGTAATACTTAATAAACTCAAAAATCAACTGGAAATCAAAACTCACATTTAAACCCACATGTTCTTATCATCCTTTGACATGACGTAGCACAGCCTGATAGTTCTCTTTTCCACAGCTGATCTGCTTATGTACAGCAGTTGTTGGGGCAGGGTGATGTCTATATGTAAAGATGATTGGCTAAAGACTGTGAATGATAAAAACTTCACATCACTGGCAGATGTTAGTCATGACATCTTGGGGAAGTAATACAACGAGCCAAATTTTTAACCAAAGAATCAAACCAGGTGAAACCAGACAGCTTTTTAACAGAACCCTGTTCTTGTCTAAAGGTGACAGTTTACTTCAAACTAAGTGCCTGACGGATGTTCTGACAGCTCAAACACCTTTTTGACGCTGGAAGTGGGGCGTGCATCTGACATTTTCTGACAATACTGACAATTTGACAGTCACATCCACTTAATGTTTCAATTGGTCAGATGTGAGGAGGTTAGGAAGCTCCAGCTTTTCAGTCTTTCTTTTCTTAAGTGCAGACAGCCTTTCAGGAAAGATTGTCCAAACATGTGGGTCTACGTCCCCAACTTAAACTGTTTTCCTTTTCAGTGTTGCTGGACAACTCTGTATGACCTTGTACATTTTGAGCATATTCTCACATTCATTACTCAACTGCTCTTTTGAAAGTAAAACTAAGAGTCATTATGATTGATGACACTGCAAAAGCAACCTTGAAAAAGGTGAAATGGTATTGAAAAAAAAAAGGTTAAAATTCTGCCTTTTTGACTTACAGAGAAAGGGTTTAGTTAAAGCTGCAGCTGGTAACTTTCCCTAACAAGCTGACAAGCTAATGTTAGCTGTAGCATGAGACTCGTTGGGAAGCAACTCCTCTGCAGCTGTTTGCTCTGGCCAACATTTTATTTCGTCAGTTGTTGTCTCTCTCTTTTAAGTCCATTTTGAACCGAGACATAATGGTTGCAGGGAAAGTTGCAGTGGAGTAAACTGTCTGTCTCAGATCGAGATCGAGCTGACTGATGGTGTCACTTGCAGACACTCCGTTGTCTGCAGAGGCGAGTCATAGGCACAAACAGCTAATCACTCATACTGCTTGTACCTACACAACAAGCTATGTAAAAATATTACATTTGTTTTAATGGAAAAGTCAGTAATTATGCAAGTTAGCACAAGCTAACTGCCGGTGTTTGGCACCTACCTGTCCAACAGAAAGCAGGCTAACTCTGCGTAGCTCTTCATCCCCAGCCTCTTCTTCAGTGCTTGAGAGCTACTGAAAGCCAAACCGAGATTTAGTCTCATTCTGGAACGAGCTTTATCTGCTCGCCATTTTGCCTCACTAGAGCTAAATTTCATTTTCTTTGCCACTACATCCACATCTGTAATTTTCTCGGGTCTGAATGACGTCCAGAAGTTTACTCCACTCTGAACGTCACCTTTGCGCTCTTAATTGTTGAGGAAGCGCACCAAATCCCTGCCCAAACTCGTCCTGAGACAACCAAAACATCCAGATCCAGGCAGAGGGCGGGGCTCTGCAGACACAGTCACCACCACACATGTACAGAGGTCCAGAAGTGATGATTGAGGAACATTACTTTTGTATAAGTCTAAATTTGATTGTTTTCGCGAAATGCTGCTGACTCTTCCCTTAAGGCTCATGAATAAATGTCACAGGATTCTTTCACTTTTAGTTAAGGTGTTTACCAGAAATAATTACGACTTCTTTAAACAAATTGGTGTCTCTTCACAATTTTTGATATTATATCCTGTACTATATATGATTATCACTTCTGTTGTGCTTTTCGTCTGTGTTTCTTAAGTTGGTGCCAGTAATGCTTCCTCTTATGGTTTCACACTTGGAAAACACCGGCTCCATTCTTCTTGTATTCTCTCAATGATGGCTAAATCAAGGATGAGGGACAAGTTGTCTGTTCATGCAAGAAAACAAGAACATGAATGATGTCAGAAGGGACTGTGTATCTGTACGTTTTCTCTGCCCTGGTTTCACGTAAACACCTCAAAAAATCAAGATGAAGATTTTGCTGAGTCTTCCCCCAAAGTTTTTTTTTAACTGAGGCAGCGTGGGTGAGAAAAAGGTGTCGGGGGAAAAGAGAAGGTGTAATCAGATAAGCACCCGTGTTCTGAGTCTGTGAACGCAGTGGGAATAATTGAATCTGTTTGTAAAAATGAAAGCAGGATGTTGTGTTGGTGTTTGACTGTGATGGAGCTGGAACAAGTGCGGCGCAGTTATTACAATGACATTTTCTTCAAGCAAAGACAGGGTTTTGCCTTAAATATGTATTAATATCCCAAGGGCTTGGAAGGTTACACTTTATTGTATCATCAGGTTTTCAGTATTTTATCCTCTGCTGTTTTGTTCTGCAAATTTTGAAGGTTTTCCTCAGTGTGTGTGTGTGTTCACTGCCTTTATGCGTCTGTGTGTTGAGGGGCCTTGGTTTTCTATCTGATGGGACTCGTGGTGGATTAGCAGAGACAGTAGGAGGCTGAAAGAAATGAAAATTATTGTAGCTCAGCTATGTTGTGTGAAGAGAATAAATTTGTGTTTATGCTTGACCTTTTATTTCTTATTATCTCTTGGTGTGTAATTTTGTCATGGGGTCTTTTATCGTCTGCATTCAGTTTGACTTTAATGTAAACTTATGTCATCCTTGTTTCTCCCTCCCTCCACTTACCCCACCTCCCCGCCTTGTTTGCCTCCATCTGCTCTTCCTTCAGGTTACAGTCCAGCGTGGGAAGTGTGCAGTCTGCTCGGTCAGTGTGAGGGCTATGCAGATCTGGAGGCCCGGCAGGAGCTTTTAGCCTTCTCTCTCACCCACTGTCCTCCCGACAACATCCACGGCCTCTTGGCCGCCTCCAGTGACCTGCAGACTCAGGTCATTCTTTGTTTTTATTTTAGTTTGATGAGTAGGCATCCTTTTAGTATGTGTATTTCTTTTCTATTTACAACCAACCAGAAAGTTCTGCCAACAAGAAAGCAGGGATGGGACGAATGTCAATTATATTGTTAATCGTGACAAAAACACCATAATTTAACTGTGATAAATTTCAATTAATCACATAATCGTCATGATCATGAATTTAAGTGCCTGCTATGAATAACCTAATGTAATCCTCACTAATCATGCTAAGTGAATAGTGAATAGTCCAGGCTACAATACAAGTGAGACTTTATGGAACAAAGTAGACTTAATCATACAGTAGTTTTTAGATTTAACCATAATTTATGCCTGGCATGGATACCTTGTAATTTATCATTTCCTTATTTGTTTATTTATTTATTTCAAGATGTGTCCCCTATGAACATTATTCAATAAAGGTTGTAAGGTAAAGTGGTTTTTTTTTTTAAATTATTGCGATAATATCATTTATTACAATTATTTTGGCCACAATAATTGTGACATGAAATTTTCTGACTGTCCCACCCCTACGAGAAAGTTACAGTTCTTCCGATTGGCTAAAGGAGTTTCAAGAAATTATACTGTAAATGGTGCTAAATTTTACATATAACACCTTCAAATACTTTATACTCTATCCATTCTAAACAGAACATTATCTGAACTATTGCATTTCACTTCAGGGCATTTCTGTGTATGTTTACAAAGTGAAGAATTGAGCCACAGGAGGGCCGATTAGCGTAGAGCTCAGTCAGTCTGTTACAACTCACTCTAACATTAAAATGATTTTAAAACTGTTATTTTAAGGTGAAACAGTTACTTATTGCTGCTTAAAAGGCAGTGAAACCCACCTGTTTTTACCATTTTGCTTTTAGCTTTTCATTTCAATCCAACCTTTGTGTCCTTCAGGTGCTGTACCAAGCCGTTAACTATCAAATGGAGCCTGTTGTTGCTAAGAGTGGACAAGAGGCAGAAGAGACAGACTCTGTAAAGGTTTGTTCGACTTTGTCTCCATATGTAAACCTCTTATGTTTCTGTATGATAACGTTGTCTCCTCTGCTCTTCAGATGTGGGTGTGTCTCAGCCCCTTTGTTCATTTTTGTGTGTTTCACCATTGCTCCATATTTGATGAGGTGTAAATCTAGTGTTAAGGTTGCTCGGCTCCTTTGGTTTATTTATGCCTCCCCTTCTCCTCCCCTTCAGCACCGCTAGCTTTATGATGCCTTGAGTGGGTGTTAATGTTTCATGACTTGCATCGCATCCCCTTTGTGTGTGGATGGGTGCTCATTTGAAGCTGTCTGTTGTCATTTTAGTGTCGTATTTATGTCCCTACCCCTCACCCGTGTATATTTAAGCCCTAGTTGAATGTCTGTGTGCACCCAGGAGGTGCATTTGTTTATGTGTTTGTGTGTGTGTTTTTCACAGACATTGGGAGTGTATGTGTGTTTGAGTTCCTTTCATTCACTGACCCTCAAATCCCTGCCAAATGAAGTATTGATGAAAGGAACTAAACGTTTTGGCCTCAGCCCACTGGCCCTCTAAATTCAGTTTTGATTTCCTTTTCAAGTGCGTACCAACAAAAAACGTGTCTTCAAAGCTGGTGGTGTGCTCATAAAAATATTCTTTTTAAGATTTTTTTTTTTTTTTTTTTTTTTTTTTTTGGAGGAGGGGGGACTTTTGTGCCTTTATTGACAGAACGGTTGAAGGATTGACAGGAAATAGGTGGGAGAGGAAGGGGATGACATGCAGCAAAGGGCCACAGGTTGAAATCGAACCCGCAGCTGCTGCGGCGAGGACACAGTCTTTGTACATGGGGCATCCACTCTACTGACTGAGCCACCGAGGTGCCCCTTAAAAATACTCTTAACACCCAGGACATACATCCTGCGTTTGCATTGCCTCTGCGTCGGCAGCACTTTTACGCGTTAAAAAAGATTATAGCAGCTGCAGCACGCAGGAGATGGACATCGGACGCATGTCGGAAGTGATGCAATACTTCAGCTCAGGAGGTTCACTGATTATTTACAGTGGGTTAAATAATCGACAGGTCGACCCGTGTTGAAAAAAAATGTGTAGACCTGCTAATTTTGGCGGAAAAGTGCTGTTACAGTGGATACTTTTCTGTTCTTACCTTCTTGAGTTTGTTCTTACCCTCTCTTTTATCTGCACTTTCTGGTAAACAGAAAAATCACCTGCAAGGTGTTGTGAGGGTGTGCAGCAAAATTGCTGGTACACCCTTGAATGACCTCCATGACCTTTACAAGGTCAGGTCCCCAAAGAAAGCTCCATCAATCTTGGCTGATTCGAGCCATTCCTTGTGGGGTGAATTCATGCTGCTACCATCAGGGCGCAGATATAATCTGCTACAATGCAGAACAAACGGGTTAAAAAGGTCATTTAATCCTGCTGTTATCAGCCTTGTGAATTTGACCTTGTAACTATAGTTTGTGTATATTTATTTAACCAGGTAGTCACACTAAGATTAAAATCTCTTTTGCAAGTGAGACCTAGCCAAGACAGGGTCACAATAGCAGCATGAAAACGAGACAACAAGGACAACGTCAAGTCAATTGATAATAGAAGTAAGTATAAAAGTCATACAAAAGTACTTGTCATATTGCAGTGCAACAACAAAACAACAATATTTAAGCTCGTGTGAAGCAACTGCAGCTGGCAGTGATCAGTTCCGTTAAGCTTGGCCTGCCGATCATTCCAGGACCAAGGACCAAAGTAGAACAGGCTGGATTTGCCAGCCTCTGATCTGACAGAATGAACTTTAAACTGAAACCACGTATGCTACCTGAGATTATGTATATTTTGCAATGAGAAAATTTATTTGTTGTTGTTTGATGTCTGTTTTTTACTGTCTGCTGCGAAACAAATTGCCCCTCGAGGATAATAAAGTTACCTTGAACCTTGAGAGCGTGGCTATCTTGTCATTTTTGTCTGTCCTGCTTTAACACAGGTCTGCGCTCCTTCTGTGAGCCCCCCCATGGGGACGGCGGGGGACCTGCTGCACAGGACCACAGCCAAAACCATGGAGGTGCTGACCACCACAGGACTGACCACCAAGGCTGTGCTTACCGCCGTCAGTGACCACCGCTGGTGGAAGGAATCCCTCAACTACCTGCGGCCACTGCAAGTGAGAACTCAGACTGTTTTCAGTTGGTGTGATCTGTAGTGAAGCATGTAGATTTCTGTGCCAAAGGCTGTGAAACGCCTAATGAATAGCTAACCAACTCACTTATGGCTCTTAATGTGTGTTTTTTTCTGTGTTGTATTAACATATGTGTGTTTATGAATGCATAAACAGCAGTGTGCTGTGAAAAGCATGATCAAGCAGCCATCAATAACAAAGCAGTGTCTGCAGATGTGTTTGCTTCATGCTTGTTTTGACTCTCATTGGTCCCTGAGCTGCAAAGCGTGTGTGTGCTTGACTGTGTGTGTGCATGAAAAGACAGTTTCATGTCTGCCCCTGGCTCTCATATCTCACACTCTCTTGCCCACAGACTTCGCAGCCCTCATCTAAAAACAACCAATCAAGAGCTCATCTCTTGCATAATTAATCGACCGGCTTGTTGAATATTTCAATGCAGCTGGACGGGCTTGGTGGGCGCCGGGGTGGAGATTGATGGCGTCTCTGGTCTTGGCAGCGATTTGGGATGGTGGCTTGTGGTCACAGGTTTGCGAGGAGGGAGAGAATGGAGAGGATGTGAGCTGTGGGACAGAGGGAGATGACAGTGTTGTGGGCATGTTGTGAAAGTTTAATGATGTTTTGATGACTCCTTAGGGTCACGACGCAGGTGCTGCCAGTAAAGAAGGGGCATGTGAGAACTCCAACCTGGAGCGTCAAGGCTGTAGCCCCTTTTATCAGGAAGTCACTGATGATCCCTATGTAGACCCGGTGAGTGGCCCGACACCAGTGGGCCTCATGGCTCATTATTTTTCACATTTCCTGTTGTCCTTATTTCTCCTTAGTTTGTTTACCTCAGGCCACCTTCTTAAATTACAGCAAAAATGTCTGAGTAGGTTTATGACTTAAGGCATTTAATTAGATTTTTCTCTCCTATGACTTATAAATTCCCTCAAAAACAGTGTTGAGACAAAATGAATATTGATTTCAGACCAAGTAATTTTAATGCCAAAAGCAATTTGGAAGAACTAACAGTACTTTACAGGAAAAAGCAGGATAAACTTAAGAATAATGGTATGATAGGAGCGAACAAAATTGGAGATATGGTAAAAAATATAACACTAATGGAAGATGTGCCATGTGTATTAGACGGAAGAGAAGAGATAACTGTCATAAAACTCTGAAAGGAAAGAATAATGACGTTAGGAGTTATGGAAGTGGAAGAGAACAAAGTAAGAAAAGGAGTAGTTTGACCTTTGTGCCCAGAAAATGGTCGCTGTGGGCTATGACTGGGCTTTTTACTCAGAGACACAAATCAGGTGGATAGCTAAAAGAGTGGACATGAGGGGAAACAGAGAAGGCTGATACATCTCCTCTCATGACATTTTAATAGGCCTCTCCAAATCCCTTCCTCCGCTCCATCTCCAGCATTCATCCATCTTCCATCATCCCTCCACCAATAATGGTTCCCCACGTCCATCTGTCGGTGTGCCGGCTGATCAATGGGATTGGTTTTTACCTTAACAGTTTCGATGAAGGAAGTGGGGAGGGAGGAGAGGCTGATTGAGAGGGAAAGAGAGACAAATGCAACAAGGCAGAAAGATGGATGGAGCGAGGGCGGTGGAGACGGACAGGAAACAGTGCGCGTCGGAGCGACAGCGCAAACGTCATTGTTCACCTCTCAGACACTTGAGAAATGTCTCGGCGTACAAGAATCTTCTAAATGAATGATCACGAGGCCCCGTGTTAAAAGGCTTTATTTGGCCCTGAAGTTCATTTGTTTACTCCATCTCTCATCTGTCTGACTCTGTGGGAATTAGGACGCTCTGTCACCTTAATCACATCTCGCTGACATTTTCTGATCTGCTCTCCCTACTGTTGGGATTCCCTCAGCGCCGCAAACACACATTAGGTATTTATTTGTCACACTCACTCTCTCTATTCTTTCTCTTAGAGTCAAGATGTGTATTCGTCCTACAAAGACGTGCCTCAGGAGAACTTCGCTGAGGTTCTGCTGAGGACAGGCAAACTGGCTGAGGCCAAAACTGAAGGACAAACCCTGTTTCCGGCTACGGAGGGTAAGAATGAAGGACAAGACCTAAATATATAACACATTTTTACACACACAGATTATTGTACATTGCACTATTCTTGTCAGTGGCTTTCAGACTTTTTTGTCATGCCCATTTTGGAAGAATTAAAATCCCCTTACCAACCCACCCCAACAAAAATGGAGGCAAAATGGACCAAATTTAACCTCAGTGTACTTTATATCAAAATAACGTAATTCATAATGTCCCTTTCACCTTTTTTGGGCAATTTATACAAATAATTAAAGGGCTGTTTATTTTTTACTGTTGTGCTCCATCAGTCTGTGTGCTTTTCAAAATTAGACAAAAATTAAAGCTGGGGTAGGCATTTTATTTGTGGTGTCATTGGCCAAAATCCCATAATAACCTTTCAGCATATTGTAATTCAGGTGCTCTGAAAGAACACTAGACTTCTGCGCCTCTCCTCAGCTCTGCCGCGGGTCAATTCAGAGAGCAGGTGTTCTGCTGTGCACTGAGCTTATTAAGGGCAGTTCATACTTTCTGCGTGTCTGTGTGTCCTCAGGGTTCCACTCTGGTATGTGTGACATAAAAATCGTCATCCACCCACATCTGCGAGGGTCCGCGTGGACCCCTCTGCAGACGTCTGCATGCAACCCAAAATTTGTCCATTTTGAAAGTGCGCCAAGTGTGCATGCTCTTTCACGTGTGTGAATAGATCAGTGTTTTGACTTGACTTGTTTTACTTTGAAAAAAACACTGATTCAAGGCAAAATTTAAAACTGAAAGATTTCTCATTTTGTTCAACAACAAAAGAAGATAATATGTCCCATTCAGGTAAGAATGTGCTCTCCTTCATGTCTGCAGAAGCTTTATTTCTTTTAGCAACGGATGATGTCACGTTGAGCTGATTGGCTACAGAAAAAAGTGACGTGCCTGTTTTTCTTTTCTCTTTTATCAAATTCTCTTCATCTCTTTCATTCATTCTGATTCTCAAGGGTCTGAATGACTATAAACAGTTGCTAATTCGCTAATTTGAAAGTTAACTTCTTCCATGATGCCAAGAAACGTGACAAGCGCCACTATTTAACATGCTGGATTGAGACCAGGCTTTGGTGATAGTTCTATGTAAGAGAAAAGGGTTTGTTTATTGTTACAACGTATTAAAAAATAAATAAATAAATAAAGGATTCCAGGTACGCCCTGGTAGCTCAGTTCCCCCCATACACAGAGGCTGTGTCCTCACTGCAGGGACCCTGGGTTTGATTCCACCCTGCAGTCTTTTTCCACATGTCATCACCTCTGCCTCTCCCATTTCCTGTCCAGCTCCTTAGCTGTTGTTTCAGTAAAGGTCCAGAAAGCCCCAACAAAATCATATTTTTAAAAAAAGAAAGGATTCCGTTCTGCACAAACAGTTTCTTCACAGTGATGCGCGCCCCCTCTGACATTCTTCTGCACCCCCCACATTGAGAAATGCTGATTTAGGTGACACCTGCTTACAATCCAAAAACTGCAACAATACAAATAAAATTTAGTTTGATGTTGATGCAAGACATTCTTGGATATTAAATTAATTTATGAAAATCTGTATTTTACTTACTTTAGAATTGGGAATTTCTTTCATTTGATGTTTAGTTTGAGTCGGCTGTCACGCAGCTTGAGCTCCTCCACCATCTGATTTCCCACATGGCCGCTCTCAAAAACTTCTAAACTGTTGCGAGCTTGTTTTTGAACTTTGTAGTAATATTTACAAGTTGTTGCTTCTGTAGATTCAACTGAGACTTTGCTGTGAGAGAAATAAAGCTGAACTTTGACGCAGAGCAGATCATTTTGTTTGCATCTTTCAGCCATCTGCGGCTCTGTGCTTTTCTCTTTTCAGCTCTCTGTTCATGGTAGAAATGCTTCAAGTCTCTTTATTGTCAGTTTTTTTTTAAGATGCCGTCATCTTGTTAATTGATCGAGGTTCATGTGTCTTAAGTGATTTGATTAACATGATTGAACCTTACTGTATGAGCATAAAAGAAGAACATTTTAGATGTGCAGAAAGACAGATCAAAGCATATAGTGTGAATTAATGCAAAGATGATGAATAAAAACATACAGATTTGGCTCGACTGTAGGGTTTAATTTCAGATTGGAAGTTGAGAATTGCTCAGTTGCCTGTGGCTGCTTTCTGAGTCATTTGAGGCAGTCATGCCCAAACTATCAAAATTATTTTCTAAAGCTTTTATACTTCGTTAAAGTAGCGACTAATTACTACGCTGATTTGGTAACCTCGACCTCATTGAGATTTTCTTCATTTAATCTGCAAATTTTAAAAGAGAAGAAGAAAAAGCACTTCGAAAGTGTTTTCTAAGTGTCAAAGACCGATTGAGTGAGTATCGTGCAGCTTGAGCTGCTCCTTGTTGTTGTGTCTACGTGAAGCTGTAGTATTTACACACAGCGCCCTACCCTCTCGTCTCCTCATCTGTCTAGCCTGGGAGCCTATACCTTGCGGACAAGGGGACAATACAAGAAGAATAGCCTCATATTGATTAATTAATGTATACCCACGCATCCCACGGCAACAGTAAATAATGACGCGTCACTGCTGTGATACCAGAGAGATAGCATCAAGTCAAAACATCAAGGCCACGCTACGTGATGGATCGCAGCTGCTCGCCAAAATCGATGCCACTACAAAAATAAATAGCAAATGTGTATGTGTCCATGCAAGCCTGTGTGTGTGTGAATACTACCAACCATGGCATGCAATTGCATAGACATTCCTCCAACACTGTCCATGATACACACACACACACACACACACACACACACACAATGAATTCCAAACCCTCCCTGCTGTTGTCATTCAAACAAATATCTCTCTCCTCAAAAGTCACCTTCCCTTTGGAGCAGCTGTGGAGTGCGACGTGTCGAGAAAGAGAAAAGCCCGTTTGGATGGCATCGCGTCCGATAACAACCTTCGATTAATGACTCGCACCTCGGCCTGCCGCACAGGCTGTCATCAAAAACAGACTGGGAGATGGCCTTTTAGAAAATAAATATATTGATTTCTCACCTGGCCCAGATAAGGTGGAGGTAATTAATGATGACACAAGTGGAAAGGGACTCAATGGGATTGAGCTGAGTAAGGTGGTGTGAGGAGAATCTCACACACACACACACGAGCATGGAGTGCTGCCATTGGCCCTCGTTGATCCAGGCCGTAATCAGTTAATTTTCACACTGCCTGCACAGTCGAAACAGTAATAAGTCACTGTCTCCACGTCCTGCTCACAATTTGCCTGATTTAGCTGACACAGGGAGCAGGAGTGTGTGTTTACATGCATATGTGGATTCACACACACGGAAAACACACCCAGTCTCATGCAGTCACTCCTCTATGCGTTGTCTCTTTATCATTCTCCCTGTTCTCCTCTCTCTCTCTCTCACACACACACACACACACACACACACACACACACACACACACACACACACACACAC
>JAQFJA010000010.1:10935071-10945362 GCA_029874485.1 Naso brachycentron | reverse complement strand
GACACAGTCAGAGAGTGAAAGGAAGGTGGCGTGGCTCTTTGGATTGTATTGACCCCTGTCAGTGCGTGGCGTTTAAGGGAAGCAAACTGACTGACAGCTGCTGTGTGTATGAGGCTGCGGTTTGTTAAAGGGCAACTCGCAGGCCAAGCAGGGACGAGACACAAATCTTTTTCATTTAACATGAAGATTTACTTATTTCTACCAGCCTCGTCTCTTGCCGAGCAATAGGTTACCAAAGTAGCTGAATCTGATTTTCTTTGGAGTCTGACATTTTCAGCCAGAATCACGAGCTTGCTGCCATGTTTAATCCCCTCTGATACACTGACGCTGCCTTCAAACGGAACTGGTGAAGTTGTGAAGTCGTGCCATGAATTTGTGTACAGCAAAGGCTTGGCGTTCTAGTGGTAACCGCATGAGAATGCCGTTGCTAGGAAACGATAATATGGACGCCAAAAGATCGCTTGTTCTCCTGGCTTTCTATGTGGAAATGTTGCGTTATCACTTTGTGTTGAAACACCTTGCAGAGGAACAAGAGACGAGATGATGAAGGTGACAATTTATATCTAGATTAACTACTTTTCTTACTTTTGGTCCTGTACGGGCCAACACGGCTCCGCCATTTCTGAAATCGGCAACAAACATGTCGCAACTCCTGAACTCGGAGCTCTCAGATAAATTCAACTTAGCCTACAACATAGGGGGGGACCTTCTCTTTTCACAACCCCATTTGAAGGCACCATGATACATGATGATTTACATTAAGAATTGTTGACAAAAACATGCCAACATTAAAGCTTATTTTAAAGTTTATTTTTGGTGTCACTGGGCAAAAATTCAACAATTAAAGCTAGGGCTGTCAAACGATTTTTTTGTAGTTGTGATTAATTGCTAAGATAAAAAGACAACAGTCATGACAGTGTGCTCACATGATGTGAAACATTGGGACAATGAGGTTTGGAAGAAACCATCTTTGCTTGAAACACCTCAAGTACAACTGACAGAACATGTCATCGAACTGAAGCCAGAACTTTGCTGTTAAATACTTAGAAAACATATTGGACTCTCAAATAAATCAAGATCACTTCACAACAGCAACTTATTCTGTAAAAGTGCACTGTGTTGTTTTTGACCCCTTTCATTAATATGGAGCTATGCTCTTGGGCCTCTGTTTTGAAATGTGTGGTATGATCGACAATATGCGAGTGATTTCACATAACAAAACTGAAAAACTGATCTGCAGGTGGTGGTGATGCTGCATGAAGTGCTACAATACCACAGCCAAGACAGCTAAGATGTCAGCAACTAGTAGGTAAAAGCAAATGTAAACAATGGAAAATGTTAAAGTGAGCACGAGGAACTTTTAAGTATTCATGAAACAGTCTCATGATTCCTCCGATGATTATAAATTTCTTTTGACAGCAAACTAGACCCTCAGCAAAAAGTCTGCTATTTTTATATAGTTACTATCAATGCCTGTGATCGGGTCTGAATCCCCACAAACTCAGACGAAAGGATTTTTTAAAAAAAACTGTTGTTCTATGCAGTGACAATAACGTAACTATATTTTATGTTTATGGCTGTTAGTTTGCTCATTAGCATGTAACGTTAATGTAAATGTCTGTGTAACATTAGCCTACAGAAAATAGAGGGACATTACTGCCATACAACTGGCTTATAACTTATTTCTCAGTCACATATAAATACATTACCTCATCACCATCCATCCTGCCGTCGCTCTTTCACTCACTTCCAAAATGGCGCTTGTGTCACTACCGCTTTTGTCCAAAGGGGCCGCTAGAATCAACAAAAACTGAAAGTTCCTGATAGTCACTTGAAAACAGAAATTCTGCGTGTATGTAGACAATTCCATTTATTACTTTTAATTAATAATTCCATCCTTTAAGACAGTCACGGAGTTGTTACTTTAAATATGGTTGTGGTGTGTGGCACGTTGCATCATAGATTAGGCTATTACGATTACACACATTAGAAAACACTACAACTAACTGAGTAAAAGTTGACAAATAGCATTTAAAACAAAGTACATTTACGCTGAAATGTGTGACATTTTCAGCCATTTATTAAGAATAGTCAGTGCACAGTGCATGAAGAAACCATGAAAATTCAAAAAAGTTAACAAAACAACATTTAAGTAGTTGTTAAATAGGAATGACAAATGCTACCATTGCGCGACTCGGTCAGTACTGTGTATTCAAGCTCAATATAGTGCTTTAACTTGCAGAAGCCTTTGCCTTTGACCAAACATAGTGGCAGCAGATCACGGGCAGCCATTTTGGCGATGAGTTGTGTTATCTTTTCTGACCAGTCAACATCACAGCGTCTGTGGACACAAATGTGGATGCCCCAGCTGAATGCGGTTCCTCATCACTCCGGTCGAGTGGTTATATGCGAGCTTTTGCTTACGCAGCTGACACTCGACCTTATTATCACTTCTTCATCAAAATGCTGCCAAACTGAGCTGATTTTCCTTTGAGCCGCCGTTTCTCTTTGTCCCATTTAAGTTTCACTTTTCCACCTGCTGGAGTGTACAGGAAGTGGGAGGGGCAATTGCCTGCAGTGGAGGCTGGCGTCATGACATTGAGATGCAGTCTTTTACATTTTTAATTGAATAATTACTAACCCACAAGTATTTCTTGTGCTGACTAGTGAGGGAGTGGGCGTTGAAATGTTTAACCAATTAGTCGCCTGCATTCCTAGTCTGGCACATTGTTGGTGTGTTGCTGTCTTGTGGCAACAGGAAGTGTTTGCTTTATTGACCAACAAAACCACATCCAAAGTCCGGTGCAATGTTGTCCTATTATTTGCAGAAAGCACTATTTGAATACTTGTGCACAGGAGCATTCACAAGGTGGGACATTCTGCTGGTGACACACAGGGACGCACAGCAAGACTCCTCATAATGAAAAAAATAGCCCATCAGAGCGTCACTCTATGCAGAGAAGCTTTTTCTTTTCTCATCTCCAGACTTCATTATACTTATTTCAGATTGTGCTGCTGTTCTGGTGACGCCAGAAGACGAGGATACTCTCCACCTACACCTGTCTCACCTCAGGGAGCCTTGTTAAATGACTGAAGCTCCAGTAGATGATCTGCTTGTGTGCTTTCACCTCTTGCACCCTCGTGTGCAAAGGCGCTTACTTCTGTGACCGACTGTCTCCACCATCGAAATAGCAATGCGACTTTATCCAAGCATACCTGGCTCTTAAAGGGGATGAGAGATGACACACGGAATGGCTCCATCTCCCTACGCCCAAAACACACTTATGATTAATTAAAGAGGTTAATCCATCCCCTTTATGCCTTGTACCTCACTCTGCGCTCAGTTTATGCCCTGTCTAAATAGCATAGTGGACCTGGACACACCCCAACTAAACTAGTGACATGCACTTCAGACCATATGCCATAGATTATTAAAACAGGGCCTGCAGTGGCAACTTAAAAACTTCCTTTGCCACTCATGCAGGGCGTAAGGTTTCTGACTTGTGCTTTCTCAAAGAACCCTGTAATCCAGTGAATGAGACAGGTGTAAAATAAGCAATTGAACTTTTTATTCCAAAAATTTACCAAAGGCAAAATAAAAATGTCTCCCACTGGAGTCCCAGATATCTATTACTGTCACTATTAATCTTACTGACAATAGAAACGATAACAAAGAGCCTGTTAATCGCTAAGAGTCAGAAAACTGTTGCTCCACGTCATGCTGGGTTAACTGACCTGTTACCAGAGCATGTGGCAATTTTACTACAACTACCTGCGCTTTATGACAGCAGAATAAACCAAGCAAGCACAGATATTTATCCTGATCTGCTAGATAACATGAATCATATCAAAATAAGATAATTATGATTAGATATTACCAATCACAGTACATACAACATGACTTACAATACAAAATAATTCAGATGAGCAACAATATGCTACAATAAACCTTATTTTCTGTATGGGTCTGACAGGGCCCATAGTGTTACAATGTCACCATATATTCACTGTAAAATCCAGAAAGTCGCACCAATATGTAAGACGCCATCCGTTTTTCAGTGTCTCTCGGAGGGAAAAAAGGTTCTCTTTGGCTAATTATTTCAAAAAACAACAACAATGTGTATACAAGTTATTTCACCACAATTTCAACTTATTATCATTTAAAACACATCCAAAACACACAAATTTTACTGTCTTGGCTTTCCAACTTGGTCAGGTGCAACATAAAAAACCCGACATTGCCTCTGTCACTTCAAAAGTAACAAAACGTTTGTTTTACCAACTACAAGTCAATCCAAACAATTTTCCATTCCACACCTCAGAGTCTGTAGTGTGCAGTTTCTGTGCAGGTGTGTAGCTCTTTTCAGAGGATACCATCTGTCATGTCGAGTTTGCAGTTCTGCTAGCCTGTGATAACGTTAGTAGCTGTGACCGTGACGGTGGCAGCTGCACAGGCGGACATGACGGTGCATGTCCATGACAAAGCATTAGCTCAATTATTGCGCCACAATAAAATTCAGCGCTCTGCATTTTATGCTGGTAGTCTCGCCTGTATAAAGGACACAGCAATATAATGGATATGCCTTACTTTTAAGATTTTAAAAAAAAAAGGTTTTAAAAATGTGTCTAATACACTGTATGTAATGGTAATGCCTAACAGAGTCAAATCTTTCTTGCAGGTTTGAACTATCACAAGCTGACTGATGAGTCATCTGACCCGCTGGCCATTCTGCAACCAGTCCTGACCAGTCAGAACGTGCTGTCCATCTCCAAACTTGCTAATCGGCTGCCTGTGCCGGGTGGTGGAGGGGCAACAGTCTCCGCCAGTGCAGTCCATGCAGTCTGGCTGCAGAAGCTGTTTTGGAAAGGAGACGCCCAGTTGCTAAAGAGACCTCCACAGAGCGACCAGGACTACCTCCACGCGTATGACACCTGCGCCAAATACCTGGACAGGCTGGTCCCTGCTGATGCTGTCCACTTCCTGGACAGCATCACCTTCTCACCTGATGCAGCTGAACATGTAAGCCTGAGTTTGGTTCAGATTATAGCGACGTTTGTTGTTAACGTCAGCTTTTTTCATGTGAATTAATGTATGCAAGAGAGAAAAGAGGAAAAAGTAGTATGACACAGTGCAGCATGAGGGAGGCTCTGTTTTCTATTACTGTCTCAGACAGGAACTGGTGGGAGTCTGGCAGACAGACAGTTTGTAATTACAGCACAGAAGGTACTGTAGTTGGTTCCAGGCAGCCGCCCAGACAGGATTCATATTGTCTTAAAGGAAGAATCGCAGCGATTTCCAATCACCACATCAAACTGTCACATTTCTCACTCTGTGCTCTTCATCGTTGGACCGGCCGTCTCACACCCGCGGCTCAATTTTTAGAACGTCAGAAGCCCTTTCCTAATTTTAAATATATTATTATGTTCTCATCCACGCTCTGTCGCCTCGGAGCACATACCAGTCATGATTTATAAAAGAAATTATAAAATTGCACAAGAAATGTCAGCCACATAATTACAGCTCTCTGAAAAATTGTCCTGCAGAGGACTTAAAGTGCCTCAGAGCACCTTATCAATACTAGCCCACTGTTTTTGTGTTTTTTTTCATACTGGCATGCTGCCGCTCCCCCTCTCCAGACCTTCCTTTTTTCTTCTGCTTTTGTCTTATGCCCCCTCTCATTCTCTGTGACTCTGCGAGAGCTAATTGATCCCTCTCTACTTCAGAGCCAATTAAAGTCCAATTCCCAGCAGGCACTGTTTTCCCACTGTGCTTTTTAACATGCAGATTACCTCTCAGAAGACCACTGTCTGTTCCCTCTTCCCTCAACCACCTTCCCTTTCCTTTTTTTAATCCTTTTTGAACCCACACTGCTAGAAAAGCTTCTGACCTTTCACACCCCTTCACCCCCCACGATGGATTGATCCATTTCCCACAAGGCCATAGGCTGAGAGGGATGGGTTACCTCCTACTGGATGTGTCTTTTAAAGGGAAACAGACATGTTCAGCATTTCCCCCTCCCTCTGAGGAATCGATCTTAGAAAGGATCTTAGTGAAAGCGTCCTCCATGGCTCAACCTCCAGCCTGTTTTCAGACCTTGCCCTTTGTTTAAAGCCTACAACCCATTCTGCACCCACTCAAATGAAAAAACAACACTGTACACACTCACAGATCAAATACACACACACACACACACACACACACACTTACCCATAAAATGAAATTGAAGCGGTCAAGAAACTCCGTTTGAGGTATCAACCAGTCTTGGCAGAGCAAAGTGCTGTCAGTCCGAGTCAAGATATCTATCAAATGCGAAAGTATGAGTAGCATGTGTGTGGCTGAAGTAGCAGGAAATGTGAAATTGGATAATTTATAAGTGTCTTCTTGGTGTGAAAGTGTGTGTTGGGAGCTTGTCGGTGCCTGTTAGTTACCCGGCAAGAGAGCAGAACCTCCTCCAGCCAAAGGCCCTCTATTCTCAACATGAATGGTTAACTCTCTCTCACTGAATGGAATCAATTACACCAGGCTTCCAGCTATGATCACTCCCTCTCACACACACTCCACTCAAGTTCCTGATGGTATTTTGGGCGCAGATAGATTGGGTTTTACCTGCCTACCTTCAACATGTTAAGTCTGAAATAGTGCTCCTCTTCGCTCAATTTTATTTGCTTTTCTTCTCCCGTTCCTCACTCTCCTCATTCTGCTTCCTTCATCTTTCCTCTCTGTCTCCAGCTGAGCATCCAGGCGAGGTCAGAGGTGTTAAAGCGAGCCACCAAAGCCCTGCACCAGCTGTGCGAGAAGAGCAGGAAGAGAGGAGGTGACTATAGCGGAGAGCAGGAAGGGACGGACCCAGTGGGGATGACTTTTGATGAGGCTCTAGCACACCTGCAGCAATCACAGGCCCACCTGGACACCCTGA
This sequence comes from Naso brachycentron, assembly GCA_029874485.1. Taxonomy (NCBI): domain Eukaryota; kingdom Metazoa; phylum Chordata; class Actinopteri; order Acanthuriformes; family Acanthuridae; genus Naso; species Naso brachycentron. Next base: position 10,938,445 of record JAQFJA010000010.1, on the reverse strand, counting down.
GTCACCCCTTCGTTCTGTCACTTAAAGAGAGCCAGCAGGTAGACCCCATCTGCCAGACACTTAACAGCTTTTTATTTTTTGTGAGGGAATAATCCTCAGTTGAAAGAGCAACAAGTTTTAATGTTTTTTTTTCTGTTTTAACATATACAAACAGATTGTTAGCTGCTTTGATTCATTATTGTGCTTTTGTATCAACTATGTTAATGATAAATTCAAAGCTTCAGTGGTAAGTAACTGTAAATGAAATGCAGCTAAATCTGGTTTTGTGTAGGAAACTCCTAGAAATTGCATGCACACAAAAATGTAAGAAGAATTCTGCTTGGCTTGGCAAGAAAGGCTGAATTTGTGCTTGCTCTGCAAAAATAGACTAAGCTCATTAACTGAAGTAACTTGATGATATTCTGTAACTCATTTTTGAAACTCACATGAATTCACAGACCATATAAGAAAGTCTAGCCACTTTTATTCCTAAAAGGGCAGAATTCAAACTTTGAGTAAAGCCCATCAAATCCGTAATACATGAAAGAACAGTGTGACATACCATAATTCTCATTTACAAGTTACACGTGGCTGACCCTTTTGTTTGAGCCAGTATTCTGTCTGTCAGGTTTTTAACAAAGCAGACCCAAAGGCAAACTACAAAAGTGAGCTTTGACTAGAGATGTTCTGACACCATTTTTTCATTCCTGATCCGATTCTAGCACATGACAGTTCCTTAAAAACTTTACGTGTAATCATAATTTACTGGTGGGACTTTCCAGTGTTAAATATTGTTAAATGTAAACATTTTGCTTGTTCCGTCAACTCTCTCTGTTCTTCTTTGCCATTCTTAAAAATGCTAGTTGATAGTGGCAGTGCAGGGCAACTTCCTGTGTGCTGTTTTAAAGCAACAAAAAAAGAATTGATTTCAGATAAGTAGTGTCAGTCAGAGCTAACTGAACTAACTGGGAGGCAGCTGGACACCGTGTAGCAGCCAACAAATACCAAGGTATTGGATCCGTGCACGGGCGTACTCACTGATACCTATACCAGCATTTAGGGGGGATATCAGAGGAATTTTCTGCTGCAGGTATCGTATCGGAACAACTCCAGCTGTGACAATAAAAAGCTGATACATGGAACAATAAACAACAAAGTAGCAACCAAAGCTAATCAAAAAACAAGAAGGGAGACTAATACAAACTTAAAAACACAAGAAACTGGGATAATAAGATGAAAAATGGAAGGACCTGGACATAGACACTAGAGTGAGGGAAAGAGACAGATGAACTGAAGACAGAGGAAGAGACAAATTTATTTACAAAAGGGAGAGAAAACAAACAAAAGATAGGTGAAGCTCACAAGTAATAATAAGGGCGGGAAAACAACAAAGGCAGGAAGTAACAACGAAAGCTTGACAGGAAAAAGACCGAAATAAACCCGGAAACTGAATTTCTAAATGCAAACCATGACAATTCTTCAAATTGTTTGATTTGTTTGATTACACGAATCATTTACGACATCTAACTCACACACTCTTCAAATTCTCTCTCTTCCTGTTCAAAGGGTCACCTTTAGTTGGACGTACAGATTGCATCCCTGTGTGTGCGATTGTGTGTGTGTGTCATATATTTTCAGGGTGGTTCTGCTCGACTGAGCTCTATCCAGCCTTGCTGGGACCAGTCAAGGGTACATTAATGTAAATCTACAGGCTGCTGTTTCAAATGAGCCCTGCCACATGGCTGTATATACGCTACGTACACCATGCTGTATCTCATTAAGCAGAGTCACACCGATTTACCCCACTGTCACCTCCCCGTGGCTGTGTGAACATGCATACAAAAACCAAGAGAGAGCGTTGCTATGCGACCGTGAGATACCCGTGAAAGCTGGTAATTTCTGACCCTGACACCATGCAAGTTTATAATTTGCCTCTTTTTTATCTGCATTTAAAAGCACATACCGTCTTGTAGTGGTGGCAAAGATATAAGCATTACTTAGCTGTAGGCTAAATTCACAGGTGCACAAACACACATTCACACACACAGAGTCCAGTCTCTAACTTCTCTTCCACTGGCGCAGGAAGCGATCATATCCTCAGAGATAGATAAAAAGAGTATAAGAACCAGGAAAGGGCAGATAGGCAGAGAAAGATATATAGATGGAGCCCTGTAGGCTCTGTTTGGCCGCACTGTGGTCGTTTATCAAATGTACGTGACCAGCTGCTGGAAATAACAGTGGATCGTGGAGGAATCTACCACAGGCACCTTGACCTGCCGTGAAGACAGCAAATTACACAGTGCGGAAATTGTGTTTGGTACAATGATATAGTATTTTTGAAAGCATGGGCCAGTACATAGAGAAAAGCTGTGAGGAGATAACTGTGCTGTGGACAAATAAGCACCTAAGGTTGAACAGTTGTCTATTAAACCCTTTCAATGTTCGTTTAATTTAATGTACAATGAATCAAATAGTGTTAGATATAAAAGCATTCCTGTGTTGATTGAACTTTGTAGTGCTGTAAGATAAAAAATTACATTCATTTAATTTCAAACTGATGATCTTTTGATTGTATCTGTAGAGAGTAGGCCTGTAATGATACGTTTTTGACTAATTTACATATAAACAGCAGGATTATTTCTCCTGTGTTTTGAGTTGGGCCAGTTTGTGTGAAAATTTTGCATTTTAACTGAATGAGAGCACGGAGCCAATTTACCTGAACAAGACGGTATGTCAAAAACGGCGTAATTACAGCAGGCCTTGTCAAGCAATGACTGGAACCGAGGAGAGATATTGGATGGAGTTTGACATGTACCAAAGAACGTTAACTGGATGCAATCTGGGAACATTGAGGTTCATGGTTGGCGTCTTAACCCCAATGCCCCGAGAGGGTTCCACAATTGACCCTTAGCTAAGCGCTGCCCTCGAGCACAAACGGGCCAATCAGAGCATAGTATCCGCTGTGCTCCATTGAAACTCTTTTTTAGATTTTGGTCATTTTCAGGCTGCTTCTGTGGATTTTGAGCTCATAGTGTTTAAACGGTGTGTCCGGGGCACTTTTAAAACTGATGCTCGTTATTCAGTGATGTTCGAAGGAGATTTACGTTCTTTACATTTCCAAAACCAAATGCTGAAAAGTGTGACGTTATGTCCTGGGTAAAACTGTTCAGGCGTCCTCATTCCCCATTGAACCCCTCACAGTTTAACAAGCACAGCTAACGTTACGTCTGCTTCGGTAACCCTTCAATAAACATTGAAGTCATGTTGTGTTGTTATTAGTGGATATTAGCTGTTTAATTTAAGTTACTTATGGCTAGTAAGAGCGATAGCAAGCCCGGCCAGCTGAGCTAAAGTCCATGGCTGAAGTCTGGAAATAGCCGCTCTCAACAGTTTGC
>JAQFJA010000010.1:10907727-10917883 GCA_029874485.1 Naso brachycentron | reverse complement strand
TATTAGGGGTGTGAATTGGTTAAAATATTTAATTGTGATTAATCACATGTTTGTCCATAGTTAAGTTGTGATTAATTTAATTTAAAAGCAGATTTTTTTGTCTGTTCTAAATGTACCTTAAAAGAATATTTTTTATGTTTTGAATACTCTTCTCAACATGGGAGTGGACAAATATGCTTTTGTCATGCAAATGTATGTTTATTATTATTGCAACAATCCAAACAACAACTGTCTAGAATATTCTCCAGAATAACCTCAAAGGTGCTTGTGGAATTGTCCATGACCTGCCTTAGGTGAGGGGGAGGAGCGCTCTCTGCATCAGCTGTATGTTTGGCTGGCAGGTGGTATTTCAGACTCGATGTACTCCGATGGAAGCTCAGTTCACATCAACAGTAAATGAAAATAACTTTGGTTTTGTCGAGAGAGCCATCTGGCAGATCTTTGAAGCTGAACTTACTCACATACTGAAGAATGTGCCAATACCGATATATCGTAATATCACATACAGTACAGGCAAACCAATATATCTGTTGGGCCCTGGTACGAATTTGCTGGTGTTTGAGTTTGTGAGTGTGTTGATGCCAAAGAGTGATGTTTTTCTTTCTGCTGGTATTAATTCTCACCACAGTTCACAAGTTATATTATCAGTCTTTTTATGTCAGTCTTTTAAGTAGCCAAAGTATCAAAGCAACATTTTTCTTTATTTACCATGCTCATCTATTGCTGAAAGTCTTTCTCTCTTTTGAAGTTTTGTCTAGGGACAAATGTTTTTAAATCTGTCCATCTTGACTTATGATACCAAAACAATAGTGTGTGATGTGTGAAGTTAACTTAGTCACCTGTGTTGTGCATTTTTTAAAGGAAGTTAGTCATCTTTTTCCCCAGAAAAGTTGCATGACTTTACATTGTTAAGCAATGCCTCATCAATCAAAAGTGTATCAAAGTTGATGATTTTGATTTAAAAAGTTTGAACAAAATATTGAAAGCGATACTCTGTCAATGCAGTCACAATATTAAACTAATAAATTTTCCTCATATGAAATTATTTCTAATCATTAATAATATATAGACCATATAGACCATATGTTTGCATGTGTTACCTTGCTGGCAAACATGTTTATTGTCTCCAAGAAAAATTACCTCGAAGCCAAGTTACGGGCTCAGCTCCCTACCGATGTTACTTTGAAATGATTAAGTTTACAGCAGGGCATTCTTCATTCACCCTTAGGTGTGTCTAAATTTATCTATACAATTACCTTCAAGTGTCACCTGTGCATTGAAAGGCGTTCAAATTTAAGAGTCTACAGTAGAGCACTTTGATGTCAGAATATTTATTTAGTGGGAGTTTATTCCTTCAGGAAAGACGGCGACATATGGAGGAAAATTACTTCACAGGAGTTTATTGAAGCTGCGTTTCAGTGGCATTCAGCTGATTGGGTTTGATTGTGTGCGTGCACACCTGTGTGCCTGTTTGCAAGGCCTTTATTGTATTTTAGTGTGTGTGTGTGTGTCCATGTGTGTGTCCTCCTCAATATGGAGTTTGGAGTGAAGGAAGTCTCATGGCAGCAGCTCTCTGGAGGAAAAGATGACTCCACTTTTATCAGTGTAGCCCTCACACACACACACACACACACACACACACACACACACTCTCACTCCTGCAGTCTTTTTGTACTTCATCTCCATTTTTACCCTTTGGTGAACTCTTTGTGTATGTGTGTATGTTTTCACCCACGTGTCTTCTGACAGTTTTCTGCTCAGTATATCGATTTTCCCAAAAGCGGCTTCCAGCTCCCTCCAACTCTCCCTCACATGCACACACGCACGCACGCACGCACACACACACACACACACGCTCGCACGCACACTTTTCCTCTCTTCTCCTCCCTCTGTTTTATTATCATATGCTGATTGCTGTGTATGACTGCATTGCAGTTTTTAATCAGTAAAGAAGATACCCTGTCTGACTGTACAAGTCGTTTTGGATAAACTGCAGCACACTCTGTAATTACTGTTTGTCCTGTAGAAAAGTGCAAGTATTGTGTTTTTCGAACAGCTTCATAAATCTTTCGGACTGACGACATTTCAGTCAGTCTTTTTAGTTTAAAAAAGAAGTTCAGATAAGAAGGATATATCATATTCTATGTCTCACAGCATTATTATGACAGCTGGTGCAGTCCTGAGAGCTGAAGCTTCTTGCCGACATTACTGCTGGCTGAAAACAACAGAAGTGAAGGGGCATTTCAAGTACTTTGACAATCCATCAAAAAAAGGTTGTTTTAAAAGACGAGACAATCGCGACATGTTTAGTGGGGTCCTCTCATGTATCATCACTAAAACAGGAAGTTGAACAGCGGCTGATAAGTTGGAGAAGGCTGTGTTTTGTTTCTTAAAGCAGCTGAAAGACCCGTTTGCCAGGTTAAAAGCTGTTGTTCAACTTTGTGTTTTAGTGTCGGAACATGAGAGGACACCACTAAACATTCAGTGATTGTCTTATTTTTTTAAAACAACCTTTTTCCGACAGATTGTCAAACCATTTGAAACGTCCCCTCACCTCTGTTTTCATCAGCTAGTGGTGACATCAGCAACGAGCTCCAGCTCTCTTGACTGCACTGTTTGTCATATTAATGCTATAGAACATCGTGTATGATAGTAAATGTCCTTATTAAAATGCTTAATGTGCAAAAAAACAAACTTCTCCTTCAAGTTGAAGGAAAGAATTTAGAAAACATCTGCAGTTTTATAATAGATTTGTGTATTTTTACAAACACATAACACCGTTGCCAAAATTGTCAAACGTGTTAACTTACCCCATATTGCAGTGTTGTAGTCGAGTCACCAGTTCCCGATTTGGAGTCAGTCTTGAGTTTTTCAATTTGAGTTTGAGTCACCAAAACAGATTTCAATTTGAATCCGAGTGAGTCACCATTACCTCAGATTGAGTCCAAGTCCCAAGTCCCCAGTGTTTTGGTCCGAGGTTACATTAGTGGGACACTTTTGCACCGAGTCTCCAAAGCACGCGAGGGCAAGTCAGTTGGGAGATCCATAAATCCAAGTCAGAGTCCGAGTCACGAACACGGGAGTTTGAGTCGAGTTGCGAGTCACGAAAATCGCGACTCCCAGATTGAGTACTACAACACTGCTGTTCTGCTTTCTTTGCAATAAGGTCTGATGTAACTCAATGACCAGTTCATGAACAAATCACAGCAGTTGCAGAAACATAACAATCACTTTACAGTATCAGTTTCCAAATGTGTACCAAGGTACACAAAAGCCACAGGTGCTTTTCCTGTGTTATATAGTGAGAGGTTTTCAAAGAGCAATAATAGAGCCGCAGGTCACTGTGGGTTTCCATGTTTCATGTACTTCAGTCTGCCGTCTGCTTGCTTCGTTTCTGTGCTTTCTTCTCATTTCCCTCGTCTCTGTGTATCATTTTGCTAAAAGCATTGCTACTACCAGACTCAGTGGGCGAGCGTATAGCATGTGGTCAGCATAATTTAACAGCACAGCTTTCTGTGCCAGCAAACAAAAAGTGAGTCTGAAACTTGAAATTACAGGCAGTGAGAGCTCGCAGTGATTTGTTTGTGTGTTTGCTTTCATGCCTGTGTACCTGCGATGTTCTCCATCCCACAGAAATGTTTTTGTAGGGTGTCATTTTGTTTGTTGACCCTCAGTATCAGTGGCTGCAACTGGCTTACATGAATCCACGTGTTGACAGAAATTATGTTTTTGCCTCTGTGTGTGTGTGTGTGTGTGTGTGTGTGTGTGTATTTGCTTTCTCATTTGCACCTGTTGGTTTTTATGTTTATGTGCTTATGTGTCTACAGCCTATTATTAATAGAAAATGTTTATGTAATTTATTGTTGCCTATATTTGATTGATCAAATAGTCGAAGAAATCTAAATCATTAAAATATATAGTATTATAATAATTAAACCTATTACAAGTAACATTTGCTAAGCACTAAACGACTTTTTATTTTATAGAATAAATGAAAAAGGTGATGTCAGACAGGTGGACGACAGCAGGCTTCTCATTTCAAACAGGCGATTGTTGAATTTTCTGGCCAAAATAAAAGCTGTTGTTTGGGGAATCATATCAGCTGTTGCTACTGTAGCTAGCTGATTAAGCCAAAGTTAGTTTGATTTTTCTCCATCTGACTATTTATGCCCAAGCAACAGCCTGGACTGGAGGCCTTTTGTTTTCGGGTTGTCCATTCTTCTATCCCTCCATCCCGTTCTGGTGAACTTGATCTGTGAAGAACTGGTCCAAGACTTTCTTCAAAATTGGCACAAACTTAAATTTACTGATGACCTGATGGTCAAAGAGCAGTGTGACCTTAACTTAAGAGTTTTTATGTTAATCATGACAGAATTTCACAAAAAATATCTAGTAGACATTTTACATCCAAAAAGTAAAAGGTCAGCTTCACTGTGGCATCATCATCATGTTCTGCAGAAACAGGTCATTTTTTAACACCATAACTCAGTTAAAAAAAAAAAAAAAATTTTTTAATTAAAAGGAGACTGTGATCATGTTTGACATTTTTCGGATGTGATGACACCACTCTTTGGTGCATGCCTTGAAAGTTTTGCATATTGTCTGGATATTCTGTGCTGCAGGTTTCAGTATTTGTTAAGCTTCAACTTTTTGGAATGTGTAGCTTCTGTGCAGCAACATCCATATTTGAAGCTTTGTAATCCATCACAAGCTCGTTGGTTTTGCTGATGTTCAGCTTCAGGTGATTGTCGTTGCACCGTGTGACGAAGCCCTTAATCAGTCCTCTGTTGTCCTGTACATAAATGAAAGAAAGGAAGTTTTTTCACCAATCACACGTCAGTATAGTGATAACCTTTTTTTTTTTTTTTTAAACCAAAATATACTTTTTGTATATCAGTCTGGACAGACATGGATGGAAACAATAGTGGGCATCGCAGAGTAACTCACAATACAATACAATATGCGATACACGGCCCACAGTCACCATAATAGCATGATACAGTGATTTTAAGATAATTGATATATTGCAAGACAGTCATAAAATGATACATCGTATCTGTCTAGATGAAGATTACAAAATGCAAACATTACATACATGAATAAAATTTAGTTTGCCGCATTTACGTTGTAAAAGCCGAAGTAGGTCCAGACTTTAGACTAGAAAGTGGCTGTTGCATCTTTGAACTTTAAATTCTTTTCACCACTCTGTCCTTTTCCCGTTGTTAACTTTTTCTTCAGCCAATTAATTTTCGTTCATGATACCCACATTCATGTCATAAGTGCCACCATGAGGAAACATGAAGTAGTGATGCTGCTGAGTCAAATTGGCAGGGAAAGCTGTTTACAGCGGTGTATTATTTTTATTAAAATATCGATATTTAATGCCAGCGATTTGATAATCTTGTCTCAGCAGTCAGGACAACGATATAATGCCGTATCGATATTTTGCCGCAACCCTAATATAAACTACAACTTGACGGGTTCATGGAGGCACACAACCATAAGGTGGTAATTCTAGTTAATGTCCGCGCTGTGGTTAAATATTACAGCAGATACAGTGCAGTAGTTGTAAAGAGGTCTTTCTTTAATATAACCTCATAAAGTAATGCCATAAATTAATGATATGCTCCATGGCCCTTTAAAGAAACACCCTGTGGGTAGTGAGCAGGTGAGTTGGACATGCTAACGGTTGCAGTTGCAGTAAATATAGCCACTGTTTAATCCATTCCCCACAGCTCTTCCGATGTGCTTTTGTATTTGCAGAGCTAAAAATGAAATGTTTTACTGGCCTCCTGTTCCAGTTTCGTAACCTTTGACTAGACTTTACAAAGTGCTTTAAATGGGGTATTCGTGATATGCCATAAAACAATAAAACTAGATAAGAAAGACAGTTTTAGTTCACATGCTGCTCCATTAGCGTTGGTCTTACTGTCTATCTAACTGATCTTAGGATGAGCAGATGGAAGAGGGATGGAACTGTCTGAACGCCTGGTAAAAGGAAAAGGGATGCATAGCCATTAAAAATAAAGATAAGGTAAAAGAACAGAAATGATTATAAATACACAAAACGGGGGAGCGTCTACCTGCTGTATGTTTATATTTGGATAGGATGATTGACTGAGAGAACGTGTCTGATCTAATTTGTTAGCACTTCTCTGCTGAGTGTTACGTTAATGGCTGACAGTCTCATCCTTTTGTTCCCTCCTCTTTCTGCCCTTCTGCCCTCCTGCACACTCTTCTTTGTACAACACCACAGAGGAAATGTTGATTCTAATCACCAGGCATAATTAATTACCACCCTCCCTTGTTAAGAAAAAAAGCCTCACAGTCACGTCGCTATTGGCAGCTTTTTGTGTTCTACTGTAGGTGAGTTTGCATGAGTGTGTGTGCGTGAGCAGAGGATGTGGTATGTAGGTGTGTTTGTATGTGAAAAGACTGCATGGATGCGTCTGAATGCAGTTTATAATGTGTTTTATAGAACATGCAAGTACAGGGAATCCCAAGGCCTAGCATACCACTGAATTTTCGTATTAAATAAAAGTTGCTGTAAAACTTTATAAAGTGCTTCAATAACGAGAAAGTATTCAGTATTCATAACACAGTAAGGCAATAACAATGACGAACGGGCTTTGGGTTGCAGTTTACATTCAGTGATGGATTTGAGAGCTTTACATTGCAGTGATGGCTTTTTACAGATAGTTAAGATTCCATTTCTGTTTACCAAATGACCTCCATTTCCAGGGGTCCCGAGCTTCAGCTATATCTATTTATTGCTCCATCCCCCATTATAAGCTGCTTGACTACACCGCTAAGCATGGATCTGCTGCGCTGCCACTTATTTGCATCTGCTGTTACTTAGAACTTACATCTTTTACACCTTAAATGCCTCAGGATCAGAATTAGATGCTGTATAAGGGAAATCAGCCGATGAAATAATGCATAATTAACAGTAATATATACATTAAATAGTAATTGTAATGCATTTTCATTGTTACAGAAATTCAAGAGCCAGTACTTACAGTATATGGAGCCCCAGTACCAACAAAAAGTAAACAATTGTCTGACTATGAATAAATAATAATGTTTAGATGGATAGATAGATAGGTAGATGTAGTACCTTAAATAATGAGGTAAAATAAAGTTCCACTGAGCAGAAAAGCACAAGTGTCAGGCTGCCCTGAACATGAGGCATCCAACTGCTTTTTCTGCTTTTAAGACGAGATGACCTCATCTCGTCTTCAGCACATTTATCAGTTTCGGGGCTCCATAGGTTAAAATTAAAAATCCTTAAAAGAAAACTTTATGGGGAATTTAGCCTATTCATCCTAAATCCTGAGGGAAAACAAGAACAAAGATACCTTTACCTTCTCTGCGCATTTAGTAGGTCGCTAGATCCCCCCCCCCAATTATGTGTGAACATACTCCAAAAATGATGAATGATAAAAATATTTCTCAGCATGGTGAGTGTGCAGGTCTTGCACACACTACAGGTTATTCTCACATTCACCATGCTATGAAATAACAATATTTTTGTCCTTTTCTGACCGTAATCTCGCTGTATCTGAGGTGCTACGTCCAGGCAACTAGGTACTCAGTATGTTTGCCCACCATGACAAACTCTCTGTAGCATGGTGAATATGCACGGTTACAACATGTAGATGGAGCGTGTTGGAGATTTTTTGATGTGTTTTAGAAGGCTTAAGATGGCGGTAACAATAGACAGAGGCTTCTCTCCATCACTTCCATTGAACATGCAAAGTTGCTCATGCGGTACTTGTATCCAGCGACCATCTGAACACACAGAGATGGGAAAGGCATACACGTTCCTGTCTTACATCTGGATTTTGGATGAATCGACTAAATTCCCCAAAACGTGCAATTTTCCTTTAAAGACAAGGAACATCATAACTGATAACTACTCAGCTAATTGTTATTATGTCTGACAAACTGTCTTTTTTAAATTCCTTTAACTTTTTACAAAAAAATAATATGGAAATGTTTTGTGGCACCATCCAGAGATGCCGGTCTACTAAATGTACAGAACGTTTTTAAGGTTGGGACACATATAGCAGCTAATGACTTAATTCATGGCCATTGCTGTATGTTTAACCTAATTAAATTACTAAAATAAGTATTTTAATATTTCTGCCTCATCAACATTCAGGCAGCTACATGTGGTGCAAATATGCACATTAGCACACCTCCAGCAGTGACCAAGGAACCAGCAATTTGGAACTTTATTTACTTTCCGGATAAACCAACTTAACTGCAATGCTCCACTGTGACTTAAGCAACAAATATCTCTTGGGTTGCATGTTTGGTTCAAGTCACTGTAATTGTAATACAGTTTGAAGGTACAACATGCAGTTGGGAAAGTGGTGCCTGCAACAACAGCAACTTAAATCTATCAAATTTTGCCATTTTTGCATTTCGTCAGCATTCTCTACTGCTGTCAAGGCACTCATTTTATTTTATGCTTTTATAATTATTATGTTACTAACTTTTATGAGGGTTAGATCAGTTGTATAAGAATTATTGTGGTGGTCTTTTGCATCTTAATGTGCTTCTTTATGCATTTTTTGGCAGGACAAATCCAAAGCATTCCACGCCAACCAGATTGCTCTAATGAGCTCACAATCTATCCTCCCTAAAGAAGTATTTTACTGCCTCAAAATGCATTTAATTAAATTATTGCTAATAGGACAGCTTCATTTGCTGGCCCAAATATGAGTACTTTGGAGCTAGATCTTTACCAGTGGTGATAGAAGTGCACAGATGGTCTCTGCACTACCCAGCGTTTGGATTTACAGGTTCACTCACAGACGGTTCCTAGTGTCTCAAAATGTTTAACTAAGGCTGAGTGTAGACCTTTACAACGATGAAATATCACCAGGCTTTACATAGATACCCAGTCATAAATATGATCAAACCACTGAGGCTGAAACTATGTTTTATGAGTCTGGCTGCAAGTGATTTATATGTGTGTGTGTGTGTGTGTGTGTGTGTGTGTGTGTGCGCGACAAAGCCTGTCTTTGCAGCAGCCATGCTTTGGCAGGTTGTAGTTTTCCCCTCAGAAATCAGCCGCTCTCTGAACTGTTAAATCACACTAGAAGCCAACCTTTGAGAAGAAAATTAATTACTTTCCCTTCACCTCCTCCTCCTCTCATTTTTTCCACATTAACCCTCCCTCTTTGCTTTCCACTCTCTTTTCTTACGCTCTCCCTTCCAAATATCTGTCTTCTAATAGTAAAGAATAAGTTTAGCCACAGGTGACTTTCTTTTAAAATAACAGTGAAATGTGCCAATACGCTTGAAGCTTCATTCCTTCCTTTCATTGCTGTGTGTGACATTTGGAGGCTTTGATACTCGTCTAGATTGAGTGTTTGTGATTGTGCTGTTCATTCAGCTCCTGTTGGCAGGAATGGCTTGCCCACAAACTCTGCTGCAATCATTAGGTTGTCGAGTTTTGCCATCACTTTCGAGACTATGCCTCATTGAAATCAATGAAAGCTGCTCTTGCATTAGTGTTGGATAGTGTCTAGTGGATGTGGCCAAGATAATAAAATAGATCACTGAAATCCACTTCTCTGTGAGTGATGCTGCTATTTATCATCACATTTATTCAGATCATTACACATAAATCAGAATTTGAGAAAAACAGAAGGTTACCCTTGTCTGAAAACACTTGATTGGAGCTCAGTGAAATGTGGATGTCTTATAATCGAGATCCTGACAGCAGGCTGTTAGCTTCCCTTGGCCTTAAACTGATTTGCCTCTCTCCTCCACCCTTCCTCTCAGTTCCAGATAGAAGACGTGGAGAATGAAGAGAAAAGATATGCCCTCTTCCTGGAGTTACTGGAAGCTGCACAAAAGTGGGAAGACTTTCAGCTGCTCATGCTCCTCCTACAAGCATGGCCGCCCATGATGAAGGAAGAAGTGTAAGTCAAATGTCTTTTTATTGTTCTTCTGTTTTTTTGGGAATCAAGCAATATTTTTGCTGTTGATTCTTAACTTGAAAAATATATAAATTAAAAAAAATTTATCCATCTAATATCTATCGTGGGACCAACCGTACACCCGTTCAAAAACACGGGGGGGGGGGGGGGGGGGGGGGGGGGGGGGGGGGGGGGGGGGGGGGGGGGGGGGGGGGGGGGGG
>JAQFJA010000010.1:10812799-10824206 GCA_029874485.1 Naso brachycentron | reverse complement strand
TTTATGTTTTTCCTCATGTGAAGTAGTTATATGACACCATGTCAATGCTTCTCAGATTCTTATTGTATGATGGAATGTGATGTTTTGTGATTGTTTTTTTATGACGCAAAAAATAAGTCACCAAACATCACATTGGGTTAGGTTAAGCTTACTGTCCCCATTTAACCTAACCTAACCTAACCCAGTGGAAAAGCAACTATACAGCTGTTATTTTGGAGGGGGGGCATGGATATTGCATTAAAATAAGTAGAGACCACTTGTGTCTAAATGTTGTGTAAAAGCAATTATATCCTCCAGCACGTGACTGTGATTGTGGCTGCTTAGGTGCTGCAGATGGAAGCCATCATCATCATCTTATCTATAATCACAGAGAAGACGTTCCTTCAGGGTGTTATTTCTTGAACTGAGGATAGTCTTTACTGCGGTAGGAGAGGGGAGCAATGAAGCTCAGTGTCTGCTTGGTTAAACCGCATATTAAGCAATCATAGTGTAAAAATCTGCACTGGCACAATTCTAATGAATGGAATTTAACTTTTTAAAAATGTATTTTTTAACCACAGACAACAATGTTATTTTCAGACACACCTAACTCTGAGCACAATAGGTCCGGCACTAAAGAGCATTCTATAACATGTTATGTTTTGTTTCTTGCTCAAGGACTTCTCAGCAGGCTGAAACTTTGTCAATATGAGCTCTAAATACTGGGTAAATGAATGTAGATCAGTTAACTTTTTGATAAACTGCTCTCTCAAACTGTGATTGTCTGATCATAACTCTAATTTGCAGAGGAACTTAGGAGCTTTAAAGCTGCAGTTCTTAAATTTAGGGTAAACATCGATAACTTTTTTGTGTTCTGTATGGAAAAAATGTCATAATACCCATAGACAGCTTCTAGGAAGTGATGTGGTCTGAGAGTCTCGCTTGATCTCTGTGTTTTCCCATCATGCCTCTGTATTCAGGATAAGTATAAATTCTGTCGCCTCTGTTCTATTTGTCCAATCTGTGATGCTCTCTGTACTCCTGCTTGGGCTTCTTAGTGACTGGTGACATTGGTACAAGCTAATTAGCTGCTCATGTCTTATGCTCTGATTCGCCTCTGTTGACAACAGAGTGTCTGCAAGTGACGCCATTAGTCGGCTCAAGCGCGAACTGAGACGGACCAATTTACTCTGTTGCAACTTTCCCTGCAATTGTTTCATCTCATTTGATTGTCATTTAAAGAGAATTCAGTGTTTTCATTGCCTTTTCAAAACCAAAAACATGAGAGCAGAAGTGTGAGAAATTGGTTGAGGGATTGTCTGCTCTTAATTAAGCTGAAAATGCTAGCATGCTCGGCTAACCCTGCCTAGAGTAGAAACATAGCGTTATTTCCAAAGACGAAGGGCATGTCATCTGCAAACATCATCAGCCAAAATAGAAAGAATAGAAAGACAGTTGAGTCTACCCATAATACAAACAATCATTTTAAAAGCTCGCTGGATTCATATTTAGAAGAAGCTAGCTAGCTAGGTAGTTTAGCTATCTTGTTTGCTAATGTCACTGATCATACCTGTTAAATTTTAAATAGCAGCCTAGATGAATTTTTATTCTTACAGTTTAGAGCACCCAGCCATTTTTCCGTGCTTGTGGTTCCCCACACTCCCAAAAGTTGCAATTAATCTGTGTCCTTGCTAGTTGCTCCGTGCTGTGAAAGTGACAATTCTTCTGACATTTTTCTGACTTATCAGTAGTCTTCCATGTTTTCTCTCACATTTTCTCTTTCAGTTATGGCTAAGCTTACTTAAAAACTCGACTGGGTTGATACCAACAAAAAGAATCAGTCACCAGGTACTACATACATAGGCCTACTACACACATTTTTGACAGTGGAAAACCATAGAAAATGTCAAGTTGAGCAAAACTGAGCTGTACCATGCAGTGAAAACACAGCAGCAGTCTGTTTCCTTCATCAGCCTGCTCCTTCTGATATAGCACAGTGTCTTTCAGATAGACTTGTTTTGTTGTTAATTGCAGTCTTGCTGTTATGGCAATATGCTAAAGCCTTCCCCAGTCTCATTTCCCCTACCCTGTCTTTCAGCACACTTTCATCGGATATTCATTTGGCATTGAACTTGAGCCCAAATTACAGCATTAATAACGAGATAAATGGCAAAAATCCTACTGGAGATCAATTAGACTGCCCCAGCATATTAATTGTGTCATAAATGGAAGATGGTTGCCATCTTGTCAGAGCATCATCTCTTTTTCAAAGCAATAAGAATGAGATGTTTTGGGCTGGTGGATATTGCTAAAGGCAATAAAAGGAAAGGTCTGGTTTTTGGTTTGGGAAGTGCAGAAACAAATCGAGAGTGTTTGCCTAAAGTTGCTGTTTTGGATCAGTATAACTTTAACAGACACGTTGAGTAAAGAGTCTTTCACTGGCTTAAAGACCCTGGTTCATATCCAGGCAGTCGCATATGGCATCAAGCTGTCCCAAGACATTTCGCAATTCAACAGGGGAAGCAATTGGAATAGTCTGGTCACGAAACAACCCTTTTGCCAATGTGAAGGATTGAATTGGCAAATGTGTTTCTGCGTAACACCAGTTCCACAAGTCTCCCTCTACACTTCTCCAAATACAGCCGGTCTTGCCATTGTAATACATAACAACTTCATCTGTCTTATTGTGTTGTCTTTGCACAACAATGGACCATTTGAAAAAAGATTCAATAAGATTGCATTTGACGTTAGATTTGAAATTCAGTCATCTGTTCAGATTGTATTTTGTTTTATAGTGTTTTGTCTAGAATCTTTGCCATTATTGCCGTTATTTCAAGCTGAACAAATTCCCTATTTGTCTGCTTCTCCCTCAGCGTAATTCAATAAATATTTTATTTGAAGTATTTTAGATCTGTTTACCACCTTTAAAGACAGCTGCCATGTTTGTACAATCATTTAATTGTACTTTTACTGAATCCATTTTGATTTGTCTGACACTATACTTCTGTCTTGTGTGTGTTTGTATGTGTGTAATGGTCGTGTGGGTGCGTGTGTGTCGTGTTTTGTTCCAACTCCATCTGTCTCCTGTTGAAAGGCAGGTCTTCTGTCAGGTCTTATCAGCCCTCCTCAGACTGCGAACTGTGACTCATTCAGGAGGCACCCATCTGACACATCTGAGGCCCATCAATGTGGCCGTGAATGTTAACTTCAGCCGATTCAACTCCTCCATCTTCAACTCATTGCTGCTGTGGTCATTCTGCTCTGAAAAGACTTTCACCTTTCAAAGAAATCTGTGTGTGTGCTTGCAGAAAAAGGCAGACATGCTGAATTCTATCTTTCCGTACTGAACTACTACAGAATTATTGCTCGATTTGATGCTATGTAGTTAACAAAAATCATAGTGTGAATGTCTGATATGCTGAGTTGGCAGAGAGTTGTAACTCGATGGACTGTGTGTGTGCATTAATCAGGTGAGATTCTGTTCACCAAACATGGTTCATTCAGCACTTCCTTTAATATCTGTCATTTTCTTTAATCGTCTTATCTTTTAAATTCCATCATTACATTACTCTGCTTGCACAATTTCACAGAATCAAAAAGATAAATTGGATATGGAACTCTGCTTAATGCACAACTGTCAAATTCCAGAAATTAACTGTCTGTTGTTGGTCATTTTTCCATCATTTAA
Source organism: Naso brachycentron (assembly GCA_029874485.1). NCBI lineage: Eukaryota > Metazoa > Chordata > Actinopteri > Acanthuriformes > Acanthuridae > Naso > Naso brachycentron. The sequence continues at coordinate 10,820,539 of JAQFJA010000010.1, read as the reverse complement.
GTTAGAGAATGTGACTTTTGCTAAACAGTTGCCATTTTGGTCACAGCTGAGAAAGTTATGTGACAATAGTTCATGTTAAACCCAAGTATTTGAAATGAAACATCAGTGTAATTTGCTTGTCTATGTTTTGTTCCACCTGTGCTGCAGTTTGGCTTCACTTTTATTTATTAAAGAAATAATTCACCCCAAAATGAAAATTCACATATTATCTACTCACCCTCATGCCGATGGAAGGTCTGGTGAATTTTTTTGGAATTCAAAACACTTCTGGACTTTCACAGGAAAAAGATGTTGCAGTAACCTCCCAAACAATTTTAGTGAATGGTGACTAGGATTCCAACATAAAAAAAAAATACGTAAAGAAATTATTAAATGCCTACATACTGCTCGTGCGAATAATCTAAGGTCATTTTACACATGATAGTTCAGGGTACTTGATTTGATTGGGGTGTAAAAGTTGCAACATTGTCGCACTTTTATTTGATTTGGTTTGATTTTACACTGGGCTTTTTCAAATGAACCAAACCCTCTACACAACCTCACACGGTCATAACAGACTGCCTTACTCACGCCCCTTCTGCTAGACCCCATGGGACCTTAGTGCGGAAAATATATGAACAGTAGTCAATGGAGAGGTACAAATTATTTTTTGATCCTGTTTGACTTGTGCCCTGAATTACACATATGATGTTCATCAATTTAAATGAGAATTTTTCATGTGAAGAAAGTCTACATTTGTCGTCTAACAGTTATCAGCTTGTGAAAACAAATTTATAAAAAACATAATTATAAAGACTACAACACTGGTTGCGTAACTGACATCATAACTATTTCCCTCCTCTGACTCACTGAACTAACTCCTCCTTCGAGTAGCTGCAGCTCTCAACATGACCCGATTTATAATGGTTTTCATCTCTTTTAATACTGTTCCCCTCCTCCTGGAAAAAACGTTGAACTCTGCCAAGATGACAGCCATGTCTGTATTGATGATGTGTATTGTCCAAGACGAGATGTGAAGTTCACTAAGTGTTCTCACAAAAAACAATGTTTTACTTTACTGTTTGACGACAAAATTCGACTTTCTTTACATGAAAAATTATCTTTTCAATTGCCAACCATCATATGAGTAATTCAGGGAACAAGCCAAACAGGATCAAAAAATAATTTGTACCTCTCCATTGACTACTGGTTATATTTTTTCCAAATTAAGGTCACACGGCCCAGACGCTCATCTGCGGCAGTAATGTACCGATAAACACCAAAGAAAAAGAAACAGAAGAAGAGGAAGAAGAAGAAAATTGCTCATGTACATTGGACTGAACAGAAAAAGAAATTTCATCGCCTTCGAAGGGTAAATAATTTGTTTGATAGATGAGCCATGAGCACAATAAAGTTTGAATACAGTCGGAAGAAGTTAAATAAAATGAACCTTTTTGGCTCACTGTGCACTGTAGCCTGTCGCTCTCCAGACAGGAGTTGTGTTCATGCACACACCGTCTGAAGCTTGCGTGGTGGGTCAAGGTGAGACCAGTGACAGCTTGTGATGTCTGCACACCTGTGCTTACATTCTATTCGGGTAGCATTCACTAGCATTGTTTAAGAGACTACTGCAAAACCTTTTTCCTGTGAAACTCTGGCAGTGTTTTGTGGGCTAAAGATTTCACACGACCTTCCATCAGCATGAGGATGAGTAGATAATACCTGAATTTTCATTTTTGGGTCAATTATCCCTTTAACGTTGATGGTAATGTCCATATTATTAAATTCTCCCACATTAGCTCACAATTTATTTCCCTCTGAATCTGCTACTTGAAATATGACATGACAAACGGTATCGTTGTAAAATGTTTTGCCATATTGCCCAGGCCTGCTGACATCCCAGTTTCCTTTCTTCCCTTTTCCCCTTTCATCTTTCATTTGTTCTTCATTCCTCTTCCCTCTTCCCCCTCTTCCCCCTCTTCCCCTTTATCTCTCTCTTGTTGGTGTAGTCCATTGGTATGCAGGGTGATGTTGGCTGGTATTTGCAGAGGAAGGATAAAGTGGTAATCAGTGCCAATGAAGCAGCTCTTGTCCCAGAGCACAAATGTGCCAACATCAGCAACACCACCAGACCGTGTGTGTGTGTCTGTGTGTGTGTGTGTGTGTGTGTGTGTGTGTGATTTGTGTGGGAGAAACTGAGAAAGGGAGCAGCATCAAAGAGGTCACACAGAGGTCATTGTCTCAGACACAAATGTTTTGTAACCCTACTTTTCTTCTTATGCACGGTTCTGGCTGTATGATCACAGCTACCAAAATGAACGATTAGCTTTCTTCAGGATTTCTCTCTCGGCTACACTGAACTGATTTAAAAAGGGAAGAACTGTTCTTTCCAGAGACATATGTTATACTCACTAGACATATATTTTAGTCTGGTACGACCTTGGCCTCATTTCATGGTCCTGATGCAACTGTTGTGAAATTTATTCGCAAATGACTGTTAGAAAAACATGGAAGCACATGCATTTGCTATTTTTGTTAGCTTATCATTGGAGAGGCTGGGATTTTAAAAAACAGTGCAATACAAATATCCGATCTAAAATCATATAATCAATTTTTTAGAGACAGAAATCTAAAGGTGAGAACAGCACCAAACTAAGTATCAAATGCTTCCACAGATCAGCTAAATTCTAAGAATGACTGAGATCACAGCTTTAAACTGGCAGCACCTGCATGTCAATGTGTGTAAGCAAACCTCACCCAGATAAATAAAGGTTAAAGTAATTAACGCTCAGAGATCAGTGGCCTTAACTGTGATTATCCTCCCCCGCTGTTTTAACCAAAGCACATTCATCATCCTGTTTTCTAAGCATTAGTACACATTAACTATCTTTTTTCCTCTAATTTCTGTTACTTCTGTCTGGAAAAGTTGCTTGATTCAAACCGTTGACTGAATATCTGGCTGAGTGAAAAGTCTTCGCAGAGAGGAGAGGACTGTTCCAGATGGTGCATGTTAGGCACATTCCTGGTGTGATGCTCAAATCCATGTAGTTTTTTCTACTTATGTTCATTTAACATCCTCGGTCTCACTTTTATCAGGCTAATTTTAGCCAAGGGGTTATGTCACACTGAGACAAATTCAAGACTGAAATCATTTAAAACTTAAATAAGAATAATGAATAAGAGAGGCACATATTTTTGGTTGAATTTCATTTAATGTAATTCATTTTGCTGTGATTCGATGAACAGTACAGAATCAACTTCTTGTTCTTGGTTTAGAGTCAATGTGACAAAAAAAGGTACTTTCTGTTATTTTACACACAAGAACAGCCTAGTGTTGTCTTTCATTAGAGGAAAATCTACCCGTGATCTTCTCTGTGATGAAAGCACAGGACTGCGTTCCCATAATTAGGAGTTTGAGTCAAGCATAGCAGCTCGAGTTTGTGTAGCTCTGTTTTCCTTGTCAGCAGTGGTGCTGATACAGCAGATTGAGAGCTGTAGTTTTCCTGGTGAGCATGCTGACCTCTTCGGCAGTCGCTGTGTCTCTTTGCAGGGCAGAGTGGCGATCAAAACAACACAGAGCAGTACAATATGACTTAATGTACACCACAGGATCATTTTACAAACACATACAATGTCTTTAAATTCTCAAGGTTTCTGGGACTTCCACAACTGATACAGTGCAGAAATGATGATTACATCGGTCATGATTGATGATAGAAAACCCCCCTTCCTCCTGACAGTACTAGCTAACGCCAATAGCTGTGTGTCTTAACCCAGCAAACTGGATGGTAACAATCAAAAATAGCTCAGTCCACACACCAAATACTGAGGCAAACAGTCAGATGCTGTCATTGTTTCCACATCTAATCACGGTCCAGTCAGACCCACTCTTACAAACCAGGAAATATGATCATATGATCGCTATGACCATAGTGAAAGCATGTTTTTTTTTTGTTGTTGTTGTTGGATAAAATGACACTTAATTGGCAATTTCTTTGGTTGTGAGATGTTTGTGGTCAGACAGCCATACGGCGCCCTCCACGTACAAATACAACAACACTTTTTTAAACATAAAAACAGCGAAGCATGATCAGCTTTGAGTCATCCCACTACCGAACAAAAAAAATTAATCGGTACATTTTTTTTATCCTCCCTAATTCAACATTAACCCAGAATATCAGCTTTTCTTGTCAGGCAGAGATTGTGTCAGTGGCACATGTATTTCGTCTTCTTCAACACCTTTCATAATCTCTCTCCAGTCTTATTTCAGGAAAAAACAACAAGTTACTTTATCCAGACTGTGTCTTTTGGTCTGTCTAACTCAGAGTCATGGTTGCAACAGCTGAAGAGGTCGCTGCCTTTACTGTGGAAACTACTGCTTCCAATCCACAGATGCCATTTTATGTCTGACCACTTCTTCATGTAACTGTGGCATTCAATGTGCATTTTTTGGATATTTCTCCTGAATGTGAACGCTTCATTTCCCCTCTCAGTGTTTCCTCTATTCTTTCCTCAACAGTAAAATCTCACCCACTGCTAGAAATATGAAATTGGACTAGCAGCAAGAGTAAACACAGAATAGGGACAATTTTGTACAACGACACGAAAGAACAACCAATTTTAAGGTTAAAGTGTTTCTGCATAAATGTAACCAGTTTTACCAGGAACGACAGAAACATAACAGCAAGAAACCAAAATCTCGCAGGGTATCTTTTTTATAGTTCAGCATCATTCGGGAAACTGTTTTAAAAAGAAAAAAGCTCTGAACAATAATCATGATCAACAAAACCTCAATCATGGATACAAATTAGTTTTTAAGTCTAAATGGCTCCAAAGGGTCGAAGGTTTAAGTAAGCAAGTTGCTCTGAGAGTAACAGAGTAATTAGCATTTATGAATTTAAATTACAAATGGGCTTTTATTGTCAAAAGATGGATGAGATTTCTCATTTTGTGATTTGAAGCATTTTCTCATGATGCATAAACAAGCTGTGTTCTTGTCTCCACAAAGATGTTTTTTATTGACTTGCCCTGAATTTGATGGCGAGGACAGGCACAGCGGAGGTGTGACGGTTATTATCTGTCGCCATGGTGCAATTTTGATGTAAAACATTTGTGTACTTTGAGCCTCACCTGCTTGGACCATGCCTGAGGTGCACTACACATGTCCCATGGTTTATAGAATACACTGGAAGTTCTAAGCTATTGTAATGGATTTATCAAGAAACGTGCACATGAATAGTTTAAAAGAAAGCATACAAACCATCCTTTGGATGACATGTCAGACAATTTGATACACAGAAAAATGTACTGTCAATAAAATATATATATATTTTTTCTGTATTCAATGTCCTTCAGAGGAACTTTAAGTTTGTGTTGATTGTAGCACATGTGGACAAAAGCAGTACTGCTAACTATCATAAAGATCTCGTCTAGTGCGAGCATTTGTTTTGGAACAGAGTGAAAGAAACAGTAAACACAAAATATTGGAAATTATCCGAAGAAAAATATCCTCCTGCTTCCAACCAAGAGCGGATCGATCATACGCATAAACAACAAATCGTGTCCTCGGGTCTGTGTGACGTACAGAGTTTCATTGCGTTTCCGCTGACTGAGTGGACTGGGCCGAGGTAATTGAAAAAGACATGATAGTAATCTCCTTGCTGATGGTCTCATTAATGATGTAGGTAAGATGTGAGACATAAACATTACATTTATATGCTTCATCACCAGCGTAACATTCCTCGTAGGAGCTTCAAATGAATTTTGCTGAAAATAGTTGACTTTTTCTCCTTTACCTTGTGGTCACCCCAGTGTGAAAGTCAACCTTCAATACACTGCATCTGTTGCTTTTTTTCAGAAATGTTTCCAACAAAGCTACAGTTCTTCTTGGACCACCACACTATGATAAGCAAAAATTTTATCTCCTCTCAAGTTAATTCAGTTACATGCAGTGTGTATTTACTTGTGTCAGTTCTGCACCTCCTGCACAAGAAAGTCGACTCTCCTTGGGAGAAGCTTTTGTGGCAGCTGTTCTCATCAGGAAATGCAGAGTGCACAGCTTTGCAGAGAAAGTAAAGACGGCGATGATAAGATTGGTCATGACTGATGCCAGCCGCTACCAAACTTACTGATAAGGTGTTTCCCAAAATTCCAACCCCTCACAAGCTGTGCTGCAGTCATACACCTCAGTTCTGAATCTATCAAGTCAGCTCCCACAGCTTGACTTTTAAACACGGAGCTCTGTTGGTCTGAGGGTGGTTTCACACTAGGGGCCCAGGCCCAGATCCGAGCACGCTTGACCCCGAAGTCCACTTCATTTGATTAGTGTGAGCACAAGCGTTCTGTTTTTTATGTTTCACAAACTGTGCCTGAGTCCACTTGAAAATTTAATCCCGGGCACGCTTTATGTGTACTCGGGCATGGTCTGCATTAGATATGAAAGCAACTGTGCCCAAACAAGGAAGTGGGCCGCTATGTGATAGGCTGTATGAGAACATTCCTGGTTTTTCACAACACACAGCTGTTGTCACCTAGCAACCATGACACAGCAGTTCGATTACATGCACGTAAAGAAAGAGCCAGAAAATTAAGCTTGTTATTTTTTCACGGAAAAAACATATTCCTCTACTGCCACTGCTTCATCCATTACGTTAGCTTGAAAAAAAATTAAGTAGTTGCTTTCTCTTCTTCTTTGTGTTCATGGTCGGACTGCAGACCAACTATGTGCACACTGCCACCTACTATATCAGACTGTGAAAATACACAAGTGTGCTCAGATACAGAACGGCATTACCAAAGCTTGATTCATGCTTTTGCATCAGCCTCATGCATAGCCTACGCCATAAGCTCGCACGTGGCCTATGCTGTTGAAAGCATTTATACTTGTGTGTCTGCATGTCTGCAGTTACACCGCCCACGCCAATGTTTGTGGAAATCTCTTGCCATGAGTTTGAGGCCATCTGGCAGTCTTTGTAACGGGACGACAAAGAGTCGTATAAAATGCATGTGTTTTCAAACTTCTTTAAGTCAAACTCTCTTCTACCTGGTCCATATTTGTGTGTGCAGGAAACGTTTGGAGTAGTAGAGTAGAAGAAGAATCCGGAAATGCGTAGGAGGGAATGTGAGTCCACCAAGCGGACCAATCACTGTGCTTATGGTCTGTCACTGGATAGTCACACTGTTCCTGCATTATGGAAAAAGTCCATAATCATTCCAGTTCCTAAAGTACCCTGCCCTTCCTCAAACAAAGACTTTAGACCAATAGCATTAACTTGCGGGGTTATGAAATGCTTTGAGAGAATTATAGTTGATTCTTTAAAGTCAGAAGTGGCACACTGCTTAGACCCCCTCCAGTTTGCTTATAGGGAGGGGCGTGGCACGGAGGATGCTGTCGTCACTGTGACACACCTAATTAGCAAACATGTTGAGACACCAAAGGCATATGCCCGGGTTTTATTCGCAGACTTTAGTTCAGCTTTTGATACACTCAGACGCCATTTGCTTGTACGTAAGTTAATTGACATGGGGGTAAATCCCCACATCACCAAATGGTTCTATTCCCTGCTAACAAACAGGTCTCAGCAGGTAAAGGTAAATGGCTCTCTCTCAGTGGCTGAGTACTGCAGTACAGGAGTGCCTCAGGGGAGCGTGAGCTCTCCTGTTCTCTTTACCACCTATACAAACGGCTGTAAAAGCAGCCATCCAAACAACCACATCATCAAATTTTCGGATGAAACTATTATATTAAGCCTGTTAAAAGAA
>JAQFJA010000010.1:10794340-10807580 GCA_029874485.1 Naso brachycentron | reverse complement strand
ACAATAAAGCTGCAAGCGTTCTGAAAGAAAGCAGCATCTTTTTCAAAATATCTCTATACTTTGCAGTGACGGTGTTATGGACATTCATTGTGAATACATTAGCTCTCCTGGTACACAAACAGCAGGCACTTGCAATTACCCTGTCATCCAACATCATCTGCACAACTAAAGGGTAACTGAATATCTCTGGTAAATTTTAACATAAAAGTCATTGTTGGCTTTCCTCTGCTTTTTGTCAAAGGCTAGGATTCAGTATTTGGTTGCAAAGAAAAGGATCTTTAAAAGGAATAATACAAATATTCCAAACAATTTAGGTAGCCTATTTATAGTCATGTTTTGCCTTTTTTTAGCCAGGAAAGAAAGGAAAGGAAATTAGGGATTGAAATCCCCCCCAAAAGCTGACCACAGTCAGTTTGGTAAAGAGGGGATGGAGGCATTGCTTCAGCTTGCTGGGAAACAGAGGACAACTTGAGACCGCTTTGCTTCTTGTTTCAACAGATAAACCTGGGCAATGTTAGTGACTGTGAGGACATTTTGTAGCCATGAAAATGGCAGCAAAACTGAGTAAATTTTGAGTCAAAGCATGACCTTTACCCTCATAAAGTCAGCTTACATAGGTGCATGCAGCCTAAACTGCATTACTTTGTAGAAAGTTTGGTATGATATAACTCCCAAACTAACCTTTGGAGTGGCCGAAGGATAAAGGCTGCTTCCTGTGATTTGTCTGAGTGAGCCTGCAACATAAGCACTGCAGTAACTGGTCACTGTTAGCACTGAGACCACTTGGCAACCACAGCAAATCTAAATGGTTGTTTTTTCACATTGTTATTATTTTTTTCTAAAATAGCAGAAATTCTCTTGTTCATTGTTGTTGAGTTAAATTGTAAATCAATGCATTTTCTAACTTGCACGTTAGATGTTTTGTCAAACAGAATGGTGTCACTCAGCTTACTTTTTTTAAGGAGACTTGGCTGAATCAACATCAACAAAGAGTCGGCGCTAAGGGCCAGTTTACATGGCGCAAGGTTTCTCATCAACGACACGCTTTTGTTACGGTTTGGCCCTCCTTACACATGACAATGGCATACTGGCGCCCCTGAAACCACAATCTTTTGAAACCACAACCTTTTTTCCAGCTGTGTATACTGGCAAACTGGAAAGCCTATGACAGCAGCTGGTATGCTAATGCTAATGTTAGCGCCAGTCAACGCATTCTGCTCTAGTCACTGCCAAACTCTGATTAAATACTAACAGTGCACAGAAAGCAGGTCGAATGTGACGACAGTCTGTTGAGGTGAATTTAAGTGTTCGTAGAATAATTTTAGAAGTCCGATTACTTGAGGCTGCTTACTTTGGGTTCAGACCAAAAGCTTCATGAGCGTCATAAGGAGCCGGCAGCCGTTCATTTTCAATGAATGCTGTCGATGAAGGGCGTCTGACGTCTCGGCGGCAGCGAGCAGCACGATGCCAGCGACCACAGCATCAATTTGAAGCTGAGAGGAGCTCAACTTTATGCAAATGAGCAGCGATGACACCAAAGCAGCAGCCAATTGCAGACTCCCACAGCAAGAGAAGAAGAAGGAGAGGAGGACGAAGAAGAACAAGATGAAAACGAGGAGAAAACAAGTAGCAGAAGATGGAGGAAGAACTGATCATAGCGGTGTCTGGTTTCCCGGGGCTGTACGACATGTGTTTGTTTATTTCCAGAGACATTCAAAAATCACCAATCATATTTGTCAACGATCCTACAGTCAGCCTCTTCATGAGGGCAAGGCTAAATTCATAATAATAAAAAAAGACTCATAAGGGCTATGTAGCTGTGATTTTGAGTGTTATTTCAATTTTGTAATGAAAGACATGATTAATATATTGTTAAAAAACATGAAAATTGTATATTTTTTCATCCTTGTAAAGTGCAAGCAATTTTGAAGCTTTTGGTCCGAACTCACAGTCAGGCCTTTGCAGCACCGCCAACTAGCGGCCTGGCATGCATACTACATTGCATTTGGTTGTTCATGTTAACACAGATTTTTTTTAGAGACGCAAAAGACAGACTTTTCTGTTTTAGTAGGCTGCTCTTGTCTAAATGTGGCCTGAATTTCGTTGTGGCTCCAGAGGAGCGGCCGCTCTCAGGATGCAGAGGCCTACAGAGATCAGACTTGTGTCCTGCTCTCTTCTGTCTGTTGCCCCCAATCACATTCAGTCACACTGTGGCTTCACACACCGGCTGTCATGTGCAGTGAAAGCTAGTGATGAATGCTGTGCCACTGTTTCTATTCATATGCCGCTGTGGCTGGCTCATAGACATTCTTCATTTGTCCAAGACGGATCCCTGACAGTGTTTTTCTGCACACAGCTCATGAATATGTTTACAGGTGAGCATGTGTATGTAAGGGATTGATTGAGCTTGGATGCGTCTGGCATGTTTGATGCCTTGCTTTGTGGCCGTTTGTTTAGTTTTTGCTTTACCGCTGTGAGATTAGTTGGAATTGTTTGAATTTCTGTGTGGTTACGCTTTTGTCATTCAGTAACTTTCTCTCCTCTTCCCCACATACCACGTTTTTTCATCGCACTCCATCCCTCCCACCCCTCCCTCTCAGCATCCTGTTTTCTTCCCTCTGTGATATCTCCTTGCCGTGTGGTGCCTGTCATGCATTTTGCTGTTGCGCTGTCAGTTCAGCCGGTCTGTGGCCTATGCTACTGTATGCATATGCAATTTAATTACTGATGCTCCCCACTGACAGCAGGTTCAGCTTTGTATGGATCTTTCTCTCTTTTTAATATCCCAGGAGATATTATGTGGTGCAGAATGTTTGAATGTGTGTGTGTGTGTGCAACAATAGAGATTGTGTTCTTCGAGATTTGGCTTCTGTGTGCATATTTCTGTGCTTGTATGTGTTTAGTTTATTGTCATGGTCGTAATTACGGAAAAAATGCATCTATGTCAGAACATTGGATATAAGGATTATTTAAATCCACAGTCTATGGTCAGAGCTCCAGACAATGTCATCCAAAACCAATCATTATAGCATTTACAAATGTAGGATTTATTGCACGGAGGTTGTAATGTATTGCTTGGATTTAAACATGTGTACCTACCAAATGATTGTTAGCCAAGCTAGCTTGCTCTAGAAATGGCACTGGTGATCTGTCAGTCAGTCAGTGACTACTTTGGTTCAGACTCAAATCTGTAGACCCTCTTTGGGTGGATCTCCATTAAATTTTGAACAGACATTAATGATCCCAGAAGTTAAATCCCAGAGAATTTGGTGACCATGACTTGCATCTGATGCACCAAACACCTGCAACACTAATGGCATTCCATCAGCCTTAGCTGTAGTTTGTTTTTCGTGCTGATTAAAAATGTTAGCATGCTGACACGCTACACTTAGATGGTGTACACAGTATATACATTATATGTGCTAAACAAAAGCCTTGTAATAAAATGCTTTGAGGGAAGACAGATGCTGCAGGCCAACCTGGAGGTTAGCATGACCCTGATTTCCCTTTGACAAAAAGCCAGTGGGACTTTTCATGGGCTTTTGTGTGCAGGCTCTATGAACCCCACAATGCAGAAGTTATACAGAAATTCAAGTCAAGTCAAATTTTTTAGAAAGCACCAAATCACAACAAAAGTTGCCTAAAGACTCTTTACAGGTCTAGATCACACTGTGTAATTAATTTTATAAGAATCCAACAAGTGAAAACAATTCCCACATAAGCAAGCACTCTGTACGTAAATCTCTTTTTTCTTCCACATTATTCACACCGCTGTCCGCTGCTCAGCTACTTCAAAGAAGCCGGCTATCAGCGGTACATGCCACTGTTAGGTTAATTGATTAATTGATTTTTGAGAGAACAGATGAGGAGAGAGCAAAGAGCTCCGTCTTAGTTCCACAGTGCACGCCTCTTCATATTTTTAGGAATTAACACACCTACTGTGTAACACAGTACAACCAGAAAGTTGTTTTTATTTAAAAAAAGCCTGAGGCCCGACCCGACCCGACCAATTAGCATAAATTGTCAGCCCGAACCTGCCCGAACCCGTCAGGTACCGTCGGGTCAGGTCGGGCTTGGAATGAACTTGAGAACTCTACTAAGAGCGTGGCTCTTGCCCAGTTCACTTCACCATCAACTTTGTAGAAGCCAAAGTGCTTCCAAACGCTGGCTTTAATCCACTTGGGGCTGGTCGCATCTCGTGGTCAGCCATGTTTCTTGTTTTCTTATGTGCCTCCCTTAAACTGTCCGCATGTGCAGTGCGCTGCACTTCCATTTCCACCTTTTCCGTTCTGTCTATTTTACATTATTAAAATTCTAATTACCAATTATTTGACATTTTGAATTGATTCATAATCATCCACATCCGAATTGCGATGCATCTGAGAAATTATTTTTTTCCCCACCATTAGCATCAACACGGAGAGTTTTACTCTCAAAATTAAGCGGATGTTTTAATGTTGTTTCTGTGTCTGACTTCCTGTCCTGCTCAATCTGCTCTGTACTGAATTACTGTGTGTTTTGTAAAAATATGGCATAAATAGAAGCCTTGTGTTTCTGCTGCAAAGGGCTCCTGATCACTGTAACTGAGACGGAGTAGAAACGCACTGCAACCGCAGCCGATGGAGGGCACAGGCTAGAGCTGAACATATCACCTCCACTGCTGTGGTGAAGCAGAGACAGACCAAAGACGCATCTGGTGGAATTTAAGGGTCAGGGTCATCTAGTTTCCTACAGTGCTTAAAATCTGTCCTAATGAGGAACACCAACAGTGTCACCAGATCAAATAAATTCACTGACTGCAACTCTAATGACTTGAAATGCTGTCAGTTTGCAGCTTGGGATATATCCTTTAATGCTGGCTGATCATTTTCAGTTTTAAATGTTCAGGAAAATCATGTCTTTTACATGTTGTGTGTCTGTTTAAACAGAGCATGACAGCGAGGCAGTGAGGGGCTGTAAGAAAACAGGCACATTGAACAAAGTGGCACTCGATGAGGTGTCCTCCTAATCTCCCTGTACACAGACAGGTTGTCACTCATCAGACAACCAAGGCAAGACGAGAAATTTAACTCGGAAGTTATACTTGTTGGCAAAGGCAGCCATTTGCATTTAAACATGTTTGACCTCCCCAGCAGCAAGGCCTTGCTGCGTAAGATGGGTTAGCAGTAATTACGGACAATTACAACTCTCTGTTTCACCTTTTCTTTCAATTCTCAGGTTGCCCATACATGAGGATGAGGACTCATTCAAGATGCTGTCATTTAAAACAGGCAAATTACAGGCTAGCCTGTTGAACACATCTTGTCAGCTTCTGCTCACACAAATGCTCACCGGCAAGCCATCAACAATCCCAAAAGCTTTGGTGACATTTTGTCACATTCGTCGCCCCATCGTCTGGAGTGTGGGAGACTTTAAGTGGGTGAGTTTATTCTCTGGTTGGAATTTCTGTAAGTTGTGCTTATTTACCCAGGGATAAAGGAGCCATATACAAGATTCAGTCTCAGTAGATATCAGGAAAAACATATTTTGCTGTAAAGAACTATTAGCTTATTGACTTCTAGAATGGAGAGTGACGTCACACGCCCTCTCTGTGTGTTGTTATCCAGCTTCTCAGTTTCTTTGTTTTGGTAGCCGAGATGGCAGCGCGTTCTTGTTAGTCCCTGTGACGCCCCTCCCTTCAGAACCATTGGCCCCCACCCCCTTTACAAAACACCACAGTGAGGAGCAGCAAACATATTTTTATATTTAACGTAGGCTCAGTTTACGTTACAGACACACAAGTGGGATGGCTAACATTAACAAACTGTTCAAAAATTACACAAATGCTATTTTATTGTGTTGTGATTGGGATTCTGACCCACCATGCATCATGGAAAGAGACAGACGTTTTTTTGATTGCAACAACATCACCTTATCATTGAATAGATCTGGGGGACATCCAGTCTAGCACTAACTGCTAGCGGGGCTGTGGCCTGTCTTGCTGCCTGAGTAGGAGGCTACAGGCCAGGCTGGAGCTAGCACAAACGAGTGGCTCAGCTAACGTCACCAGCTGTTCAGTTATCACATAAATGCTGTTATGTTGTGTTGTGATTAAGAGTCTGACCTTCCATGCATTGTGAAAAGAGACAGCTGGACATTTTTCATTGTTGTGTTGTGTTCTACACAAGACTGCCTGAGACTCGGCTTGGTATGAACTCCATGGCTTAACGTCGACACCGCACAGAGTGGTAGAAAGACTCCTACTAAAGGCTCCTATTCTTTTCTACCCGTAGTAATCACAAAAAACAGTACTTGCTAAGCAAAAATGGCGTCGCCATTAAGCAGAGTTGCTGAGAACAAGGCTTGGGGGAACGCCAGGGGAAAATGGAGATGTGGCTGACAGACAGGTTTGTTTTAGTGTAAAGCTGGTACTGAACGATCATTTTTTGTATATGGCTCCTTTAAATAAACAAGTTCACGTCCATATGTATTCTCTTCTGTCTTCCCCTTCCTTTCCCTCTCATAGATCTAAAGGTCGACCCAAAACCTCACCTAGATCTAACCTTTGTACTGAAGATGCAGTCTCTCACTCAAGCTGTTAATTTAGTTTCAGGCAAAGAGACATGAAATTTATTTATTGGCTTTCCAAACACAGGAATCTTGTTCTGCTCTTAAAAAAGAGGCCAATGTTTGCCTATGAGTAAATGCACACCAAGAAATGTTTGAAATATTAGGTAGAGTGTTTATGCATAGTTTATATATACCAGTGTGCTCCTATGCGGCATTTGTCTGAAAAAATCTGACATTTTTTGTGTGTTTTGTTTTGTTTTTTTCTCAGCTACACAACAGTTTCTTCATGTAAGCACAGTGCAGCCATTAACACACCACCCACTCGAGCTTGTTGGTGATGAAAACAAATGAACCTTTCTCTGCAGGAGTCAGCACGCTACTGACTGCTACTGATGCTGTGGGTCAGACGGAGGTAAACAGAGACTGGAAACCTTTCAAATCAAACTATGATGTATAGAATAAAACAACATGCAATGCAAGGAACCATCAGCATTTGTGTGCAGATAAAGTTTTCCAATCAGTGCCGTTTGCTCTTGTTCTTAGCCACTCTTGTAAAATAGCGATGGCAGTGATGATCTGTCAAACGGTTGACCGCTTTGGGTCGGACTGAAATGTCTCAACAGCTGTTGGATAAATGACATTTTGTACAGACATTCCAAGAGGCTCCCAGAGGATGAATCACAGTCCCCAGACATTTCCCTTTGCACCACCAAGAAATTGACATGTGTGGTTTTAAATGAAACACTCCAACAGCTGTCGGATGGTTTGCCATGATCGGTCTAGATACTCACGTCCTCTTCAGGATGATTTGGTGCCATCCTGTCTTCCAAAAATACATCTGCCTAATAATTTAGTTCATGATCACATAAAGCTAATCATAAAAAAAAATAGGCTTTGATGTACTTTTTGTTTAGTGGTATATAATGAATGTTAGCTTAAACTTAAAGATGAGGTAGGCAGTTTATTTTTAATGTCATTCTGCAAAAATTCCACGATAAGCTTTCAGCAGGTTGTAACGCAAATGATCTGAAAGAACACAAGACTTCTGCCCCTCTCCTTGGCTCTGTATTCCGACTTTGAGTTGCAGGTGACTTAAAAGAGATGGTGACAACAGATGAAATAAATTGCGAACCTGAGCAAAAGCAGGGAGGGGAGGCTGCAGTGGAGTTGCTGCACCCTCATGCTACGGCTAGCTCGCCAACCAGACGTTGTAGCTCCAGCTTTAATTGCTGACTAAAAATTGCCCGAAGGTGTGAACAGGAACATGAATGTTTGTTTGTGTCTATATGTTAGCCAGTGTTCTGTCCTCTCCTCAAAAAATGTGTTACATTCCTGGTTACTCGTTACTTTTTTCAAAAGTAATATTATTTTATTTATTACTCCCTACCAAAGTAATAAATTACTTTGCTCATATTATTTTAGGTGTTTCAGAAGGTTTGAGGTTGTATTTTTGGCTTGAAAAGAGTCTTACTACCTCTTGGACACCATTTAGATTTGACATTTATATTTTTATCATCTTTGCTCCTGATGAGCTTGAAATAGTGGGCATATTTCCTGCCTCTAAAAGTTTTCCATCTCCAGCTTAATTTTCCTTGGTAACGTTGAAATTTTGCAAGCTGCGGCTGCTGTGGCTAGCTGCGGATTGTTCAGTCATGTAACACTTTGCGACATGTTGCAACTAATACAAAATGATTTCAATCAACCAATAAAAACCAGACACAAGTAACCAAACTGTAAAAAAATTGGGTTTTTTTGGAGTAATGGTAATAATATTACTGGAGTTTTATTAGTAATCCATTAAACTATTAATTACTGGAAAAAGTAACATTATAACGGTAGTGCCCTTACAGCAATGCGTTGCGACCGAACACTGATGTTGGCCCTTTGATGAACTGCCAACTATTAAAGGGTGTATCCCACTCTTGCCTAATGTCAGCTGGGATTGGCTCCAGCCCTCCTGTGCTAAGGAGGTGTAAATTGGCCTTAAAAGAGAGAGCGACAACAAGCAGAACAAAATGCAGGTGGAGCAAAAAAAAAAAAAATTTAAAAATAACAGTCTCGTGCTACAGCTAGCTTGATTTCCAGACACTGTCTACCTCAGCTTTAAATATATAATATGTATCATTTCTGCAATACATTTTTGGTTGAGTTGTGTACTGACATGATCCCAAATTTGTCAACCATGTTCTAGGTTTATTCAAAGTAACAGTAAGTTTAATTTTTCAAGCGCATTTGCAATTTGCCGCGGTGTTAAATGGGATTTATTTCATGCTGGTGTCAAGTTGCTTTTTTCATGGCTAATCATGAATCCGATGGGCGGAACTGTGCAATGAGGGGTGTGTCATTAAAACTATTCTCATGCTATGCAATTTTGGTATCATTTTTGAGGTGAAGCCACACACATGAACAGACCTGTCCAAAATCCCACAGACATGTTTAGTCAATAGACTCAGTTTTGATATAGTATGTTATATTGTTAATCAAAGGTGATTAACTTATTATAATTAACTCTAATCAGTGTCCCACTGTCGTTTTATGACTGTCAGTGAGGATTCATGAGCCCATTTTAGATGTCAGGCAGGTATTTCTCTGTGCCCCTGTGTTAAATACAATTTCACTGCCCTTTGTAATGCATTAGTCATACATCAGCTAATGAAACAGGCAGTTTTGGCTCTGTAATAACATTAGCCTTTGCACTGCTAATGTCTCAGTCATTTTTGACCATGATTTTGCCTGATTTCTATTTTTATATTTCATGCCTTCTTCTGAGGAGGACTTTGACTTAACTTTATATGCAGTTTTTTTTTTATCACCCTCAACCTCCCGAATGGTATTTCTACATCTTGTGTCCCTCCTGTTGGTTCACGAATGTGCACTCTTGGTGCTTTCCACAGCACACACACTTCTTTTTTTTTTTTTTAACTGTGACCCATTTTGTTTGGGTTAGAGGGGTTTCAATCAAAACCCAATTATAGTCACATTTCACAGGACTGCACTCACAACAGAATGAAAATCCTCTGGCCTATACTTATTGGATTTTTTGCCTTAAACTGTACACAGTATCATCAGCTGTATAAATATTTTTCATTATATCAAATAATTGACTAGAATCTGTTGAGCTGCCTGTACATCGCCTCCTCACCTGGGGATTGCCACTTGGCTTTCTCTGTGGTCATGTGTGTGTGTGTGTGTGTCTGTGTGTGTGTGGGTGGGTGTGTGTGTGTGTGGATGGGTGCATGTGTGGATGTGTGTGCTCACAAACAGAAAAGCAGCAGAGATAACTGATCTTTCCATTTCCTCATGTAAATAGAATCTTGGTTTCTGGTTTTCAAGGTTTTCTGAAAGCTTCAGGATCAAGGGCAGATATCCCCCAGTTTTTGCACACACACACACACACACACACACACACAGATAAACACACACCCACATAAACGATAGCAGTTAAACTCATAATCAGAGCAAAGTTAATCTTTGACTTGGGCTCTATTGGCAAAGGTTTTATTTACGTCTGATAATTGGTCATCACCTGGGCTTTGTCACTAACACAAACACACACACACACACACACACACGTTTGACAGGGCTGTTATTGTAGATGCTGCAACTATTAGCAGTAATTGTGAAGGAGTGAGCAGGAAGTCCATGGATTTGTTACAAACACCAGGCCACAAAGGGAGGACGAAAGAGAAGAGAAAGTAGCTCTGTGAGTCAGAGTTGCACACAAGGTTGTCATTTGCAATATCTTAAGTGCTCTTGTGTTGTATTTTGCCCATCTGACAAAAATGATCAACAGTTCAAAAAAGGCCTGTGACAAATGGAAAAACTGTTAGGAAATAGGTTTTAAGGTTGGACATAACAGCAAGGTACAAAGGAAAACCTTCACATTCATTGCTACAGTCTGACAAAGAAGATCCCCCTGTGACAAAATATGATAGAAAACAGAAACAGCAAATCAATAATCTGCACATGTGATACACACACACAAAAAATAGGAGAGAGGGGTTGATCTCAGGGGAGGAATGAAAACATCTCCTCTAAATACAAACAAGGTTAGAGGAAAAATTCAAAATGACAAGCAAAAACAATCCTGCTCTCAATAATAGAATCTAATTGACAGTGCAAAAAAACAACATGGTGAAAAATAACAAGATCCATGAACTGACTCGCAAATGAACAAAAATGAAAGTACCCACAATGCAGATAATGTTAATCCTCAGGGATGAATGTGTGTCTATGAATGTGATGTTCATGTATGTGCAGAAAAACATGGCTTCAATATATTTTGTGATGAATTACAAACGCTTGCTTATTGAAATACATTGAAAAAACTTCTTGGAAAAATTTAAATTTAAATGTTATTTATTTTCTGAAACACTTAAATTTTGCATTAAATAAGAGTATATATCCAAAAGCACATATAAAAAGTATAAATTCTGACAAGCATATGCTGTTTTATTATGTCGTACTGAGTTCTTCAAATCCACCTGAGTTGTGTGTCTGAAGCATGCAAAGAAAAGTGACTCTGCTATAACCAGTATTAAGTTCAGCAAAAGAGGTCATGTTGTTTATCACATGTTTTGACCGCAGATGTGTTTGACAAAGATGTTTCAATATTACCTTGAACATATTACGGAAGCAAAGTTGATTCTGAGGTGGAAAGTCTTGCACACAAACCTTCACGCTCATGGTAAGCAAGTTCCAAGAAAAAACAGTTTTCACTAGAATTTACAAAGAAAATTTAAAATACAATCATATAAAATTGAAGCATTTTAATTATATATTAATCAATCAGTGACTCAAACACAATTCTCAAATGGTGGGTCTGAAGATGGGATTTCAACCTGACATTACATGATGGATGTGTATGCAGCACCCAAAATGCTGTAGGGAATAACCTTGAGCTAATTTGTTTCATGTAAATTTTTGAAATATGAATAATGTTGAGCAAGAATAATTTTGTACCATTTAAATGCATGAACAGATCCCTCCATGCTCCATTTCCCTTGCACCAGAATCGATGCTCAAGTTTCCCTACAGCTGTGAATAAGCCCACCCCCTTTTATTTCATGCTTTTATTTACTGATCTGCAATGTCAGTATGGCATTTGTTCAAAATTGCATCCACTCAATAATAAATCTGCAGCTTTATTGTATGCTGACAACTACAGTAGCGGAATGCTTCAGAAATGAACAGTTAAATTGTATTTTATGGTATTTTCTGTTGTGTTTCATGATAACAAAGTCCCTTTGTGAACTGTTGTTAGCATTGTTTTCAGTAATTAAATATGACCATGTGCTATTTTTAAATAGAACTGATTTTAACTGAAATTTATTAATTTTTCAAACATGTAAAGGAAAGAAAAAAAGAAGGAATGTGCATACAAACATATTCAAATGTACAACATATCTGAAAAGGAGTGGAAGGAAGTGTACCCCTACTAAATCCCACCCCAAATCCACCAGTCACTGCAAAATAATTGACCCGCTTCCATTATATGTAGATTGAATTTTTTTCAAATTATATAAGCTATATATATCTATGTATCAAATATAAGATATATAAACTATAAATAACTCTATGTAACATATTTACATCATTTACATAAGAAAAGAAAGTAATAGAAAAAAGAAATTATAACAATAAAAAGAAAATAAGTACAAAAAAATGAATAAAAAACAAAATAATCCTAATAATAATCCTAGTGACTGTCGAACCCCTTCTTCACCCATGTACTTCTTTAAATTCATATTTTTGTATATCTTTTAATTGGTTCATAATTGAACACTACCTCAACTCAATATTTTAACTGTTTTATTACTTAGCACCAGTTATTGAAACACAACAACTTTTTAAAGTTGACGCACCCTATGAATTTTTAGATAGAATTTTCCCCTTAGATTATAATCCCAATCTCTTTTCTTATTAATAATGCAAATGAGAAATGTAAAAGTAACCATTTTCCTTTATAAAATGTAGTAAGATAAAAGTGAAAAAGTTAACAGAAACAGAAATAGTAAGGTACAGATATATACATAAAAAAACTACTTAAGTACAGTAAAAAAGTATTTCAGCACTGAGTGAAACCCATGTGACACTGAGACAGGAAATGATTGTTTAACACTCTTTGTTTAAACCCCATGATGTTGAACTTAAAATCTAATGTTAAGAGGAAGGCGTGAAACAGCAAAGCAAAGGAACAGGCAGAATGACAGAGAAGCATAGCAGATGAGTAATAACCATCAGAGAGGTTTCATAAAAAAGCAGGGCAGCATTGTGTATAACCACATTACTGCAAGCTTTGTCTCTCTGTCTATCATTTTAAAAGACACTTTTATTATGACAAAGAATTCATTTTTTATTGTGTTTTTTGATTTAATATCTGTGTATCATTTTCATTTTTGCTTGTAAGAGCATATCTGCATGAAAATATGTTTGCTTGCAAAGTAATTCCCTCTCTCCAGTAATTCTTATTCAATTTCCTGGACAGATGGAAGACTTCAAAAAGTCTCGTCTTTTTTTTCATTTGAGTGCATACACACGGCAAACAACATGTGCATAAAGCCTTCCACATAAAGGAGAGGAATGTCTCTTTTATGAATTGCATCTACTCTATTTGTATTTGATTTACACTCTCCTGAGAGGAGAACAAAGCACTGAGCAGAACACAATCTGTACTATTAATAAATGGAAG
>JAQFJA010000010.1:10637275-10659322 GCA_029874485.1 Naso brachycentron | reverse complement strand
GTCCTTTTCCTATTGTTAGAGACCATTTTCAGTTCATTTGATGCAGTACAGAGTTTGGACAGCTTGCCGTTTAGCTGCAAATGCTAATGCTAGCAAAAATGAAAGGCACCTGTAGCATTTTCTACCAAACTCTGATTAAACACAGTGCACCTAAAACAATTGAATTTGACGACAGTCTATTTAGGTGAATTCGAGTGTTTGTGGAGTAATTTTAGAGGTCGAACTATAGCTGAATGTCCTTAATTTGTGGCTTCAACAGGAAGTCAGCGGTTCAGCAGCATTCTGTCGCTGTTAACGCTAACCACAGCCACAAATTAAAGAAATTCATCTGTAGTTTGACTTCTTAACTTATGCTACTAGCACACAAATTCGCCTCTCGCCTATGTCAACGGACTGTTGACATAATTGACTTGCTTTGGGTGCACTGTGGAGTTTTTAATCAGAGTTCGGTAGAGAATGATACTGGCACCACTGACTTGCGCTAGCATTAGCAATCATAGCTAAACAACAAGTTTTTCAAACTCTGAACAGAATCAAATGAGCTTAAAATGGTCTCTATCAATAGGAATAAGACTGGAGAAGTAGAAAATTAGGCCCTATGTCAAAAATTTCAGAATTTCCCTCTGGGTGCCCCAATCTTTAAGTACTTTTTAGGTTATGCACCTTCTTTTCTTTCTGTCCTACCTTCTGTCCCTGACAACTCTGTTCCCTTTTCTCTATAATCATCATCACTTGCAAACAGAGCTTAGATTAAAGAAACGTGGGTGTTAATTATCTAATTTACCCGATAACTTCTTTTGGAAACCAGAACAGACTCTGTGCGTGTGTGTGTGTGAGAGAGAGACCATTCTATTTGTCAGCAGGCAGTTCATCACCCTCTGTCACTGTGATTGTTGACTAGGGCAAGCATGGCCTGTGTGTGAAGCATGACTGCAGGCCATCGGCAGCGACGTGAAAATATTCACACACACACACACACACACACACACACACACACACACACACACACACACACACAAACTTTCTGACACCATCAATCTTCTACAGAGAGGCTCACCACAGGGCACTGACTCTCTGTGCAGCTCGTGAAAAAGTACCTAAATGCTGCATGTAGTGACGAGAATAGAAACACTCGTACACACTCATGCACTTAACATGCTGATAAACACTCAACTTGTTGTCCTGCTGATGACTGAGAACCAAAAATAGTGGAGGTCACACCAACTACCTCTGGGGAAATTTACTTTCCATTTTGCCACAATGGAAGGGTGACGCAATGACAGATCAAGGAGACACACTAACACACACACAAACGCACACAAATGAATTTAAAAGGATGCCAAAACAAGATCTAATTATTGATTTGGTAAAGCAGTGAATTGAGGCAGAGTTTGAAAAGATATTCATACAACTCATAGAGATCCTCACCCTAAAAATAGGAATTCGTAAACAACAGAAGTTTTTGCTTTTTTTTTTTTACCCCAAGTGACTGAAACAACAAAAGCATAAACTAGAAATAAAGAAACAACCCGAGCAGCCTGACAACCTACAAGTGTACAAGAGAACAACAAAGGAGGAGGATGTCATATGTAAACTACATACAAAATTCTACCTTTGCTTTTTGAACAGGAGCAAAGTAAAAAGTAAGTCAGGATGATATCATCAGTGTTTACACAATAAAAATTAAAGATTAAAAAAAACAAATGCATGAAAAATCTATTTTGCCTGATGCTAGTGAAGTTGGGAAATTGGAAATTATCATCTCTGTGGGCATAAGTTGTTATTAATTGCTTTATGTGTGTAAAAAAAAAAGTGCAATATCTTGTGTCTAATATCTAAAATAATGCACTGGCAACATAAGTTTATAGTTTACAGTTTGTGGTTCAACTTGATTAGAAATAAGATTTTTGGGTGTGTCTGTTTGCCGAAGAGGAGCAGCATTTGTTGCAGATAATATAATATTTGTGTGCATGCAGGAAAAAGATCTAGTGATGAAAACAGAAGAGTGTTAGCATGCATCTGTGTGCATTATGAGGATGGTGTGTGCATCAGAGATAACAAGGAGCATACTGTTTATTTTAATGAAGGCAACTTTGAGCTGACTATGCATGAGAGCCAGCAAGTCAGTCCAGCCAGCGTGTGTGTGTGTGTGTGTGTGTGTGTGTGTGTGTGTGTGTGTGTGTGTTGTGCGTTGTGCAGATAAAGTGTGCACGTGTGTCAGACTTGTTTTCACCAACAGCTACGCAGCCGGCAGTGTTTTTCGTCTGAGATGAGGTGAATCGAAGCTAATGTAAGCGGCACGACCCTGTGACTCACTACAAACTCTGTTCAGACTCTGTTCAAACACTGTGCACAAGAAAAGAGTCAAACTCCTTGTGACAGCAAATCACTTCACTTGGCCAAGTGATTCATGATTACTGCTATTTATAGCCTGTTTATATGAACTAGATCTACCAGCTGTATTGTGACTGAAAGTTGGACTTTGCAAGGACACAATTGCTTTTCTATAGAGAGATAATCAGGTTCAATGTAATCGTTTTTAACAGGGTTCAACTTAAACCTTTGTAGGTGGCACAAGTTTTATCAGGTCACTCTTGAGAAATAGACAGTGTGTCTCACTAGCAACATACTTGATGTGCATCTTGTAAAATTTGTGATAACATGCTAGTGCTGTTAGCAGATGAAACCGTCATTTTTAAACTTTTTAAAGGTGGAGTCTGTAGGGTTTTACTAAAAAATAAAATATAGACATATACAAAAGAAATGCTGCTCAATCATCACATCTGGGCCTCTGTATGTGTGTGTTGGTGACTGTGTATGGACACACACCGCCCTCTGCCTGTATTTTGATGTTTTGGCTGACTCAGGACCTGCTCAGGACGAGTTACCGTAAAGAGCGATGTAGATGAGCGATCAGTTTTTAAGTAATAATAGCATAGCGCAAAGAAAAAGAAATATAGCCCTGGTGAGGAAGTGGATAAAACTTGTTCCAGGGCAAGAGTGAGTCTCGGTTTGACTTTCAGCCATTTTGGAGCACTGAAAGAGATGCTGGAAAGAGCGATGCAGAGTTGGGCTACTTTGAGATGGACAGGTAGGTGCTAAACACAGGTGGTTAGCTTATTAGCTTGTGAAATTATCGACTTCTCCATTAAACAAATGTAATATTCCTATGTAGCTTGCTGTGTAACATTAGGTAAGCGGTATAGCTGTACATGTAGTACACGCTAAGTTACGATACTTCTGGTGCATTGAGCCGGGAGGAGGAGCCAGTTTGAATGTTGTGTTTACCAACAGCAACGAACAAATGCTACTGACTCCACCTTTAAAGTTTGTCTTGCAAAGATGGTGGACTGCTTGCGCATGCTCAGTATGGATTGGGTACCGGAAGCAATACCCAATCATAATGTGAGATTGCCATACAGCCAATCATAATGCATTACATCGACCTTGAGCTGATCTGACAGGCCAAGCACATCTGGTACCTCTAACAGCAGCTGTCAGGTACAGATGCTGAAAATGGAGGCTTCACAGTTGACTCTGCTGTCCTTCATTATTTTCTGTCATTTTCAGATCAAGTGCATGTGTGAGTATTTGATTGTGTGTGTGTGTGTGTGTGTGTGTGTGTGTGTGTGTGTGTGTGTAAGAGAGAGACAGACAGGGACAGTGTGGTTATGTTCCAGTGGTGCAAAGTGCTCAGGAACATTCAGTCTCTGCCTGTAATGCTTATTGAAACTGAATGTCCTGTAATACACACAGAATGTAGCTGACAATGTTAGATCTCTCTCACACACACACAGATAGATAGATAGAAACCAGCAGACAGTATACAAGCAGGACACTTGCACATGCATGACTATGCGCATCCATCCTGCTGTTAATGTATTTAATTCCCTCAGGCACCATCATCTTTTCCGAAACTTAACACACCCCTCCCATCCTAAGTGACAGCAAATCTAATCTAAAATGATTACTGGCTAACATTAAACATATTTGGTTATGAAGTGTAAAATGATGCAGTTGAATGGCAAAGCCTCTGACATAATGTACTCCACTCTCCCTTAAATACCAGACACATTCTGGTATCTACAGCACGAACCCGTGTTGTTTTGGTTTCATTATTTAATGATAATTCCATCTAAAACAACATGTTACTGGCTAAGATAACCATCTAAATTAGATTATAAAATACAAAGAGTAATGGAATTCTGAATTTTTTAAAAGTTTGTTTTGATATTAGCATTACATAAGGGAACTTGGTCGCCCTGTTCTCTAAATATCAGGACTGCCACTGGCCAGTGACTTTTGCTGGCAGGTGTAAACACGTTGACCTTGTTGGAGCAGCTGTCTTTAATGATTTATATCTGAAATTCTTGACGTAATGGGTTTCATCTGTCCATGCATGAAACTTGCTCAACTGAGTCTTTCAGCATTTTGGGATTTAATTTAAGAAAAGTGTTAGGCTGTGACCATTTGAAGTTAGGCACTGAAAACGTGGGTGTATTTTCTAAACCTCTCTGATGGCAGAGAGCAGTAACTTTAGAAACATGTAAGCTGAGAAAAAAAAGCTTGAAAGCTCTTAATAATCATCCTAAAACTGAAACCAGTGTAGCTACTTCACTCCTAGAAACCTGAAGGGTGCAACTATAAACACAGTAAACAAATAACTGCAGCTTTTAGTTTTCTTTTCCATTTAAAGTTATGAGCTAAGTCTAACTCCTTATTTCGGGAAAGCCATTCATTCCTACGGGAATCTCCTTGATATCCAATTGTCTCCTCCCCTCCGTAATATTTCGGTCGAGAGTAGGCTAAAAATCTTTTTTTTTTTTCTGTGGATTTCAGAGGGACCATGTGACAGTGTGCTAGCTTAGCCAACAAGCTGCTAGCTAACATGCTATTTTCTTCAATTTAGTTGCTCATTTGGATTGTCAAGTGAGTTTATATAATTAAAATTAGTTTATAGTTCTAACACATGAATCTGAAGATATTTATTCTGATATGGTTATAAAGTTATGTAGAGTACAGTCAGATGTACTTTGTCTTTTAGCCTAGATCAAAATTCAAAATCAAAGACAATAAAATATTCGAATCAAATAGGCCTACAGTCATTTGTCGTTATCAGTTTGATATAAAATACTCAGATTGTTCGATATTAGCCTAAATACAGTCAGATATGTCAGTTTGATATTAAATCCAGGCTTAGTTTCTATCTTTCCATAAGGAAATGCTTTTCCTTGGGTTGGACACTAGCGGCACTATCCAAATATTTATGCATTATTGGACACCAGTCACATGTGGAAACGAGGCATAATAGGGCTTAGTTTATTTATATTTCATGTAATATGTGATTTAAAGTTACAGTGAGCTTAATCACAAGAAATTACCTCTCACACAGGATTTCATCAGTGTGAGAGGTTTCAGAGACGTCAATTAAGCTAGGCAAGCTAACGGAACATGCTTAGCTTAAGTTAGCTTGTGTAACTTTTCCTCCATGATGATTATTTTGCTCATTCCTTAATTATGAAGTGTAAGCTGTATTGCTAACACAGACTATTAAAATTGTTTCTCCATATAAAGACAACATGTTATCACAAGCTAGCTTAGCTAAAATGCTGTTAACTTGTTTCTGACAAATTGGACCTTTCTTTGTAAGTCCGTGTGGTTTGGTAATGTAGAGCCGTATAGACGACCACATTGAGATGGAAATGGAAAACACAAGAACTAATATATGATATTTTTTAATGGCAATGACACTGTGCTCATAATTTTTGCTTCTCTCTTTAGCCATCTTTCTCTCTCTCTTCTATCCATTTATCTCTTCTCTCTTTGAAATAACTTGTCTCTCCTCTGATGTTTTGCATTTGCATAAAACCTCAGTCCTCTGATTCCTGCAGCGTGCACACTTCTATACTAATAGATGACAGGCTTTGATATTTTCTGCCACATTCCCTCGTTTCTCCTCCCTTCTTTTCTGTTTCCTCAGCGAGGGGGAGATTTCAATGTGAGACCCTCTTGCTAAGACGAGGAGAGATTTCAGAGAAAGAGGTTGAAGGGGACTTTGGTCTGTAGAGAGACTGAGATGCTTAATATGCTGGTTGTGTAAATGCCTCTTAACAGCTCAGGAATAAGGATGAAGGTGAGCTAGCTTTGTGTACAAGTGTGTGTTAACAGATGCAAATGAGGTATGTGCGAACCAGGTTCGAGTGTCACTAATGTCAAGTGGAATTTTTGATGGCATAAACCACAAATACAGGACTGAGTGTCTGTATTTATTGCTCACCTGAAACATGTACCTTCATGGGTTTTATGTTCATCATCAGTAAGAGATTAAAATGAGAAATGTTCTGTCACACAAGCTAAAGTCAGTTATCTGCAGTCTGTGAAGCATGTGGTACATAATGTACCACACATTTCCATTTGTATTACACTTGGTATTGTAATTTTCAAAGGTATAATTGTGGGCTAATTCTATTCTGCGCACATCAACCCACCCACGCAAAAATGAAATCACAGCGACTGAGTTTCAATGCTGAGAGCTAAAACATCCTTCCATCCTCCATGTTCTGTGTGTGAATACCAGTGCATGCTTTAGGCAAAAGAATGCAGGGGTCCTATGAGAGGCCGAAACTCACACACACACACACGCAAACACACACACCGCATGATTAAAATCTGTTTTATTATTGTAGCATCCTCGATAGCATCATCCCTGTTACTGTCACGCTATACAGTCACCGAGGAAAATTGTGAGCCACATGCATCAAAAACGGGTATAACATTTTTAAAGGACAAGTTTGGTTTTTTGCACATTAAGCCTTAAAATAAAGATATTTACGATCATATACATTTTTTTACAGCATTATTGCAACAAACGGTGCAGTCTTGAGAACACAAGCTCGTTGCTGACATCAATGCTAGCTGAAAACAACAGAGGTGAAGGGGCATTGAAAGTGCTTTGAAAATCTGTTGAAAAACTAAAAAAAAACGCTCATTTTAAAAGACGAGAAACTCACCGGATGTTTGGTGGTGTTCTCTCACGTACCGACACTAAAACACAAAGTTAAACAAGGGCATACAACCTGGAAATTGCTCTTTCTGTTGCTCAGTAAACAAACAAACAGCCGTTTCCAGGTTATAAGTCATTTTTTTAAATTCCTGTCTATTTGCTGGAAAAAGCTATTAGATAGTTTACGTGGTAAAGAACCGACAGGTGCCATCATAATTTAGTTAAATGACCAAAACAGTGAGCTGCAAATGACTGAACACCCAAAGTAGCTGCAGATTTAGGTGCTGATTTTCAGTTTTAAGGGTTATTAAAATGGATAAGGCCTGAATGTGGCTCTTTATTGACCTGACTGTGCGAATGAGGGTTGATTTAAGATGACCTTTTAAGATTTGATTTTCAACTTTTTTTTTTTTTTTGCCAAAGACAGACAGGACTCAAAATTAAAAAGAAGGCAATGAAATTGAAAAGAGGAGTAACAAAAATGTGTCACTCCAAGAAATGTATTTCAGCTATAAGCAGCAGAGCAGAGTCCATTGTGCTGCAATGATGCAGTGTGATGTTAGTAAGCAGGAGAGTACAGGATGGAGAAGCTGCACTTGTGCACGGTTCCTTTAGCTTTAATTCCTGAAGGGAGAGTTTGGAAGATACATCATGTGGTAGCTGGGAGGGAAGGGTTGATCCTCCTTGCATGCCTCTTTTGCACAAGTCTTGTGGTGAAACAAAATGAACCAGAGGAACACAGGACCTTTGAAGTGGCGCTGAGCAGAATACAGCCTGTAACCACAGAGCCACTAAACAGCCCAGCCCCGGCAGCACAGCATAGCACAATGACATTTCCATATGATGTCAGCTTCTGACAGGCAGATATGTGTTTGGGCTGTTTGGAGCAGAGACGTGTTGAGAATACAGCCTTGGATTTGTGCTGAGTGGTGACATGAAAGGACCCAAAGTGAGAGAATATGTGCAATTGGCTGGTTGATTTTTGGTTAGGGCTTAGAGTCTGAAAAAAGGATGCAAAAGTGTTTTTTGTCCAACACAAACCTGCTCTAGTTTTCCATTTTAATTTCCTTTTCATCCTTCTCCTCTTTCTGGTTTGCATGTTGTTGCCTCTGTTTCAGCAGCTCACTAACCAACAGTGTTTCTGTGTTTCAGGAGGAGGAGATGCCAGAGGTAGAGATAGACATAGACGACCTGTTGGAGGTCAACAGTGATGACGAGAGAGCCAGCAAACTGCAGGTATACTCCTGTGACTGTATTTATGTCTGTCTTTGTATCTAGACATCTATTTTCAGAAAACTCCAATGGGTTCAGCATGAACGGGAAACGAAGTATCATGTCGTGTTTGACACGACTTCACTGCTGTAATTTGTTGTGCAGTTTGTGTTAAATCACGCCAAATAGTCAATGTTATAGGCCTTAGCTGTAGCTAGCAACATATGTATTGACTGTGTGTGTGTGTGTTTTGAGTTTCCTTGTGTGACAACTGATCTCAGAAATCACCCGGATCTCCAGTCGAATCTATCACTACGTGTCCATTGACAGATTAAAAAGGAGATTAGGCATCTCTGGGGCTTTCCATCAAGCCCCTTAAAAAATGCTCTATTTTACAGCAGATATAAAAATATTTACAGTCTGTTAGATAAAAACAGCTTTGATCTCTGTAGCTCATTTCTTTGTTCCTGACAACTGCAAAGGGTGTAAATTTTTATAGTTACTCTGGACTGACCTATCTGCATGGGTTACCACGGTAACAAGGCAGGCGTCAGTATATGTGCTGGTAATCCGCTTTCCAACGCAGAAGAACGATGATTGAAAAAATGTAGATGCATCATCTCGCTATCCAAACACACGTGCTGTCAAGTTGCAGTGCTGAACTTCGCAGCACCAGACCAGACTCAGCGAGGAAACAGCGGGCTTCACTGTGCAGCCACAGGTTTGGCGTCCAACGCCAAGCAGTGAATGCATGTCGTCCTTTGGACATTTGATGATGAGAGGTGCCATGCAAAATTTGTATTGCTCAGTGGCCATCTAACACTCCTTGTCCATCAAAAGACACCTTATTCAAGCACTCAGCATTTGTGAAGTGAGGCAAAGACACTCTGATATCCGATTTGAATGAGCAGAGCGTCCGGACTGAAGACGCAAACTGTTAGTCAGGACTGCACAAATCCGTTCGGAAACATATTTCAAACCACCTAACGTAGTTTTTTGTTGTTCAGACTTAATGAAATCGATATGGATACAATCTGGATATGCCAAAACCTGATTTCACATGGAATCGGGCAGACGGCAGCAGACACCTTGTTAACAGCACAGGAAAAAACAAACAGTCCAATGGATAGAAAGAGGGCAAAAAGAAACGCATAGTGATGTGTTGCTACGGTGATGTCATATTGTTTACAAAGAATGGAATAGAATACATTTAGTGAAATTATTTCATGACCATTATTTTATGTAACTATTCTAGTTATACATGTAGCTGTAAAATGCAGCTTTCTCTTAATTTTCTATTGCAAACTTAAAATAAAAGTTAGATTTCCTCCGAAACATTACTTTTGGCTTTTCGTGTGACATCTCGGTAGGTTTTCAGGCTGTCATAAATACAACTCTAGGTATTGTTGCACCAAAATAATCACCTTCTCATTGTCAATATTGGTCATGTTTTCTCCTTGCATGAGGCATTTGAGGAGTTATGTAACATCAGGTTGTAAATTTTGTTGCAGTGGACGGCAACCAGTTAAAATATTTTGACGGCAATGCATTCTGCCCTTAATATTGCCGGCATTCTCTGCCAGCCTCATCAAATTTTACTGTCCTGCTCTCATCCACTTAAATGATATCCGGTTTGCCGTCTACTGTCTGCCTGATTCCATGTAAATGCAACAGTAGTCACAGAAACAAAAGTGATACAAAAAACATTAACAAATAGTTTGGGGATGTCAAATTGGTTGTTAATTTTACATTTTATTTCAATAGCCCTAGCGCTACGGTGCTTCAAAAGCATTGTATCCCTCAACCACTCACTGTTTTCTTTTTATTCCTTTTCACACAGGAATCACTAACAGACTGCTACAAACCAACAGAGGTGAGCATGTTCAGTGTTTCTCATCTATACAATAAAGTGCCTAAAATCATTAATCCTGGCAGCACATGTGTAGACAGACATTATTGATGCCAACAGGCACTATTCGATCAGAGTGCACAGAGTGCAGTATGTTGGAGCATCGTGTCCTAGATGTGTATGTGTGTGGCTAATTAATGTCTGGTGACATTCATACACATCAGTTTTCTCTTTCCATGGTCTTCCTGACCTCAATACGGCAAAGACTTAGAAGAACCCGAGGAAGTTGCTGTTTGACAGTTACAGTTTGTGAGCACAGGCTAAGTTTGTTTACCAGAGAAGAGATTAAACAATGGTTAGTTTGTATTTGTGAGTGTGTGAACGTGTGTGTGTCTGTAGGTGTTAAGTGTTTGGGTATGGGTGAGGGAGAGTTAAGCTTTTATGGTGATTAAAGGTGGTACAGACCAATCACATTAACACTACAAATGGCGACCTCGTCCAGCTTGGACTTCCCATCTGTCATCTGAGAGTGTGTGTCTGTGTCTGTGTGTGTGTGTGTGTGTGCATGTGTGGCATTAGCTCAGCCTGTTATGACCACTACAAGGTCACCGGTGTACAAAGCCACACAAGTGTCCGACCAGGTGGACAGCAGCTAACACACACACACTCACACACACAGACACACCCTAATCCCTTGAGGGGGAAGTAGCACAGATGCCTTTTCTGAACACAGTCCCACAAAGGAGGCGTCAGCGGGGAATAAACAGTGAGAGAGCAAAGGGATGGAGAGAAAAGGTGATTGTGACAAAGGTAGGGAGTGATGGAGGCAGAATGAAAACAAGCACTGTTAATAAAAAGTTGCACTGAGAAAATTTAAGGGGGGAGGGAGGGTGGGAGTGAAATAAGGAATGGAAGCTACAAAGAAATAGGAAGAGAGGGAGGCAGAAGGATATATGAAAAGACAGCTAGAGGAAAAGAGACAGTGGAGAGGAGGAGGAGAGGTACAGAGGGAGATAAAGGAGGGGATGGCATCAGTAATTAGGTCATGAGCAGTGTCACCCCTGGTATAATGAGGGGGTTATATCCCAGCATGTTCCCCACCCCAGTCACCCTGTCGTGGACCTCTGCACAACCTCCTGTGTAAACCCAAGATGTGGGTTATCTCTGCCCTTGTTCCTTCCTGCCTCAGTTTCTCCATAATCCACTGTTTCATCTTTGATTTCCAAAGGGCAATACTAGCGAGATTTGATTTTGTTCCTCGTTTGTTTTTTCTTTAAGCATTAAGTTTTGACAATATTTTTATGCATACATCCAACTTCGCCCGGTGTCCTTCTCTCCTCCTCACTTATAACCATAATCTATAACACACATTAAAAGAAAAATCAAATTTATTTGTCTATCAACATGAAAAGCTGATAGTCCCGTATTGCTGCATTAGATGCAAAATGAGTAGATGAGAAAATTAAAACCACAGTCAAGTATACAACTCTTGGTTTAAACATAACACTAGCTAAAGGTTAGCATAATGGCTAAAAACAAGGCAAACAGCTAATTTTCAATCTATCTACTATTTTGTCTGGTTAATCTAACAGAAACATATTATAAAAAGATAATTTTGACGAGTTTATATAATGTGAGAAGCGGGGAGCTTTAGTGGTGCTACGAGGCAAATTCTGTTTCATTCATAGCCCGACTAGCTTGTCGGCTGTTTCAATTTTTTGAGCTATGCTAACCATATGCTAGCTGTAGCTCGCTGTTTTAGACAGCATTGGGCAAGTTACTTTCAAAATGCAATATTTTACATTTTACGAGTTACCTTCATTTTAAGGTAATATATTACATTACAATATTACGGTCTGTGCAGGTTAATATATTAAATACACTAAACACTAAATACACTTTACACTTTTAGTCAGCTACTTTCACCAATTATCAAGGACACCTAAATATCCAAGATCTTCTTAAATAAACGAATGGCTTTGCAAACAGGGATGGGCAGGCAGACAAAGGATCAAAGTCTGATAAATTATGAGATAGCAATAAAATATATAAGACAAACATTTTTTTCTGCACGTTTTATTGCAGTCCACTGAAATTCCGCATGCGTATGATGATAACGTTGA
Source organism: Naso brachycentron (assembly GCA_029874485.1). Taxonomy (NCBI): domain Eukaryota; kingdom Metazoa; phylum Chordata; class Actinopteri; order Acanthuriformes; family Acanthuridae; genus Naso; species Naso brachycentron. Next base: position 10,647,135 of record JAQFJA010000010.1, on the reverse strand, counting down.
TTCTGTGTGTGTACACAAACCCTTTAAACTCGCAAATTTGTGACTTTATAATACATACATGACTGTAGCCTACATTACTGAAATATTATTAGTAATGCATTATATTACTTTGTTACCATTAGAAGTACTGTAACAAATTACTTTTGTAGTTCTCTTGTCTAACTCTTGGAAAGAAAGCAACCAAGAATGTTTTCCAAAATGTTTAACTATGTTTTAAAACTTCATTTTTTGCCAATTAGCGGTAATCATGTTCTTTGCCGTTTCATCGTCTCATCTATCATTCAGTCAATTAGGGCTACATGGTAGAAACAGTAGCAAGACAGCTGAATATATCTTAAGATTTTATTTTTGTCCTTTTTCTTTACAATTTTGCATTTAGTAATTTGATTATATAACTTTATTTGACTGATGTTTTACCTGTGTGTGTGTGTGTGTGGGTTTTAACTCTTTTTTTTGTTTTTCTTGTCTCTTTTTTGCAGGACTTTGTCCGCGAGTTGCTCGTTAGGATAAGGGGGATGAGAAAACTCAGTGCGCCAAATAAGAAGGGTCTATAATGGCTGATATGTGAACCATCAATCAACCATTTACTACGTCATCTTCGCTCCACCTACTTAATCCACTCAACATGGACTGCCATCACAAAGAATAACCTATCTAAACATTACAGCATTAGTAACTATTCTGCAACCTGCACCATGAGCTCCATGCATATAGCCCTAGTCATTCATTTCTCAATCACATAGAATAACAAGGTGTATTATGATGTTTGACTGTTTAAAAGGTACTTAAGTAAAACAGAGCAGAAATGGCTCAATAGCGTGCAGCCATGATAAAATGTCGAGCCCTGGAACGTGCCAGAACTGCAGATGTGCTTTAACATGAACACCAACTATTTTCACATTTCAGAGCCATGTTGTGATCCCAACAGCCATACGACTTAAACACAAACAAATCTCAAAAAGGGAGGTGGTAAACAATGTTTGTACTGCAGTAGGTGTGAAATTAGCTGTAGCACTACGTAAACACAGTGCTTCATATTTTATACTGGGATGTTTTAGTGTTGCTTTAAAAAAATAATGTACTGTATGTTACCATATATTGTTTATGTGATTGAAATGTGGTCTTCAGCAGTTTTTTGTCCTATTTTAAATCTGACCTCCTTATCCTTACTCAGTCATTGTTTGTAAGGAAGCTCTGTAGTTTTATTTTAAGCACAAGGCATTAATGCATCAATTCTGCGTTTTTGTGATATGTAAATTGTGGGAAGAGTGGGTACATTTTAGCCAACAAGGCTAAAAATGGGTGAAGATTTTTTCTTTTTACCCGCTGTTTTATTATACTGTTTACCACAGCAAGGCATGATGGGTGTTGCAGTTCTCTGTGTGGGACTGTGAAACCTGTATGATTGGCAGCCTTTCACTCACCATGTAATGCGATGTTGTTCATTGCTCTCCCTCATCAGAATACATATCAGTTGGTCGTTTAGGTTTAAGCACAAAGCCCAACATTGTAGTTGTTTCTCACACTCTGGTTCACTTAACTCTGCCTCTCTACTAGTGGTTAATGTTGCCTTCAAGGATATCCAGGATCAGTTCAACTTTTGTCTCAGCGCTGAACCTTAACTACTGACAACCTATAAAGGCAAATACGGTTGAGTCAGACCCTGAGGACAACTTGAAACTTTGACACTTAAACCTGTCAGGTCCTGTAAGGGAAGGTGTGCCAAAACTGGGAGTGTTAGATCCTAAATGTCATATGTCATGGAAGCATTGTGTGACACAGCTTTTCCACAGAAAATGTTAAGTTTGTGAAATGTCTTTGAGGTGGGCGCAATATTTTAAGATATTTAAAACTTTTCCAGGTTGCAGAAAATATGTTAGAATTGCCTAATCCCAGATTGAAGAGGTGGATTTAGTTATTTATTGTTGTTAATGACTGTGAGTACACGACGTGAGTCACGCATGTGCAAAAATGTCTGCCATCTTGGACAGCTAGCTACGGCTACACCACCTGGACAAATCACTTGTCACAATCTGAGTTTCATGTCACGATCTGAGTTTGATAGTCTGAATCAGGTTTAATGTTTTAAAACTTCATCATAACGTCATAGTGTTAGCGCTAGCCAGCTCTGGCGCTAGTGACGGCCTGTATTGTCTTTTCAACTTGTGAGGACTGGTTAGCTAGCACCCAACAAAGATGCCACCATGACGTTAGTCTCCAACACAAGTTCAGCTAACGTAACTGGTAAATAAATTACCCATCAACAGTTTACATCCAGTTTACAACAAACCATGCATTTTCCACTAATCGGACTTGTTCCTAATATAAATATGAAGTTGGGAATAGTAGAAAATGTATCAGTAACATTTAACATTAGCATTTAATAACCACGTGATTTGTTCAAGTGGTGTAGCCATACTTAGCAGTCCAAGATGGTGGGATACTTCGCATACGTGCAGCTCACATCGGGTACTAACAGTGACCTTCTGTGCACCAACACACTCAAAAACCTGTAAGCTCTGGTACAATCATGACTCGTGTTATGGGGTCGGGCGCAGTTTCATCTCCGAGCAGTCACTCGTGAACCAACCGGAATGGAGCAGACCTAAACCTGCCGTGTGATAAATACCCTCAGCTGCCAAAGACGAAAGCAGGGGAACGTTCGATCTCAACATAACACTTGCAAAGCACCCGTCTTGCATGCTAACAACAGAGGAAAAACACTGATAAAGATTATAGATATTATAAAATATAATCAAGCAAAAAATACTTTTTTTTATTAGCTGCCATGTCTGACTTTGTAGAATTTTTTTGTGTTGAAACAACGTGACTGTCACGTTGCAGAGAATCCAGGAAAATTTAAAGAAAAAAAAAATGGTGCTGTTTTTGATGTTCTTCCCAGGTTTTTGGTTGTACGAGACGCATTTACACTGTCGATTGATGCCGGCGAATTGTGTCTGAGAGAAATGTGTCTGTCTTTATTGATGGGATGCATGCAGGCTAAAGTGGTGTCCTCTTCGCATTTCTTTTCCTCCTTCTGAACCGGGCTGCTCTGGGCTGGATGGGTGTCACCACACTCAGCTGGCATTAGTGAATTTATATTGAAAAGATCATGTGTTTTACTGATCAGTGAATTGGAAGGAAATGTTGAAGAGGAAGCCATTATAGCCCACAAAGATGCATCCAGGACTCTCATCGAGGTACTCCATAGAATTTTCTCTGTCAAGAAACAGTTCAGGGGCAATAGGCTGATATTTTATAATTTATGGGATTTAATGTGGAGAGTATTTTGAAAGTGTCCATAGAAAGCTTTATGTTTGCATGTATTTTTAAAGTCGCATGTTGAGGGGAACATTTTATTGGCCCTAAGGTTTTTATTTCACAAAATAAAACACTTTCCTTTTTATACCTTTATTATTATTATTAAAACTAAAATGTTCAGTTTTTCAGCTGCAGTTTTATTTTACTGTACATCCACAATTATTCTTTTTAAAATGTAATGTGGTGTGTGGTTTGTTTTTGCTGATAATAAAAAAGCAGAATGACTCTGTACTGTTTAAACAGATGTTTTCCATGTGTATTTGTTATTATTTTTTATAAAGGATGTGTGTCTTTGTGCAGTATTTAAAGAAATAGCTTTTGGTAATGTGCTTTTTTGTCTTTTTCCCACAGTTCAATAAGAGGAGCCACTTAGCATTTAGCATGAATGCTTGGGTAAACGGCCAGCCTGGCTTTGTATGAAGAAAACAAATATCACCTACCAGCATTTTTAAGTCTCTATCATTAACGTGTTTATCTTGTTTGTCCAGTTTGTAGAAAAAGTTTAAAATGTCAAGTAGGAGACTGCGGTTTAAATTGCCTGTGACTCTAAATTGCCTGTAGGTGTGAATGTGAACGTGAACTGTTGATTGTCTCTGTATGTCAGCCCTGTGACGAACAGGTGACTTGTTGCGGGTGTACCTTGCCCTCGGACAGTGTCAATTGGAATTGGCTCCAGCCCCCACCCCTGCGACCCTGCAAAGGATAAAAGGTAGGCTAATGGAAAATGAATTAATAAAGAAACAGCCCCCATCTAAATGAAGAGGAATGGAAGAACTTGACAGTCAATAGTCATGCCTCATAAAGCTGGTTTAAGAAAAGCTTCAAAGGTTTGGTGACTTTGCCTCAAAATAAGTTGTTTTTTTTTTCCCGACAAGTCTAAGTCCTCTGTTATTAGCAAGATTTTATGAAACTTTTCTTTCACAGGTCATTCTAAAATGCCAGCAACATTGGCTAAATATTTATCGCTTTTAGGTTCGGCTGTTTTAAGCATACTAGGCAGTTCTCCTGATTTTCCTGGGAAACTTCTGTTTTTTGCTGCCCTCTCCCAGTGTCCCATTTCTCCCAAATTTCTTCTGATTTATTATTATAACCTGTTTTTAACACGGTAACAGTTCAGTGCTTCAACCCTTAAAGTCCACTGTTTCCACCCGGTTAACTACACATGTATACCAGGCACATCACACAATCCTGGAAAAGCGCAACCAACTTTAATGCCGTCGAGGAAAACTTGATAAAAGAAGAAAAAGCGGTCGTCTTTACCTCATGCTCAATGAGAAGTCGGCTGCGCCGATTTTCTCCATTGAGCCTGGGAGTCGCAGTGACGACAAACTTAAGAAAGCAATGACTGTGCACCCGCACTAATGTCAGTGGTGTGCGGATAATGTTACAGGCTCAGCGAGGGGAAGGGTAAAAGATGAGTGTAATTAATGTATATAGTCTATATTTGCTTATCCTGGAGATTCGTACAAGTTCATGCCAGAGAGGCAAATTAATCTGCCCTGCAATATAATTGTTATTATTTGTTAGAATGTTAGAATGCAAGCAAAAAACACCAACTCCCCGGTCTAAAAACCCTCCCATTTTACTAAGTCTCAGGGTTGGCAAGAATGGTTTTAAGGCTGTGGTTTGTCTCCTCTCTTCCAGTGTCTCAGTGGAAACCACATGGTCATGACATATTCTGTTGTTTCCAGTCTTTATGCTAAACTAAGCTAAGCTAAGCTAAAGCTCTAGCTATATTTATACAACAGAAAAGAAAATGGTATTGATCCTCCAATTTGGCAAGAAAGCCAATTGGCGCATTTCCCCAAAACCTTCTGGAAAAAGTTGCTTTTGGATGGATAAATCGTTCTGTATGTGTGTGTGTGTGTGTGCCTTGTCCTTGGTATGCGTGCATACATGTGCCTGTTTCTGCATATTAGAGCAACATGCTTGCCAATGTGTTCCTGCTCAGAGCCACACAGTGTGGCAGTGGTTTACTAGGCCAGTCCTGCGTGCTGTCTGATTTTGTAAAGAGCTCATCAGGCTATGACATTATTGCTCAATGTGCGCATGAGTAGCCTTTCTCTGCAGCATGTCTAGCCCCATATGGACTGACCTACTGTCCTACTGTACATTGTTGCTAGGTAGAAAGTGTTCGCTGATCTCTGAGACAAATATGACTGTTATTTGAAAGGCCATTACATATGAATGAATTACGATAAAAGTTGCATGATCATTGATCTGTGATCACTGCAAAGCTCATATATTTTTATCTCTTAAGGGGAGTCATGTTGAAGAATATAGGCCAGCTTAGAGAGAAGACAGACAGAGAGAGACACACGCACAGAACATGATAATGAATGTCTTCTAATTCACTGACATACATTCTCATACAGCCTCGTGGATTTCACTGCAGGATACAGAATTGCGTACACATGCTGCTGCTGCTGCTGCGTGTTGGGAGGGATAGAAAGCCAAAGTGTTGCCAGCGCGTCTGTGCAGTGCAACAAGGCTGCGTGTGCCTTTAAATTCCATGACCCACTTTTCACAGCTGGGGCTGGCTGGCTGGCAGGGAGCGCTCGCGCACGCTGCCTTGAATAATTGGGACTGCAAGGTGAATGTGAGGAGAATAGTTAAAGACGGGAGCTCACCCCTGCCAGCCAGCCAGCCTGCCTGGTTCAGTCAGCTGGCTGCACACCAGCAAATCTCACACCAGCACTGTCCTCGAATCGCTGTCGGTCATGCTGTTGTCGAAATATTAAGACTGATGTGAATGGAGACAGTTGTTTGACGGGAGAAAGGGAATTGTGTGGATGCGTGAAATGAAAAGAGACCAGCAAGACTGAGAGAATGCCTTTTTATAAGCTGTTTATACTGTAAATTACCAGGAAACACAATATGTAATGCATATCTCCTAATGTGAAATAGCCCAGAAGACCCTACTGTAAATTTTATATCTTCCCATCCCCCTCCGCATTCCTCCATTCTCTCTCTTGATCTTATATATTTCTCTCTCCACCCCCCTCATTCTCCTCTCTCTCTCCCTTGTGGATGCAGTGATCCATCATGCCAATACTTCAGAGAGTCAGTGAGAGCACGGAGGAGGCAGATTAAGAATAGAAAAAGACAGATAGATACTGTATACGACCAGGGTGGTAAAAAGAGAGATGAGAGACGGGGTGACACCAGCAGCACCTCTCCCCCCCACCACCCATTCCCCTCAGCTGGGAGATAGATCCCATCTCATCTCCACTGCTGTGGAACCCAAGTGCGGCATTAGACACACGCTGCGGCGACGTGTCACGCCGTTGTGGCCTGCTCATTCATTCACATGACAGGCAATTCAGCCAAACAGTGTCACTTATTACCCAGACAGAGAGAGAGAGAGACAGGGGGTGATGTTTTCTCCTGTCATCCCCATTACCCTGCACAGAAGACCTGCTGCATTGTGGGTAAGGGGGACATGGCGGGCAGTACGCTCTGCTTAGCATACCCATCTTAATCTGCATGTACTCTATATGATTTGGTGGAAATGGAAAAAAGTGAATTGTGAAGAGTAACTTTGAGTAAATTCCGACGAGATCATTTGAATATTTTATTCTACTTAAACATTAAGTACGACCGAACGCCCGGGAACAGCCCTGCTTTCTGGACCCTATAAATACTATATAACACACAAGCACAATTTTCACTTGCACAGCATGCATATCTGTGTGTGTATCTGTGTGTGTGTGCATGTGCATTTAGGTGTATGTGTAGCAAAAACCGGCAGTGTGTCTCGTGGGAAAACTCTTTAGTTTCACTACACTGAACTCATTCAATTTTCCAGCACTCCACACAGAAATGTTACAACTCCAGCATCAAAGATGTAGGCGTGTACAACATTACACAGACTCTGCTGCCAACACTGATCACTTCTACTGTTATTAACACTACCTTTTTAAGCTTGAGTAGCGCTAATAGTAATAGTAATAGCATCCATCCATCCGTACGTCTGTCTGTCCATCCATCCATCCATCCATTGTCAACCACTTATTCAAGGTTGGGTTGCAGAGGCAGCAGCTTCAGCAGGGTGCCCCAGACTTCACTTTCCTTGGCCACATCAGCTAACTCTAACTGGGGGATCCCGAGTTGTTTTCAGGCCAGTGCAGATATATCTCTCAATGTGGACCTGGGTCTGCCCCGGGGCCTCTGGTTAGGGCCCAAACATTCCGCATTGAGCATCCGTGGACTCGTCCGCTCGGATGGGAAAGCATTTTCATTCATACTGAAACAAAGGTCCGCGCCAGTCTGGCTATATGTGATATACAGATTGCAGCAGAATAAACAAAAGATAACAGAAGAATTTTTTGTGGCTGCACTTCTTTTCTTTTATCATTTTTAGCCAGATTGACGTCACTAATGTTGCAACTACAACTAAATCTGCGTCAACAAGGCAGAGATAACAGAAGAAAGAAATAAAGGTTCTGCAGACATGAGGGAGAGCACATGCTTACCTAATTATTTTTTGTTGTTGTTGTTGTTGAACGACATGAGAAATCTTTCAGTTTGAAATGTTGCTTTTAATCAGTATTTTCTTCAGTAAAACAAGTCAAGTCAAAACACTGATTCATTCACTCACATTAAGGAGCATGCGCAGTCTGCACACTTTCAATGCGGACAGTTTGCACAGTCACAAATTTTGGGCTGCATGCTGACGTCAACAGAGGGGTCTGTGCGGACCCTTGCAAACCCTCGCCTACATGGGCTGATGACGATTTTTGCCCTCATGCTTACCAGAGCGGACCCCTGTGGACATGCCAAGTGGAAAGTATGAATTGGCCTGTAGATGAAGCTGTACTTCCATGGGGAGGCAACCAGGAGGCATCCTACCAGCCAAAACTACTTCGACTGGCTCCTTTCAACGCAAAGGAGCAGCGGCTCTGCTCCAAGATGCTCATGAATGACTGATCTTCTCACCTTATCCATAAGGGAGACACCAGCAAACCTCCTGAGGAAATAAAAAGTCCAATAGTTTACTCCAAGATATCACAGAAAAAAATGTAGTGTAAATAAAAATACTCAAGTAAGGTACAAGAGACTGAAAATTGTTCTAAAGTAGAGAATGTACTTACATTCCACCACACGCTGTTGCACTAATTTTAATAAAAAAATTATGATCCACAATCAAGAATAATATTTTCAGGAAATAACAACCATCCTTTGTTCTTTGCACATTGATAATGACCTTACTAGCTAAATAAAATCTGAGGAAGTCCAACATTATTACAGATGCTCTTTGCATTCTAATATCTATATTCTTGCAAATCATCAGGACGGACACACAGTGGACAATATTCAGCAGGGCAGAGGGGCACAGACAGTCTAGATGTCCCATATTTGATGCGTTACTGTTCAGTATCGCTCCAGGCCTCCCAGCACAATAAACGCCTGAATACAAGACAGTAAACACCGCTGTTTAAAACGCAGACAATACCACTGTGACCACCGGAGGGATTAATTGCAGGGATTTAGAACTAATAGCACTATTTACTTGGGTCACATTGCCATATGTCTGCTGGCCTGTTTGCGTATGAACTACTTGTTTTTTAAGGTTTGTTTTCTTTGTTGTGATTGGCCCATTCTGCGCATACCCAGAGGGATGAGGCTGGTCAACTGTAAAGGATCACATACCTAGATGAAGCATGCAGTGAGCAGCTGAGTGTGTGTGTGTGTGTGTGTGTGTGTGTGTGCTCAAGGCAGAGCCAGGCTACTTAGACAACATGGGGGGAGTCCTGGTGGGGGATCTGTCTATCTGCAGGGGGCGAGTTCAGATCATTCTCCATTATGCCATCTGTGTCTTGTGAATTATGTAGAGACAGAGATAATGAAGGAGGCGATTATCATTATGCTACCAAAACAACACAGACACGCTTAGCAGCCTTATTTGTGTACAAACAACAACAGAAATGTTGGAAAACAGGTGAGCAATTTTCAAGAATTGGTCTTATTTGATTTATACATGATTTCCTCTTATAAAGATCTTATTAAATCAAAAGAAATTAAAAAATAAACACTGGCCTATATTTTTAACATCATAACAACAATGACCAATAACAAAGCACAGGATGTTTCCTCTGGGCAGGTTAAAGCAGCATGAATACTCTGACTCACTGATTTCCTTTGTTTTATGAAGCACGATCAGGACAAAAGAAGAGTGAGGCTACAGAAACTCGTCTGTGCTCAAATGTTGCTATGCAGAGACGGTCCCGTCTGTCTGCTGCTTAAAAGGTAAAACAAGGATAAAGAAAGGGGGCGACTGAGGCAAAAGTAGTCACAGACACAAAGAGGCAGATGGAGTCTGAAAGAAAAAGTGATAAAACGGAGCAACAAAAGTGAACAAGTCCAGGTAACAGTATAAACTGCACTGCGTGGTGTAAACATGGCAATGACATTAACAGTTAATCCTCTGCCTTTAAATCTCCTACAAAAATGCAGAACTGTCACAGCAGTTAAATGAAAACAACAGTATGCTAATGAGCTTCATTATTAATTGCCAGATTGTGTGATATCATCGTCAT
>JAQFJA010000010.1:10554303-10573645 GCA_029874485.1 Naso brachycentron | reverse complement strand
TCACCGGGGGTGGAGTGAGTGTGGAAAGAAGTCTGGCTAAGCCTAGTTTCTATAAACAGACTCTACATAAACTGAATGTAGAGTCAGTAGGCAAGGTAGGGCGATCTTGTTACCGGAAAAGCCCTGGTTTCTGGTCGTAGTCTTTTGTAGTCTGTGTAATTAATGGCGGACTGTTAACTGGTAACAGTGTGTAAACTGGCTACTTACAAAAAAAAGATCGGTTGGTAGATGTGGTCTGTAAACAGCGAGCGGCACGCAGAGAAGGAAGTCAGAAACGGAAATTCGCCTCCTCCAACAGTAGCCCAAGAATAATGGGGTTTGCCCCCAGAGGCTGTATCGCTGTCTGCCGGAAGTCAGACGGCAAATGCAGCCGACGAGTTCCGAGATTGGGCTAAACCGACAACAAACATCCAAATGTTTCCACAAGCCGTTGAATAATTACATTGATGTTGGTATATTGAGCCACCATGCTTTGTGGGCAGAGACAAACATTTTTCACTTTAAATCACATCACATCATCACTGTGAGTCAATGGGAGGGCGGGACCTACAGCGGTGGCTTTGCCGGTTTAAATGTTGGATATTTTTCGACAGACAGCTTATTCCCGTCTCTGGCTCCCCACCCCCGGTGCTCATCAGACAACCACTTTTTCAACCAGGAGAAACCACAACCACAAACAAGCACCAAGCCAGACCAAGAGAATCAAGGCCACTTAGTGGAGTGGGTGGAGTCTCTGGTCTGGTCCTGGGGGAGACCGGCCCCTAAGGCCTAGGTGGACAGCAAATTAATATTGTCACAGTACAGTTATCACTGACTTCCTGCAGTGAAAAACGTTGTTTCTAAAATGTATTTGTGTGCTGTAGGTAACAGCCTGGTGACTCTGATGTGCCATCTCTTCAATGTGTACGGTCTCATTAACCACTTCCAGCTCGACATGGTCAAACTGCACAGGTTTCTCAGTAAGATGCAAGAATACTATGATGCTCTGTCATTAGCAGAATTTGTAAATTGATTTCCGTGATTTATGTGCATTACATTTGTGATTTACATTTATACACACCAGATACTGTTGCCACTACTCAAAAAAATGCTAAATCTTTTTTTAAGGTCATAAAAAATGCTTGGATGAGCAATTTAAAACAGTGAAATCACAAAGTTCGTCCAGCAGAGGGCAGTCCGTTATTTAATGACTAATTAGTTAATGTTTTAGGGCTGTCACTAATGAGTTTTCTATCGATCAGTCTATTGCTTAATTTTTTTGATTAATCGATTAATCAAAACGATTAATTTTCTCCCCAAAAAATTTAAGTAAACATTCAGTTTTTGACTTGAAAAACTTGAATAACTAATAAGTCGCCTTTTAGTTTCAGTGGAGTTAGACGCTGCAGACTCTCCTGTTGCTGCCATTGCATTCTTGCAGTCTGTGCAGCCAAAAAAAACGACTGATGTAATAACGTAGCAAGTGTGTAGTGGTGCTACAGGAAGCCATAGGCGTTTAAGGGAGCTCGTATATTTCAGTATCTCAGCAGGAAAAACAGCTTCGCTACGTATGAAAAGCCACGTGTCGACTTAAAAAATTGACGTCGACACATTCATTGATTATGTCAACTAGTTGCAGCAGCCCTATAATGTTTACTGTTCAGTGCACTGATGTTTGGAATAAATTTGTTAAAATGTATGATATTTTGCCTCCATTTTATGTCTTCGTCACAAGTATTAGATAACCACTGTCAGTCAGTATCATACATGTAATATCGGCTGACATATGGTATATCGGAATTTCCTCGCTCCGTGATATCTGTATTTGCACCAGCCCCCAAAAAATCCCCTATCATTCAGGCCCTGGATATTTTAATGGGCTTTAACCTTTGGTCCTGTCTTGCCAGGCATGGTGCAGGAGGACTACCACTCCCAGAATCCCTATCACAATGCTGTTCACGCTGCTGATGTCACTCAAGCCATGTACTGCTACCTGAAGGAGCCCAAGGTAATGAATAATACAGTAAACACACACACACTTTGATGGTATCTCTCTCTCTCTCTCTCTCTCTCACACACACACACACACACACACACACACACACACACACACACACACACACTCTCCAAGGCTTCTCCAGGCCTGAGCTTCTCCTTGACATGTCCTGTCAGCGTCTCTTCCTGTGGGATAATTCCTGCTCTCTTAGACCCGACAGCACATCCATCCCCGGCCCGGAGAAATCCCTGAAGCCCTCTGACCAGATTAAGTGTCTCCGCATCTTTTCCCTTGATGCAGTAATTGCTTTTGTGTCCTCTGTCGCTCTGTAAAGCACTTTGTGATGCACATATTTTGTTAAAAGCACTTACGTAAATAAATTGAATTCTGCACAGCACACGCGCCGGTGTGTTCTGGAGAGCGAGCACACACTCACAATATAAGATGAAAGCCTGCTGCTCCTCCGATCAATATGCTGCTTGTCCTTTACTGACCATTACTGTGACACACACCTACATCAGAATCAGTGTGTGTTTCAGAATAGCTCAGATGGAAAGATACTTGACCTATATATTTTTCAGTGTTTTATTCATAACATTATCCCGAATGTGTCCTTTACTATGCTAAGTAGCAAAGTTTATCTGCACACAAGATGATTTGCAACAAAAACATACCTTCCAAAGAATAAAAGCACAGAGTTTTCCTGCAGTATGAGTGCAGCGTTTTCAGAGCAAATCCTCATCTGATGACCTCTGTAGATATTGTATTACTTTTTATCTGGGATATCTCACGAAGGATTAAGAAGCTTGAGTCATATACTGTTCACCAGTATGGATGTAAACACCCTCAGATATCCTTGCAGCGTGAAAGTCAGCGCTTAAACCTCACAGTCATTGTAGGATTTGAAATTGTGTTAAAGTAAAGCTACCATGATAGAAATAATCCTGCCCTAATACTTACAGACAGCAATTATCTTTTCATTATAGATAACTGACGTCACCTTTAGAGTCAAGCCTGGACTGCAGAACGAACAGAAGAGCCCCACAGGAGGGGTCAACATCTCTGCTTTGTAGCATGAGGCCAGAGCAAGGCGTGCTTTTAAAGCGATCAGGAAAATATTTAAAGGAGCTATACACAAAATTCAGCCTTATTAGATTCCAGTCAATTGCGCAACAGCTCTTTGCCATTTTAGATGTAATTTTGTTTTTGTTTCTGGTTTTTTGCGGTGACAGGATGTGGGGTGGGTGGAGTGCCAGGGGAGAGGGGAGGTGTGGCTGACACGTGGGTTTGTTTTGAGTAAAGAAGGAGTAAAGCTGATACTGAACTGCAAACACTTGTGGTGAATCGATTTTGAATATAGCTCCTTTAAATCAACTCTAAGTCAAACAGGGAGCCAATGGAAAGAAGCTTGGATCAGGGTGGAATGAGTGCATAAGAAACATTTGTGCTGTGAATCGTCGATGTGTTGCAGCTGGCAGAGCAGCTGAGTCCTCTGGACGTGTTCCTGGGGCTGATGGCAGCAGCTGCTCACGATGTGGACCATCCTGGGGTCAACCAGCCCTTCCTCATCAAAACCAGACACCACCTGGCATCCCTCTACCAGGTACACACGGGTTTGTTGCTGTGTGTTTGTGGGTGGGTCAGCATGTGCTTGTTGCTCAGTCTGACTGAAACACATCTCACCTCGTCTGGAACAGAACACGTCTGTGCTGGAGAGCCACCACTGGAGATCCACTGTGGGCATGCTGCGCGAGTCCGGACTGCTGTCCCACCTGCCTGCAGACATGACGTAAGAACACACATAATACATACACACACACACACTGAACAACACTGATTATTAATTAGTTTCAGACTTTGTGCTGAAACACATCGATCAGTTGTAAACTAAACTTGCCAGCGCTCTCAAAACATCTAGGGATGGGACTCTTTTGACATACGTTAAACACATCTCCTGCATTCCTGCTCTGCAGTTTCTAGTAACTTACCGGCAAGTATACACACTCCAAAAAAATCTTTTTTTTAAATCCAGCGCCTGCAAAGACTTTCCCCCATGTCGTCACACACATCAGCGTATTTGATCAGATGAGATAATCCTGATGCGTTTGGTATCATAACACCTTTTCACCTACCAGTCTCTACAGGAAGGTCGGAGGTCAATTACAGATCACAAACGCAGGAGCTCTGTTCAGCACGTAGCTGTAAAATGGGAAGTACAGTGAACAGAGTGCAGCCTATGATGGCTTTGTAATTACAGGACTCCAGGCTGCGACCAGATGATTTTTTCGAAACAGCACAAGTAATTTTTACAACTACTCACGCATGCACGACCTGCAAATGTGTCAGCTTTTTTTTCTTTCATGTTGAGAAACCAGGAGGGAGGGAGTCTGCCAGCGTCGGCCTATGGCAGGAATCAGGAGACGTGTCACAGTAGGCACGGCCGCTCCAAAAATACTATCTGAGTGCATGTGGGTAAAAACAGCTGGGAGCACCTGATTGTCCCGTTCGGGGCCGTAAGTCCGCAACCATCAGTGAAGGGGGGGTTGAAGTTTTCAGGAGGTTTCACTCAGACCTGTTCCACGCCGGGAGCACAGCACCACAGCTGAGGGAGGAGGAGGCTGTGAAGTGACACTGACGAGCGCTGCGACTCCGCGTGTTGAGCGTCTGAAGTTAAATGTTTTTTTTTTAACTCATTTGCGTGCCTAAGGTGTCAGTCAGTTCAGCAGCTGTTTGTGTCTGAGCACATCAGGGCTGTACTATCAGTCACAGTTTCTTCTCTGTAATGTTAGCTGATCAGTAAACATCTGCACTGAATAAAAAGCTGCATGCTGTGTTTAAACTGTGCACTGTGTGGAGCAGAGGCAGACAAATCATTTCTACTGAAGAGAAATGTTTTATTTTTGATTTATTAGTATTGTCTGTTTTTATTATGTTCTGATTTTAAGTCATTATTTAATAATCCAGAATATAACCAAGGTGTCTTTTGAACACTGGAATTAATTTGAGGCTAAATGTTGCAGGAAAATTTAGATCTGGTCACTTTTATCAACACTAAATGGTCAGCCTGACGAGGTTTTTTGTTTTGTTTTGTTTTGTTTTAACTGGCAAACAGACTCACCTCTGACTTTCATCCATTAAAATAATCCAAATCTACCACAGTTAACATGGGAAGTAACAACTCATTCACTAAATTTTAGTAATTTAAAAAAAAAAAAAAAAAAAGTTAGTCTGGAGCCGTAAATGAATATTTGTATTCTCAAACAAGTGTCTGTGGCCGTGGTGCAGACAGAATCAAGGAAGGACACATTGTTGGTTTTGCTGTTTTAGCTCAGTAGTGCCCCCTTTACTCTGCAGGCAGAACATGGAACAGCAGCTGGGCTCTCTCATCCTGGCAACTGACATCAGCAGGCAGAACGAGTTCGTGATGACCTTCAGAGAACATCTGGACAACCAGGACCTGGACCTTCAGCTGGCTTCACACAGGCACTTCATACTGCAGGTACACTGCTCACACACCTGAGACCACAGTTTGTCTGATTTGGACCAGACCCGTCCATATTAAAACTGTTTTATAGGGCTGGAAAAAAAGCTCAGACTAATGATTTTAAATGGTGTAGTTATGTAGTTTGTCCAGTAGAGGGCCTTATTTGATAAGCTCTAAGTGAAGCGTTTACTGTTCAGTGCACTGATGTTTGAAACAAAGTTTGTTAAAATGTCAGATATCCTCAGTCTTTTACATATCTTTGTCAGAAGTATTTGATAACCAGATTCTGACAATATTATCAATATATATAATCAGCCAATTGATCAGAAATCAGATTTTTCTTTGTCTGTAATGTTGGTATCAAAAATCCAAAATCATTTGAGCTTTGTCACTACCTTCTCTCTAACTACAGCGTATGACTGTGTGTGTCTTTGTGGTCAGATTGCTCTGAAGTGCGCTGACGTCTGTAATCCTTGTCGGGTTTGGGAGCTGAGCAGGCAGTGGAGTGAGAGGGTGTGTGAGGAGTTTTACAGGCAGGGTGAGTAAAGTGTCCTCTTTATTCAAATCCAGATAAAAATACAAACACCATTTTTACACTAAAATTAGCACAAACATGCAAATTTTTTAATTGAGTATAAACCTGCAGGAATAGCAGATACACTTCTTTGCCATTGCCAGTACACAGGTTTTTCTTGGGTTTTTTTTTGTTTTGTTTGTTTTTTTAAAAAATTAATAAAAAAATTTTTGTTCTGCTTTTGACGACACAAACGTGCTGAAAAACAGGAAGCAGTATGGAGAGCAGTAACTCTGTTCAGGCAGTCACTTTTCAGTGTCTTTGGTCTTATATCTGAGTGCTGCTCCATCATCGATCAGCGATGGATGAATTTCCATGACGGACACTGTAGATACTACAGCTGTGTTTTGTACTAGAAACATGGCGAAAATTATCATTTTCACCGGGAACACTTGTCCTTCACTACCGGAGCTGGAGACATTTAATTCCTGTGACCTCTGCAGAGCCGTTTGACCTGCAAATGAATGCCTGTTGTACCCTTTGTGAGAGAAAAGAGAATGGCATGTCGCCCATGGGTTCAGTAATGATTTCTAAACCAATACCTGCTGTAAAATAAATACTATCACCATACTGCTTGCTACTTCAGCATAAAGTAGTCTCAATTCAACATTATAATTAAGTATTAAGACTATATTTCCCAGAAATCCTTTTGCTTCATGTAACGATATAATTGAATTTACTTTTTTGATTGCACAGGTGGCTCCATGAGCAACAGCAGAGCACTGTAGCTTTATAACTTCGGGAAGGATTTTCCCAAAAATAGATGTTGGCAGTCGTTGAGCATTATGTTTGTTTGGCTTTCAGCAGAGGTGGGAAGTAACAAAGTACAAATACTTTGTTATTGTACTTTTTTTAGGTATCTGTACTTTACTTGAGGATTTTTTTTTCTGACAGCTTTTGACTTTTCCTCTCTACGTTTGAACACAAATATCTGAACTTTCTCCTTGTTTTATTTTCCAAACAGGCTCGTCACTTTAGTTTGAATGCTTTTGTCTTTTTGGCTGAGCTCAGGACGTTTTACCAACCCAAAATGTCTCAGTTTGACATTCTGGGAGCAGCTCGGACAAATCCCACTGATTCTACCTTTAAGTTTAATAGTTTTTGCATTATATTAGAGATGTCCTTCAGAGGGAAACTTTTTACTTTGATACTTTAAGTACATTTAAGAACCTGTACTTTATTAGTTTGACTTGAGTAAGGACGTTGATTCAGTACTTCTGTTTTTCCCAGCGTCTTCTTTTCACAAGTATCTGTACTTCTACTTAAGTAAAGAATGTGTGTACTTTTGCCCTTTCGCATTTTTAAGGACCAAATCAGACAAATCAGAATCTAAGTTTTGGTAGTTGTAATGAAGACATGAATGTTGTATTTACAAGTTAAAAACTGGTCAGGCTCATCAGGCTGCATTTGTCGCCAAACACTGACAATATTCTCCATTGCTGGCACGATATCAAAACCTTAAAATAATCAGAGCTGTCGTTGATGTTTCAAAACACTTACTCAGGCTCCCAACCTTTTTTTTTCTTTGTTTCCGACAAAGTGGTAGGAATGCATCATAGTTTCTTAAAG
Organism: Naso brachycentron; assembly: GCA_029874485.1. NCBI lineage: Eukaryota > Metazoa > Chordata > Actinopteri > Acanthuriformes > Acanthuridae > Naso > Naso brachycentron. The sequence goes on along the minus strand of JAQFJA010000010.1, from coordinate 10,566,043 downwards.
CTGTTCTTTTGTTCACGTGGACGCTGTTTTGTGAAACTTGTCTTGTAACCGGACAGGTGACCTGGAGAGAAAGTTTGACTTGGAGATTAGTCCTCTGTGTAACCAGCAGGCTGACTCCATCCCAGCCATTCAGATAGGTGAGTTGTTTTCTCCTGTGTGATCACTTTTCCCCAACCAAGGATGCTCCTCAGCTGACTGGGAGATGTTCCGTCTGTGTCGTGTTTCTCTCAGGGTTCATCTCCTACATTGTGGAGCCTCTGTTCGAGGAGTGGCACCGCTTCACCGTGCCCAGCCTGCTCAGCCAGACCATGATAGGTCACCTGAACAAGAACAAGGCCCGCTGGAGCCGCCTACGATGCGCACACACGCCTTTAGACACACATACACATCCTCACGCCAAGGAGAATGAGCCTGACGGGGGTGTTGGAGAAGGAGAAGAAGAGGGTGAAGACATCCCTTAATCTTCCTCTTGTATCTGAGGTTTTTCATCTTCCTTTGTGAGAGGAGGAGAGGAGTTTTATCCACCTCCTCGTTCGACCTCCAGCACATTTTCTCCCACTGCTGGTCTGAAAATGAGAGCACTGGTTGGAAGCTGACTTATTTCATGAGAAATGGCTCCCTCTGCTGGAGCAGATGACAAAAGCCCTGCAGGAAGAATAAGAAGACAGCAGGAGATTGAGGATTTGGCTGATGGATGGATCTTGGTAAATTTATGCCAATTTAATGACGTCACGCCTTTCTCTTTAACCATGATATCTGCTTCAAAGCATCTGAGAAAGGTGGAGTAGATTTAAAAGGTTATTGGGAGAAAGAGGAAAGATCGATGAAGATGAATATCGATGTGTTTGCACGATGCTGCTAGAACAATAAAGAAATTAAAAAGCCAAAATGATAAACAGCAGGACTGTGCTGGAAAAAGATGACTAAAGAGGAATATATAAATATATCTGAATATTCTGCTGTGTTACGCTTTTTAAACTTTTAGATAATACTCACTGTACTAAGATCTTTTCACATTTTTCTCTTTTTGTACAGCTTGCACTTGTGTTGGATGCTCTTTTAATACAAGTGACTCACTTGTCTACTTTTCACTGAAGTGTGTTTTTAACTCGAGCACTAAGCTGGTATGTCAGCGCACTATAAACAGTACGATGTTTTCTTTCTGTGACCTGTAAGACTGAAGCAAAGTTGCTTCAGATGGAACACAAACGAGAGCCTTTTTTTTTTTTTAAAGTGTTTGTGTTCATGTAATGTTCTATAGTCTGTACATTTACTGTGATGTAAAACCTCAGCACTTCACATGCCAAATTCTCAGCAATGTATGAACCTTTTTGCTGCTGGTATTCGTAAGTTGAACTCTTACACTGGTGTTACCTTTGTAACATTTTACTGGGTGCATTTATTTGTCGGGTAACCTCACTTTACGAGCTCATATACAACAAAGCCTTAACAGCAACTTGGTCTGTCTCTGCAACACATTCACTAACATTTTCTGGACAAACTTTCTTACACTTAAACGTTCTGCCTGTTTTTCTTCAGCCATACCAGCATACTGAAACACACACACACGCACACACTCACGCAGTTCCTGTTTGATCTGTCACCCAGTGTCAAGGTCAGGTTGAGTCTGACAGCATTGCCAAGGTGTCAGTGTTCTGTTCTGACACACAGACTCACTGCTCCGCCAACTTTCTGAGGTGTTAATACTTCTTTCTTTTTTCTGCAGGCACTGTGTGCTCTGTGTCTTGTCATAAACAGACTTGGGCCAGTTAGTAACTGCAAATACCTTCAATTCTAATATCTAATTTGTTGCACCCTACAAAGGGGAGGAAGATATTATCATTCATTTTTAAAAAATAAAGAAATCATAATCAAAAATGATACTTTTTATCTTAAAGGTGGAGTCAGTAGGAATTGTTCTCTGCTGCTGTTAAACACTACATTCAAATTAAGCCCTTCCTCACAGCTCAACGCTCCAAGAATATTACAAGCTAACCGCCTGCGTCTATGCCGCTATGTCCACATCCATAACTTTCTCCGGTCTGAACTAGGGCTGAACGATATGGCCTATAAATAAAATCCCTGAATTTTTCATTCCACATTTGATTTTTTTTTTTTGGAACTATAAAAGACATGAATTATTTTAAAAACATTGTTTTTTTTTTAAACGAACGTGAATTTCCCTGTTGGGAATAAAGTGCAAACCTCGCTTTAATGAAACTAAACCTTTTTTTAAATCAAGTTTTGATCAAACAAACATAAATCCCTCAATTTCTATGATTAATCAAGTGCCAGCCAAACTTCACTTATTAAAAATAAGAGCCCAGAGCTGAGAGAGAGATGTAGGCTACCATATTTACCCTAGTTAGAGGGAAAATCGATTTTCATGATTTGTATTTTTAACATTGTCCAAACAAATTAATTGAATTTTGATTCAAAATTGACGTGTTGCCTAGTCCTTGTCTGAACGGCATCCAGTCGTTGTGCTCCCAGCCTCACCTGCACACTCTCATTGGCTGGGGGAAACACACCTCTTCCTCACCCAGAAACACCTCAGCTCCATGCAAAACATCAAACTGCAGACAGAGGGCAGTGTGTCTCCATAAACAGTTACCACCACACATTCAAAGAGGTCAAGAGGTGATGATTGTATGAGTATATATTTCATTTTTTAGGAAAATCCTGCTGACTTCACCTTTAAAATCTCCACGGAGCTTGTTTCACCTAAAATTGATTGCATGAAGTATTTGTAAATACTACTTGGTCCAAGTGTCACACGTTTTGAAGTAAAACTGTATTTTTGTACCAGTCTGCTCTGAATATGTACAGTTGAGGTCGTCACATTTAAGATTAATGCCTGGCACGGTCGCGGCGGTGTACACGGTGCTAACAGAGGCCCCGGCCCCTCGTCTTCCCTGAGCTGGAGAGGAATAAACTGAGCTTTAGGATTCAAACGCTCCCTATATTCTGAACAGTCTATTCTGTAATATTACCACAGCTTAGATATTTACATGTTCATAAAATCGATGTATATGATAAAGAATTTTGTTGCAATTTTTCTAAATAACAACTGTTATATAAAGCCACTCCATGAGGTGCAGTGCAATAATCGTATCTACAGCAATGGAGATTAATAAGAAAATTATTCACAAGTTCACACTGTAGCGCTCCATCGGCTATGCTGAAACTCCCGTTATATGTAAGCCACAGTGTTGCCTGACGCACACCTTTTATCCGTTGTAATTCACACGTTGCTGCTGCATTGCAGACACGGAGGCCTCAGCCTGCATTTCATCAGCACTGAAACACATTCACTGAGTCATACTGGTTTCACCGTTTAGAACAAATGTTTTGTTTTTACACTTTCATGCCAAAATGTATTGGGTCAAAAGAGATTCATTAACCCCCCAAATAATATAATAGTTTCCATCTTAAGATCAGACTGAATAGAGTCTACAAATGGAAGTTCCAACGTGTCTGTAAACAATGAAAATTTTTTACCTCTTTGCACAGAGGTGGTTTGTTCAAAAGTAAAAAGTAAAAAAGTAAAAGTTGTCCATGTATAATTGTAGTCAGTGGCCTGATGTTTTAAAGGTGCTATATGTCACATTTTAGTACAAATTACTTATTGAGGTTTTAGTTTAAACCATGTAATTAAAGCACAAGAGTGTAAAGCAGCATTGTGAATTTTGGTTCAAGGCATGAAACTGTTTTCCCACCATAAGTTGAACGCGAGCTGTTGAGTGAAAACCAAGAATCCCAACAGGTATGGACCTGTACTTTTAAAACCAGTGGTAATTTTGACAGGAAATGTTGATTTAGTCGTAGTCTTTTGGCTAAAATGATGAAAATGGTTCTGATTAGATCTTGTCTCTTTTTGATTCGTTGACCTAATTGTCAATACATTTCATCATAGTTTCTGTCGGCTGGCATTTTATTTAGTTATAATCTCATTTTTGTCAGTTTAAGAGAAAAAAAAAGGATTGATGAAAATATCTGAAAATTTTTTTGTGAGTGAATTATCACCATTATAAACACTGTATTTTACATTTTAACACATTTTTAAAGCAGATTTAAACAGTTTAGTTTGGCCACACTCAAATAAGTCATGAGTTATTGTTAAATTGTTCTGTGTGTTGCTAAATGTTTTCATAAAGCACCTTTAAAAACAAAATTTAAATGCAATTAAGTTGTGACTGATGTAATTTTTTTTAAAAAAAGAGTTACCATAAGGTCTTTTAGCTTTGGTTCTGGAGTTTTCAATTATGATCTTCATAACCCAGGTGGTCGTGAGTTACAGATGTTCGTATTTTCATTTCCCCATGAAACTTAAAGCACTTCTTGTTCACATTATTTTTTTAGTTGAAAAACAAAGTCAACATGAAGTCCATTTAGTAGCACTTCTGGAGCTTTCAATCATATGACATTATTGGCAGATGGAGTTTGCATGGTTGGTGTTTCGATGGGTCATCTAAATTCTTTACTGTGTATTTTTGTTCTGACAACCAACCTCTGAGCACTGTGAACGATAAAATAAACGTTTTTCAATTAAAATTCAATGCATTACAAACTCAGTGTTTGTTTGTGTGGGTCAAGTAAGTTCAGATAGACACAACAGCTCAATTTTCAAAGAAAATGTTGTGGGTGTTTGACCACTAGGGGGCAACAAAAGCATTTCAATGGTAGATAAGGTGCAGGAGATGATCACTCCTCACAGTCGGGACGGTATCTAGGGCCTGTCCCTGCTGCTTTGTTTACAGTACAAATACAATAGTCAACCTGTGAATCAACAGGATGATTTCTGTGATGTAAGCATCGCTGGGGGCTTTGAGCTCATATGTAAACAAAAAACTTAAGAGAGAAGAAATACAGGTTGAAATCAAACAGCGTAAAGTTGTTGCTTAGTTGTAGTTTGCAGGACAAACAAAGGAGACACCGAGTTAAATGAGTCACTCTGTTGAATCATTAAACTCTATAATGAGGTGTAATACTGGGAGGTTGTTCGCAAATTTTCTCCTGAAGGATCTCCACTTCAAACTTTATTTTTCTCAATGTTTATATCCTCTTAAACATCAGATCTTGTCCTTGACTATATTGTGTCTTTGCAAAGAGGGATGTTTTTACATTCCTCGCCTGCAGGGGGAGATGTTGGTGCTCTTTCTCAAAGTCCTAAATTCAGACATAACTGGGCCAAGCAAAATTCGGTATGTCACAAGTTCAAAAGCCAATCACAAGCAAAGAAACCTCCAGCATAAAGCGGATTTGTCAGTGCAGAGTGAAAGTTTGCATTAGCACAACTGCTAACACTGTGTCAGCCACTGCTGGTTACAAGCATACAAGCTAACAAACAACATAAACAAAAAACGATGCTGACCACAGTAACCTTTTTCTGTATCATCTGCTAGGCACCAGTTTTGGCGCACAACATACTCCTCATCATGAGTTTGGGTCTGGCTCAGGCTCAGATGTTTGGGTCTGTGGCTAACTGTTTTGCTGCTGACAGCTCTTTCTGGTGATGTTACGTTTGCCAATGATTCGATTCTGATTCTTGTGAACAGCATTTTGGTAGGAATGAAGGGAACTGAGTCGTACCGGGTGAGAGCAATTCTTTGTATCATTGTGCTAAAATTTCACTGCTTAGTGCACCTTCAACAAATTAGTAATAGCCCAACAGCAAGTTCAAGCGAGCCAAAGCTAAATCAATCTGCAGTCAAAGGTTTGAGTCACCTTTTAAATCCAGAGTAAAGAATAAAAAACAACTTGAGCCATGTAATTTTTCCATCTCTCATTACAACCATTTCCTGTTCCTTTGTTTCCTGCTGGTGGGCAATTGGCATTCCTGCTGCTGTCCCCTAGTGCTCTGGAGTGTGTACTACATTTTTACCTTGCAACATGGGATTTATACATGCTGTATATAACAACACATTTCTTTAAAAACAAAAAGAAGGATGGATGAGCCTTTCCATTGAACAGCTCTTAGAAAGAAATGGACCCATACGATCTGGATTCCTTTAGAGAGCCGTCGCTTAATTCTCATCACAGTCTTTCACCAGTCAACCTCGCGCAAGCAGCGATGGTGGGCGGGGCACAAGGCCTGTGATTGATAGATCAATTATTTCTCAGTGAGGAGGAGAGAGTCGGTGGGCTTTCAGCCCACTTTTAGTTTGTTTTTCTTATTTCTATGTAGGAAAATCATCTTAAACAAAAAAAACAATAAAAGCCAAATCATTTTTTCATATGCTTAAACTTGTCTGGGAACTGGGAATTTTTTCTGAGCACAGATGGTGCATTAAGTGAGCTTGATAAAGAAACCAGTCAGACAAAAAGAAAATAAATGATAAGATGATTAATGGGAATTCAGTATTCAAAAGAGAAGCATAAAGGCTTATGAAACTAGTGTAAATACAGAATTGAAAAAGAGGGAAAGCACAGAAGGAGAGATACTGATAGTGCAGAGAGCAGAGAAGTAGCACAGACAAAGCCTATGTCTCCCTCATTTGCATATCTCAGATTTGCAATGCAAAAACCGGCCTGTAGATTGTGACCGACGCAGAGTTCACTTGTGATTGGTCACCTATTAATTATTGGTTGACATTTCTAAACTTTATCCTATCGGCCTCATTTGATCGCTGCAACCCAACTTTTTCCAGTGCTCTGGGACTTTTAGGTTCCTGCTTTGTGTAGATTAGCACACATACACACACACACACACACACACACACACTGTTTTTAGAGACGTAAATCTGTTCATCAGAGCATGATATCTGACGTCCAGTCATGCCGATTATTCTGTCTTACCGTCTTTCTGTCTTCCACTCTAACAAACACACACACACACACACACACACACAATTCACCTCAGTCAGTCAGTACCCATCCAGCATGTGTCACTGTAAATATTGACACTGCAAACAAAGCCCCCCTCTTTTGCCCCTTAAATGTCATCCAACCACTCCCTCAGTAAAAACATGCACCCCATCAGCCCGTCAGATAACCATCTCCCTCCAAAATGCAAACTTGTAAAAGCTGTTTTTTGCCAACAGCTATGTGTGAGCTGCATTACATGGAATACTCCTTAAATATTTTTCTCGGTTGGAGGACGTGGTCATTATCACATCCGAGCCAAAAATGTAAAGTGAACTCTTGAGGTGACACCACCTTGGCCTCACCGATGTGGCTAAAGATTTACGGCTGCGTGCGTAGAAAGTGAAAAATGAAACTTGTGGGGTTCACATGCTGCTTCTGTCTCACGATATCTGTCTGGCCACAGTGTTCTGCACTGAAGGGGATAATCTCCTGTTGTTAGTCAGTATCAGTGCTATGAGCTATATGTGCTGTCCAACTTTGCATTTTCTTTCTTTCTGTCTTTGAAGATAGAGAGCAAAAATCTATGTCGGTTTAGTGCGATCTCGCTGCGTTTCTCTCAGTTTTTTTCTGTTAACCCCCTGAACAAAAGCAGAAAGAAGAAGTAGAGCATGTGAGATGCAACTATGAGAATGATGCCTCACTTTCTCTTTAACCCACTGCCACTTACAGCACAAAATGTATATATACAAGATCAGCTATTCTATTTTAAATTTTAGTAAATGAGGAAGTGCTGCAGCCCTCCTGGTGCTGTTGAAGGAGTGGGGCACCCCCTGACCTTTTTTTTTTTTGCTCTGAGAGCCAGAGTGCTAGCTGGCAAGGATTCATCTGTGCACCAATGGGTCACCTCGATGCTTCTTGTTGGCTTTAATGTCACTATTTAGATGCAAAAATGTTGAGTTGGTTTATTCTGTTGTGATCTTACAGCAGAAAATGAAGTATTAATCATGTGCATGGTTCTCCTTCTCATTTCTTTACACCTGATCCTGAGACACTCAAATACTCTCTAAAGATCTGTAAGTTTTATACAAACACTTTATTTAAAAATAAAATGAAGATTGTTGTGATGCCGAGATGCCGAGCTCCCCCATCGTGACCTCAGTTAAACCCTGAAATCAACCCTGCCTACAGCAGTGAAAAGCTTTATCACTAATGACACATTTGGTACTTAGAATTTATTTCTGTATCAAAAAGTTGCATGGACTTCCCTACTGCCAAAAGAGAATAATTAGCTGTATGATAATATCTTGATAAAGCGCTGCTGTTTTAAACTAGCGCTACTGCTGAACTAATCTTGGCAGGACTAGTTTCAGGTGTCATACACCTTGAACTGCAAACTCCCTCAAGTCACATTAATTCATTCCCCTTGGAGATTTTTAAGCTTGTTATCTCATGGTTTGTTTGTTTTTTAACAAGACTACTGCCTAAATATACATTAAGCTCCAAGATCAAATCAAATGTATTAAATGCAGAGAAGCATGTATAAGATATCACAAATCAACTGTTAATAGTTAAACTAATAACTAAAGTGAAGTTTACAGCTAAACCTTGATTTAAAGTGGATTTTCATGAGTTTACACTCCACTGCATCCCTGTATTTGAGTGTCTCTGTGCAGTCGGTGGTTTCCAGGCAGCTCTCTGTTTCGTGGAATGACTAAAGCGTACACTGAGGGGAAATAAAGGGTTAATTTGTCATGCAGTATTGAGATGTGACATGCAACACCCACACCTCTAAAAACATTGTGCAAACAAATACATGCATCAATATCCAGAAGCAAAACCTGTTTGCAACTCCGACTGTGTGTATGTATGTGTGTGTGTGTGTGTGTGCTTAAAGATCTCTTCTTTCTTAACCCCTATCCCTCTGCTGTAACTCTGACTAAATGATACACAACCCCCAGGTACTATAGCACACACCTGTCAAATTTCACCTGCTCCATTTCCGTGTGTGTGTGTGTGTGTGTGTGTGTGTGTGTGTGTACAGTAAGTACTGTACTTCTGAGCACAGTCATTTGTGTTCATATTTTTACTGTGTGGTGATTTTGTGTGTTTTGGGCAGTGAATGTGTGTATGTGCATACAGATTTTTTTGGGCTGCTTTCAGCAATTTGCATACTGCAAATATGTGTAAGAGTGTGTGGGCAGATGAGAGGGTTTTCGGCATAATGAAAAGAACATGATGTACTGTATATTAGGTTTTACAGTGTTTTCTGACCACTTGACAGAAGTTTAACAGAGTATCAGCAGGTGTTTGCAGCCTGTGTGCACTCAGGGCTCCGTTAGGTGTTCATGTCCAGATAGGAAGTGCAGCAACCTGCGGTGATTCGCTCATTTTTACACACAGTGAGAGTGTTTTTGCAATTTGTCACCAGAATGTATAAATGGGTTGCATGGTTTCCTGTCTTTCCTTATGTTTGTACTGTTCAAATTTCTACACTGGTGACGACCTTTGACCTTTATAGACATACACACAAATTCAGTAGTGCATTTGTAGGGTCAAACAAACCTAAAAACATGTTTTGATTTGCATGGTCTAAAAAAATAAATAGTTAACATAGTGTTTTATAATTACGCTTCCATTAAGTCAGGACATTCAAATGAGGGAAAAAAAAATACAAATGACAAACAAACAAAAAAAACAGGCAAAATCAAAGCATAAATATGCTGGATCCTGCAATCCTATGATGCAACTGAACAGCAGATTCCATCATGAAAATATTCTAATTATTAATGAGTTATTTATATAAACTTTAGAGCAACGGAAGAAAATTTTAACTGCTTTTACTCAAATACATCACTTAATGTGGTAGCGCATTAAAAGGCCATAAATGAGTATATTTGTTATAAAACTGGTTTTGAACTACATACACGTTGAAGTGAGTGAGTGAGTCATTACATTCAAACTTCTGACTATTTCCTCTTGTTTGTTATGTTGGCCTCAAATTCAAGATACTGTGAATCAAAAGCTAAAATAGTTCAGAACGTATTATTTTTATACTGCATCTACAGAAGTTGTTCGTCTCCCTCAAACTCAATCAAAACAGGGGTCTGTTTTATTGCATATATTCACACATGAAGGTAAATCTCTACTGCTTTGTGCAATTCCTCTTCAGACCTGCTGAGGGAATGCAAGGAGTTTCCTTGAAGTCACGTCTCTACTTGCTATTACAAGTAACCTAGAGTCCAACCCGTTGAGCCCGTTCCACCGGCTCTGCACCATTAGTCAAATCATATTGTTATCAAAGTCACAATTATATGGGCTGAGTAATATTGTTGCTGCTGTAAACAAGACGTTTAGTTGTGGATTAACCCATGCATGCCAGTGTTTATTTTGTCTAGATTTTGGGGATCTGCGTGTGGTCTGTTTGTGGTTTGCACATTCACATTTCATGGTAGAGTTGAGCTAAATCCAGTTTATCTGAAACCCTCCTTCATGTCCATGTTTGTATTATAGGTGGGAAGCCCTAAACTACAGCAAAATCAATACTTCTTTGTCTGAGTAATTATCTCCTGTCTAAATGACATCATCTTTGAACTTAAGGTCGATGGACTGCAAGCACACGGCTTCAACATGACACTGGCATGGGGCCTGTGGGCAAGCCTATAGAAATCTTTAATTACCCAAAATAGAGTAAAATTTGCCTCAGTAGTATTCTAACTTAAGGACCAAATAGACCACAGGGCAGACCCATTTGCATAGTCAAAATGTCACCTAGTTAATTAAAAGAGACTTTATTTACATCAAGGCAGTGAGATTTAGTTTTCCTGGCTCAACAGATTTTAAGTTGCTAAGAATTTTCAAAATTAGGCTGCTGCTCTATTTTTTTAAATGTCCACAATGAAAAGTAGCCTACTTTTTTTTTAGGATAATGGTTAAATAGCTGGAATGATCTGCTAAGGCCTGATCTATAAATAGCTAATGGCTAGCCCTGCTAAAAGTAAGTAGACTAAAAATAAAAATATATATATTAAAACAAACCGATATTACGTTTAATATAGTAAACTATTAAAGTCATTTGTGAACAGCTTAACTCTTTAGCTAAAGTAATAAATACAAATGACTGGCTAAAAGTAATTAAAATATGTTTGAAATAGATGGAAGTAGGCTAATTTGGAAACAACTGAACTAGCTAGCTAAAAGCATAGTCATAAAGTTAAAAATTAGCTAAAATTAATTGATAAATGTTGAAAATAGATAACTAAAGGTCATTTGCACACTGCTTAACTCAATAAATAATAAATAACTAGATATGTTTGAAATAGGCTGAAGTATGCTTATTTATAAATGCCTGAATTAGCTAGCTAAAAGTAGGCTAATGGATAATGTTAAACCAATGTGTTAAATGTTTGAAATGGCTAAAACCAACAGGTAGAGGTATAGTATAAGTGGTAGTATAAGTAATACTTAGCATTTTGAATGCAACCTTAATAAAAAACAACCCAGTCAATCATAAGAAAAAAGATATTGTAACAACATCAGTGTTAATTAAGTATTCAATAACATTTAACTCACATGTGGTACTTTATAGTGAGGAAAACTTAAACTTTTCTGATGGGAATATGGAGGCATGTTTCACAACTGTGTGAACCACTGACTTACTGAATTAGTCTGTTTATGGGCATGCAAGCTCTAATGTGCAACCTGAGAACAATGCAAGGGGCAGCGAAATTTGGACAGCTACAGCATCAATTAGCTGAAAACAAAGGCGACATGTCCATCAGTGTAATCTGCTTATGAGCAAAACAAATCATGGTGTCAGCACTTTTCTTTCAAGAATCTGCCTGGTTGGGGTTCACTGGGGATTTCACCACAGTGTTTAGCTCTGAAATAATTCCAAACAACACAGATGTGTGCATGAGAAGCTCATGGTGGTATG
>JAQFJA010000010.1:10354805-10372370 GCA_029874485.1 Naso brachycentron | reverse complement strand
AGTTGCAGCGGTGTAAACTGCTCCGTCTCAGCTCGACTCAAGCCGACTGACGGTGTCGCCTGCAGCTCAGCTTGTCAAGTCGCCAGAGGCCAGTTTTAGAATGAAAGGCAGGTCACTGGCTTCAACAGCCAATCAGCTCGTAGCAATGTCACCTGTCACTATGACGCACAGTGTAGAACAACCAATAGGAACACACACTCTCTGAAACTACCATGATTGGCTGAAAGTCATCATCATCATCTGAATACAGAGCCAAAGCGAGGAGCAGAATTCTGGTGTTCTAGAATTTTTGCCCAGTGACACCAAAAATAATCTGCCTACAGTAGCTCAGCTTTAAGTGCACACAAACAAAACCTTTAGTGAATGTTGCTGTCGCTGCATATCTGCTGTATGTGCAAATAAGCAACTGTTTGCTAACAGGACTGTCGATCACATGATAGTTTGTCTGCCCCTAAGATACTTACAAAGTGGAGTATATACTTTATATAGAACACAATGAGACCCGTACAGTGCTTAGTTTACCATTATTTTATCTAAGTGTCTGCTGATTAGTCAATATGTCAACTTCACTAAATATATAAATGCTAATTTAAACTGTACACTGGAATAAAAAACAGTTTGTAAATAAAGATTTTTTGTAACTCCTCCTGTCTCAGTCCACTGACTGCACAAGTGCATCTACAGTATTGTCTCAGACAGTAAATATACAGTGCTGCTGAAAGTCCTTATGGGTAAATGGCAGATTATGGCTACCTGTATGAGGAGTGGGAGTGCCCTCGGTCCCTCTCGCCTGAGTTGACAGATGACTGAAGTCAGTGAAGAGCGACAGCTTAAGGAAAAGCTTCTTGTTGAGGACTTTTTCTTCAGTTAATCTTTGTTTACACTGTTGAGGCTCTTGCCTGCTTTACATTACATAATCTACTCAGTGTGCATTATCTGTGCTCAGATCTCTGAGTAGAGGTAAACTTTCGTAACAATGGTATTTTGTGGCTTTCCATAGAAGCTCTTTGGTCATACATATTTTATCTGGAAATTGTCTAATTAGCCGGGCTGTTCCCTGCAGGCCAGATGAGAAGTATAATCCCTGCGGCAGTCTGTGTCCGCCTGAGTCTCCACCCACTTTCACAGATCAACAATACACTGCAAAGAATGGGCTTTTACAGCATTAAAATTAAGTTTTAATACAGACAATTTACATCACATGAACCAAAAAATGATACCAGAAATATCTTATTTCATAAAATTAGTTGAAGAAAGCATTCAAATGTGACCTCAAAATAAGTAAACAACAACAACAACAACAAAACTTAATATTACTGTAAAAGAAACCAAAAAATTCAGAATAAATTAAGAAATAAGACTTTGCCTCCTTTTCTAACAGCGACAAACTTTATTAAAAGACGTCCTGATGCGACGCTGAGCTCGGCACCGGGTCACTGCAGGTGACACCTGCCGAGGAAATAACAAATATTTCTGTGGCTTCTTGGCGGGTGTTTCTTTGTTGTGCTGAGGGTGACATATTTCTTTTTTGTGTATTTCCTAGAAGCACGCTATCAACTCTGACAACTTCCTGTTTGGCAGGAAGTTTCCCTGAAGCTCGCCATCCTGCACAAAAGCATCACAGATCACACTGGAAACACACAGCTGATGTGACTTTGCTTGTGTGTGCGTGTGTGTGTGTGTGAGACCGCAGACCAGAAACAGGTGAAGCTACTCTGTTTCCATGGTTACCACAACTTCCTGTCAGAGTCAGGCAACAAGAGGCAAACATGCCTTGAAATCTTACAGACAGAGAGCATGGCTTTAAGTGGTTCGGTCTTTCTGCAGTCTGCACAGTGCAAGAAAGAAAGAAAGAGAAAAAGAAAGAAAGAAGCTGGCAGAGAAAGAAAGACAAATTGTGGAAGAGGTGAGAGAGTGCTAGTAAGTGACAAAGGTGGGGTGTAAGAAAAAAGTGTGAGAGCAAGAGGGAAATGAAAGAGAGGCGTGGAGAATGAAAAGAGGACTTCGTCTCTTATGGTGACAAAGAGAAAAAAGTGAAGGAGAAAAGCTGCTCGAGGAATTCCATTCAGCAATTTCTAAGAAGGCATAGGAATTTACAGGGAAAAGCTCCTCTGGGGACAGCAGAGGGAGAGCAATCCCCTGAAAGGGGACTACATGATCGTCTCAGGGGGTCATTTCAACATATCACAACAAAAAACCCACTATGTCGATTGTTATCAACGATATTGAATAAGATTCAATTAGTGGTGCGCACACAGACTGAAAAATAATCTGCTGAAGTTAACATGTGCTGTCTCTCTCCTCATTTCTTTAGTGAGTTCAATGTGTTCAGTGTGCAGGCTCACAGCCCGTCCTCTGTTTAAGTAGAGTCAGGTGCATTTAACACGAGCAAGTCAAACACTGACATAGAAAACGAGCTCAAAGAGCTAAACTCAAATTAAAAGGAAAAAGATCAAGATTAGACCGAGAAAGGCCACTCAGGAAACACACAAAACTCTGTCACCCTTTTTATTTGATTAGAAAAATAACAGTTTTCAAATCTGCATCTCTTTAGCATAAACGAGTTCCAGCTGAGATTAAAGGTTTCCTGTGTTTTCACCACTAGAAACACCATGAAGCAATGTGTGCATGAGAGAGGCATTCTTGCATCGTGCTCATGACCCGCCCATGAGGACATGAGCACGATGCACATGCAAACGTGCAGAGAAGAAGACTCCAGCACTCAAACACAGCTGTGCAGGCATATCTGTTTGCTGGACATTAAGGACAAAAATATGGAGCCTGGGAGGTGACATGGATGTGTTATTTTTTTTAAAAAACGGGTGTGTGTTTTCTATTTCATGTGCCCGTTTTTTAAATCGCATGTGCGTTTTATGAATTGAACATGCGTTTTATTTCTATTTTTCATGTCTGTTTTATTAAAACCTGCATTCGATTCATGAAATGTGTGCACGAAATACAAAATGCGTGTGTGTTTTTAAAAAAATAAACACATCCATGTCACCTCCCAGGCTCTGTACACAATCTGTTTGGATGAGAAACACATACAGTGGCTATGTTTGCTGAAACAATTTCACCACAAAGCCCATTTTTGTTTTGGAGCTTTCAGTCTTGTCACATGATCATCATCAGTTTGCTTAGTTATTGTGGAAGTGAAGATGTTAAAAATGTTTAAAGTTTCAGCAGGCAGGTGAGGATGACAGTGGATCGACTGGAGAAAATTGAGGATGTGGACGTAGCGGTGAAGACAGGAAATATTGTCCTAGTGGGGCAACAAATGGATAAAGCTTGAATCTCAGTTTAACTTTCAGCTGCTTTGAAGCTCTGAAGGAGAGGCTGGGGATGAAGAGCGACGCAGAGTTGACCTGCTTTCTGTTGGGCAGGTAGGTGCCAAACACCGGTGGTTAGCTTGTGCTAGCTTGATAAATTATCAATTTTTCCATTAAAACAAATGTAATATTCCTACGTAGCTTGTTGTATAGGTACAAGTAGTGCAAGTACATGCTAAGATACTGCTGGTGGTGTCGAGCTCAGGAGGAGGGGCCTAATTTGAATGTTGTGTTTACAAGCTGCAACAAACAAACGCTGCTGACTCCACCTGTGAGATACAGAAGCCGAGAGAGGTCATGGTGGGCACTGTCTTTAATCATTCCTTTATCTTGAGATCACAAAAAATTATTTTGTTATCACGGGATAAGGGCTCGATAATGGGATAAAAAAGTCCGTTCTTTCTGTGTTTCTAATGATTTTTATCAGAGATCTGGAGCACCACCAGCGCTGGCATGTAGATGGCTCTTGACACCTGCGCGTATGCTTGCGCAAAGTGTGACATACTGTAGTATTGATCGAGGCATCAGACTGTACTTCAATCAAGGTCTGACACAGGCAGAAATTGCACTGCATCTTCCTGTTAGAGATAACACTCAGATCAGCACTCGTCATTCAAGGAAAAGATGAGTCCGGCTGAAGCTTTTCAGACGATCACACTTCAGTGATGCAGCTGGCAGTGATCTTGACTCCAATTCTATGTGATCATGAACCACGCACTAGCTTTCAGTCATGTGATGAAAGCTCGCCTGATAAATTATCCCGTTATCAATCAATCAATCAATTAATCGATATACTTATTTACATATCAAGGAAATTGCAACAAATGTGTTGAGTTCAACACACAAAGGACATGTGAAATGGGGTCACCCCAGGAAAGCTACTTAAAGCTTATAGGAGGGGGCCCAGACATACAACAGGTAACAGAACAAATATACAAACAACAACAACACACGGGAAAACGAGCTCCTGTGATAATGAAATGATTTTTTTGTGATCTCAAGATAACAGAATGAGAAAAGATAGTATTATCCGGGCCCCCTACAGAGGAAAAATATCTTTGAGTTTGCATTTTTTTGTCCCAGTGGGAAGGAACACCTCCTCTGAAAATGTTTTCTTTTTAAATATATTAACACTTGCAAACTAATGATGTAACAACATTAAGTAGAACACTTGTCACTCTTGCATTGGCTTTAAATACGTGTTTCATCTCATTTTAACTGGTCACTTCATCATGTGACAGATGTGACATCATTAGCTACTGAAGACCTCCAGCGTTCAAAGCACAGCTCACTTTCTGTCTTTCCCAGAGGTGTTGCATTACGGCAGGAGGTTTCTCAAAATCAGGGGTCAGGACCCACAAATGGCTTTCAGGTGCCCCCCTACCCGGCATGGCCCCCCAGCGCCCCTCACTGATTTAATGAGCTGAGGGTCTCCGGGTGAGAGGAAGATATTTCAGATCTGTTATCTATGGCATGAAAAATGAGCCAATCCCCTTTAGACCGTCTCCACGTTCAGCTGTCAACGTGTCATCAAAACGACATGACAGGTGGCGCGGCGGCTGGGAAAGAAAGAGAACATAGAGAGAGGATGTGTGATGTGGTTTGATTCACATCAAAGTGTTCTTGATAAAGGTGAGGCTTTCTCAGCAACAGGAAATCTGAATTTTTTTTTCAAATATTAAAATTATGAAACATTACACTCTTTTTGACATAGAAAAAGAAGTGTCAAAAAAGCTGCACTTTGTAAATAACACAGTGATAGACTGAAGTATTAAACCAGCACTGAACTATAAATCTGTTTCTGTACTGTGTGTGTGTGTCTCACTGTGGACAGTGAGACACACAGACACACACTGCGGCACAGCAAGTAAAAGCAGTGTGCAACATGCCCATCCAGCAAGCAACACGCAAAGGTCCAAACAGAGCTCAGTAAAAAACGAACTTTAACTATAATACTGAACTTTAGCACACATTAAAGTGGGAGCATCTGATTGTTTGAGCTGTAGATCATTAAAGTTAATCAGACATTTACATCATATTGTTGAGCTTCAGATTTGATTTAATCTGAGTTTGAGACCATTGTTTTCACATTTTCCTGACTGTGTCCTTTTTTCTGCAATTTTGTCTAAAAGTCATATTTTTGCCTTTGCTTCTATTACTGTGTGTACACAGGACATCCATGAAAAAAAGCTTGAGCTGCTTCCTTGGATTCTAAATTTAGACTAAATGAAAAGAAAAACTAATCTATTTTCCTCTGTCTCATGCACATAACTTCAGTGTTCACATGCTGGATTCAGACCAGTGACATTCACCTTGGGGCTGTCTTCCACGCAGTGCAAAGGCGGCACACAGCACAGTGCAAGTATTTTTTGTGATTTTCCACTGAATGCAGTTTTCATTTTCACATCCAGCACCAATGTCATCTAAATAGCAAATGTACTTGCGCTCATCTGCGTGTCGATGGGAGTGTTGGTCTTGAAAGGAGGTGTGGTCTGGCACATTGCTGTCTTGTTGCACCAGAAAGCGTTTGTGCTATTGACCAACAAAAACCATATATATACCATATATGAGAGCCGATTTATGGTTCACCTCTCTACACATTTGATAAGTGCAGCTCAACATGAATGAAAGAGTAGTGCAATGTTGTCAATTTATGCTTGGGCGAGAGGTTTCAGTTGTCTCCACTGAAATAATATTTGACAGGAATGATAAGATATCAGTGAGGAAGTTCAGTGAAAACTATCTCTATGGCAACGTTACCAGTACCCAATCTCATTATGTATGACAATGTCGACATGATAACAAAACTCTCCATGTACGCAACATGAAATAAAAAGTGTCGAGTGACACATTTTCTGATGAAATTACGTCATTTTTGTTGAGCGACATTTATCATATCTGTAATTTTAGAATCAAATATGTTTATTGTTGTTATACTGTTCACTGGTGAACATGCACCCTGCATTTTCCCTTCAGTACGTATTTCATTCTAAAATGACATAAAGTGCTAATCTGAGTCTAAAAATAACATAATGTGGTAAATAAACAGTCACAACAAGCACTCAGGACTGTTGTTGGAAAGTTTATGTGATGACTTTAGGTGGAGGCAGGCTAGCACTTCCCATTGACTACCAGTGTTTGAGCTAAGCTAATTAGTGGTGGACGAGCTCTGCCCGTCTCTTCCTTGTTACTGCATGTGCAGTCGAAAGAATGGGATCTATCTTCCTGTCTGGAACTCGGGAGGGAGGCAAAATAACAAAAAGAAAAAAAAGTTTGACGAATCCCTTTAATTACAAACAGCAACTCCACTAGCTAAAGGGAGTTGTGTGTTGTTTTTTGACAAGTCCTCCAGTCAAAAAAAAAATGGCTTGTGTGTGTTTCCGGTGACGCACATCTACCTTGTTGCTCCAGTGCAGATGATTTTCCCTGAGGACCAAATTGAGGCGGTTATCTGGGGTTTACGAAGCTTCATCAGGACTTTCTATGAACAAAAAAAGGCAGGAGGGGAGGTTTGAATGGTGCCAACATAACCAACCATAAACCCTTAATAATACAGTAGAGCTGGTCGTATGGAGGTGTACAACTGTATCTACATGGAGAACCTCTTCTCTCCTTTGATAATCTCTTGTCCTCCTTACCCCTACTTCCGGCTTATAGATGACATTGTTGCCCTCTAAGGCAATGGTGCGCAGGTTTAGGTGGCACCTGGTTCTGAAGGTTGCCACCACGTTGGTGACAATAATATCAAGTGCCTCATCATTGTTGGAATCCATGAGGAAGTGTGTAGTGCAACAACAGGAGCACAAGTGCTTTCTTCTCACACACTTATCATCAACACCACCATCACAGCCATTTCACGGACAGATGAGGAGACAAAGGGAGCTGGAAGGGGAAAAAGCCCAGGGTTTACTATTTCACAGTCAGGAAATGAACATGTTAGTGAAACAATTGTTTGTTATTTTTTTATACTTTGAACACTGCGATGCAATGCCGTGATTTGCAAAAGAGCATTAGGGCCATGCAAAAGAAAAAAAGAAAAAAAAAAAATCAGAGGCAGAATTTTTTTCACTACGCACTTAGGGAGAAAAGTCGAAATTTCCGGGATACACTTGAAATTATGAGAATTAAGTCAAAATCAGGAAGACTTTTTATGAGAAAGTCAAAATTAAAAGAAAAAAGTTGAAAATTGCTTCTGTTTAGAAGGAAAAACCACACAAGCTTGGAAGAGGTGGCCACATTCGTGCAAGCTGAAAAAGCAGGTAATGAACAAATGCAACGATATCAATGTTACACCTGCAATTCAGAGGGGATATGTGACATCACAAGACACAATAACACAATTAATCGAGTTGTTTGAACCTAAAGGTGTGGAGCTCAGACATTGCTGTGATGAACATCCCAACATGCTGTAGCATGTGGATGCCAATGTACTTCTACTTTATTCTCAAAATGTATACTTTTTACTCAAAATGTATACTTTTTTCCCTAAGTGTGTGTAGAAAAATCTTTCTCATTCCAAGTCTATTCTCGACATTTATTATAAAAATATCATATTTATTCTTGATATGTCTAGCTTATTCTGGAAGCACATAATGGAAAAAATATTCTTCTGCTTCTGACTTTTATGTCCCATACCATTGTTTAAATCGTATTTTCCAAGATGCCTTTGTTTCTATTGTTGTACATCAGCACAGTTTGTAACTTTGCACACTGAGACAGTTCCCCTGTGGAAAAGCGGGTCTAACACATGCTTACAAACATTTAAATTATAGGAAAAAGGTTTAACTTTTCACCTTAGTTGCAGTACCAATTTATCTGATTCTCCAGCTTCTCTTCTGTTGGAGATACAGGCATTTAACCAACAACACGGATCACATAGGCATCTGTGAGACATGAGGGGAGTTCCTCAATTTAAACATTTCAGGAAATTCTATATGCTTTAAAGATCAACCTGAACGCTGTTTTAGTCATGCATTAACTACATTTCGCAAAGCCTGACATGTCAGGTAGTGTTATCCTCTGTTACTGCTATTTTATTACCAAGCATGATACAGAAAGTTCCTCCTCAGGAAGCCAGACACGACACATGATGCAGCTTTTTGTTAATAACTCGTCGTAGTTTTATGCAAAATGCTAAGGCGTTATTACAGCTCAAGCATTCATTGCATTACTCATCCCAGCGTTGTATTGCATAGTAACGCAACTGATAAGCTGGTTGATGATGCTAGCTGACCATTGCCATCCTAAGTTAACAACGCTGTCAACTATTAACTTAATTGCAAACCAATTTAGCATTAACTGCATTAGCCAACTTGTTATGTCTAGGATTACACGAAAAAGAACGACAAAAAACAACAGAAATACAACAGAGTAACGTTAACGATATACTACTGCCCAGCTACTGTTGTCAATAAAGCTAACATTATGTGTTAGCTAGCAACAAAGAAAAGTGCACAGGCAGTAATGAATGAAAAGTTGTCAGCTAAGCTAGCTAGCAGGCTAGCTATCTAACGTTACACTGAGGAAGAGGCACTGCTTCCAGGTGAGTTTGCGTGTTAATGGCAAATGTGTGTATTTGAGATGTTTGTTTCAATTTTTTAGCTACCTCTTCAGCTGGCTCGGTGCTGTAAACCCGATGCATAAACTGTCCAGTTAACGGTAAGGGTAGCCTGCGAGTTGTTGTGGACAGACCCTTTCCTCCGCAGACAACCGACCGGCGAGCGAGACGAGTTCCGCTTTCCGCTTTCAAAATAAAACAAGGATATGGACAAAACCATTGACAGTAGAGACGGTTGATAGAAAGCGAGACCTCTCACTGACCGTTCATTTCCTGTATTACTGTCACGTGGGTTTCGCCACAGCCCCTCCCCTTTAGGAGACAGGAAGCAATCTGGAGTCCATTCATGCTTATGGGAAAAATGAATGTGATCTCAGATTATGACCAATTCTTTTCTCTTCTCATCGTCACCAAGATACATGTTGGACCCATTTTTCACAAAACATGAATCGTTCGAACATTCAGACACAACAATTGCATTTTAACAGACACACATATCAGGAGAAAATCAACTTTGTTCGAGACTTGTCTCTGTCTCAGCAACACACTCTCATGAGATTTGGGAGCCGACGCTTCCTGCCTTGCTTTACAACAGACATAAACAGACATTTAAATGTTCTTATAGGAGAAACCATGAATTAAAGTTAAAACTTACATCAAACAAATATTATGCTAGGCAAAATCCATCTGCTTTAATCCATTCACACTACATTATAACACTTCCAGACGAGGCGGAGGGGCGGTGGTTCCTAACTGTCTCCATGGGAGACGTGACTCCGCCCACTTAGGAGACGAGAAGTGTATATACCATTTCACACCACTGACACAGTGTACAGTGGGGGATCTTGTGTTAATATTGACTATCTATGGTGAAATTAACTACAACTTCCAGTTAAAGCTTTCAGAATACACTGACAAAAAACAACCTTCACTTGATACCTCATATTAAAATATTTATAACAGCACTACTCCTTATAAAAATTGTATTTTCAGTTGTCAGAAGGGTAATTGAAGATGTCCACAAAAACATTAACATAACATGAGCCTGGCACTTATAAAAGAGACCGACTACTTGTACCGCACTGTTTGATGATATTAATATTAAAAATATCAGATTTAACTGTTTATATTTTGTCTCTTACCGCAGGCAGAACTGCTTTACATCTAACAGGCAGGTTGTCTTTATATGGCCTCATCTGGGTGACAGTAAAATTACTCACAATAACAGAGTGTCACACTGTATAACACTTTATGCAGTTGAGAACCTGTATATATTGAACAGATTCTGCATTAATGGTTGGAGCTTTCTTCTTTTTTGCCTGACAAAGCACACACGTGGTGGATTATTTAAGCAAGCTGCTTCATCCTGCTTACAGATGAAATATGTGTTTTTCCTTAAACTTGTGTACTGATGGACTGGATTTTAGTTACTGTATTGCAGGTTCAAAGAAAACTTGCCCTTGTTGACATTAATGCAAATGTGAATATATTCTGACAGCAGGAAGTTTGAACTAAGCCTGCCATTGTGCTAGGAGCCAATCAAGTGTCAGCATGTTGAGAAAAGGTAGGCTGGCTGTCCATGCAGTCATTATCATATTGATCAGGACAGATTAAACCAAATGTCACATTTGTTGAGATTGATAGATGAAAATGTCATGC
This sequence comes from Naso brachycentron, assembly GCA_029874485.1. Taxonomy (NCBI): domain Eukaryota; kingdom Metazoa; phylum Chordata; class Actinopteri; order Acanthuriformes; family Acanthuridae; genus Naso; species Naso brachycentron. Next base: position 10,361,825 of record JAQFJA010000010.1, on the reverse strand, counting down.
CGCCCTGCGACAGATATGAATGAGGGACTTTGTTCCTTCTTTTAAATGTGGAGCATACCAAATGACATTCAATTAACAGCATTAAAGTAAACTGGCATGGGATAATTATATGAATATTATGTGATAAAAAGTTAGGGAGTGTGGTTATATATGCACATAACATATTTGCAAGCTATTCTAGCTAGATAACAGCATCAATAAAAGTGCAGCCTGCACATTCACTCCACCACAAATCTTTATTACAATCAATCAGAACATTTCAGTTCAACTATCTTTGTCAGGTCAGGTTGCCCACAAACGGTGACCTGAACACACCCTTTACTGTAACACCATTATTAAGAGACTGACGGCAGTACGGTTAATCAGAAAAACGGCCCTGGGCGATAAATATCCAGAAAACAATAAACAACAATAAAAACTAGAACTACGCCTGGTGGTTGAAGGCCTCCACAAGGTATGCAATTGCTGGATGGTGAAAGTACAGTGGTGGGTCAAAAAGAAGGACTGGGGCAGTTTTTGTGGCGGTGCAATTTGTAGATTTTTTAATATCTATGGATTACAGAGCTAGTTAAGTGTTTGGGGATCAATCTGAGTGAATAAAAGAGTGAAAAATATAAGTGATAGTGATAAATTAAATTAGACAAATCATCAAATAAAGATACTGAAGAGTGTCTGTCAAATGATTCCTGCAAACCTCAGTTTTTGGGCAAACCTAGTTCAAAAAAGTTATTGATGGTATTGTCAGGGTAAGGATGAATATTGGCAAAACCAATTAGGGATGGATTTTTATAGGAACAGGAGGTCTTCTTGTTTTGTTTAGTATTTTGGGAGAGAGAGTAAAGAGTACTGTGTCATATAGTGGAGTGCATATCGGCAAAAGCCTTGAAAGAATGAAACACATGAGAGAGCTCTGGAAAGAGACTAGGTTGTTGTTTCTAAGAAGAGTGCATGCGAAGAGGACAGCAGGATTTCAGATTCAACAGGTAACAGATCTGAGATCACAGTTTCCTTTGACCTTTGACCTCCAAAATCTAATCAGTTCATCCATGAGTCTGAGAGTGGGTTTGTGCTGATTTCAATGAAAATTGCCTGGAGGAGAAGTTCACTTTTTGCACATTAAGCCTTATAATAAGAATATTTACGATCATATACAATGTTCGACAGCATTATTATGACAAACAGTGCAGTCCTGAGAGCTGGAGCTTGTTGCTGACGTCACCACAAGCTGAAAAAAATGGAGATAGGCACTCAGCTAATAATAAAACACAATAAATGCTTGTTTTAAAAGACGAGAAACTCACTGAATGTTGGTCATGTCCCGCTCATGTTCTGACACTAAAACACAAAATTAAATAACGGCATATAACCCAGAAATGGCTCTTTCAGCTGCTTCAGGAAACAAACATACAGCTGTTTCCAGGTTATAAGTCGTTGTTTCTCTTTGCGTTTTAGTGTCAGAACATCAGCAGACATGACTGAACGTTTTGGTGAGTTTTTCATCTTTTAAAACAAGCATTTATTGTGTTTTTCAACAGATTAGCTGAGTGCACATGCACCTCCTTTGTTTTCAGCTAGCCATGACCTTAGCAACGAGCTCCACCTCTCAGGACTGCACTGTTCATCATAATAATGCTGTAAAACATTGTATATTTTTTAAAATATCCTTATTATAAGGCCTAAGGCTTATATAAAACAAACTTCTTCTTTAAGGTGTCCTTGAGATATCGCGCTCATGAGGCATGAGGTTGCAGTGACCTATGACCTCCAAACTCTAATCAGTTCATCCTTAGGTCAGAGTGGACAGCAAGTTTGAAGAAAATCCTTCAAAGCGTTCTTGAGATATCACGTTCTCAGGAATGGCCCAGAAGGATGGGCATGGATGGACAGAACACTCAAAAACATAAGGTCTCCGGTCCTGGCTATCACCGGCAGGGAGGCTGAAAAACCTAATAAAAAAAGGACACAGAAGAAAATACATCCTAATATTATCCCTCATTCCAAAATTCTCATCATCTGTGTTGGAAAATCTACACTGCACTGAGCCAGGGGAGAAAAATAGCTAGACCAATTCACATTGTATTTGATTGTACTTTTATTTATTTCCATTTTGTAAAATCAAACTGTAAAGTCGGTTCAAAACTCTGTAATCAATCATAGTAAAGTTTTCCGGTATTGAATAAGTGTTCTGCTGGCATTTTTCTTTTTCTATTAATAAAATGCAACCTTAATAATCAGATTGATGGTTGGAGTTGAGCATTAACTGCTCAGTTAGTCTAAAGTTTGTATCTTGCACCACCATGTGGGCAATCATGGTAGTTTTAATGGAAAACAAAGACATACAAAAAATGTGAGGTAACATTGCAAACTTTGAGTTTTTCCACACGATGCCCAGCCAAAAATATTAGTGTCTTGTTTAACTTATCAGTGAATTTTAAACCATGTAGACTTATAATTTGTGAGTCCAAGTTAGAGCTAAAAATGCTCATAGACTTTGGCCAAATTTAGTCCTCAAATTTGTCTTTGCGATCATCTGCGTCTGCCAATATTACACTTAAGAGGCTTATGTTAACACCATTTCCAGATAACAATGTGTTACCCTTTTTTTCAGTGTTTATGGTGTATTGACATTTAAGCTACGCGGATTAGAACATCTCGCAAGAAAATGAGCACATCTGGTCAGTAAATGCTCCTCAGGGAATTCTGGACCGGCTACAAAAGAGGAGAAAAGGAGTAAAGTTTGGAGGCGGCCGGGAATGTTTATGTTATCATTGAGAGAATTCACAGCCGCTCCTGTGGCTCATGAATGAATTTCGTGAATGGATGCTTTCCTGAGGTTTCTGTGTGCTGTCAATCCTGCACTGATTGTGACCTTTGGGCAGGCTGAGCTCAACTCTATGAAGTTTTTTTGCAGGCTACTTTTTCTTGACATGTTTCACTTTCTGTATCTCTGCACAAAAACTCCATGAAAGTTAAACTGATAAGAATGACACGTGATCTTTATGAGATAAAGTGGCTTAAACTAAACACAGATTTGCGTGTGCACGTGCATGCGTGTTTGCTTATGCATGTTCATTTCCATGACTTATTGCTTTGCTTATGCCCGTTTGTGCATCATGTCCTGTAACCCAGCTATTGCGCTCAGAGCACTGCAAACACTTCTCCCGCCTGGTCCCCGTCCAAACACAACAGAAAAATAACTTCTTTATGATTCAGCCTTGATGTTATTGTTCTTCCTCCCTGGTTACCAGATTGTCTCTTCTCCCTCTCATTTAATTCTTCTGATGAAAAATAGCCATGTGATTCACATCCATTCTGCACAAGAGCCTCGTTCAGATGTCCCAAGATGTTTACTATAAAGGTTTAGATTTAGAACAGGTTAGGAGAGTCAGACCACGAGCAGTGATGGTGTGCGTGTGTTTGTGTGTGTGCTGTGAGGCGGCTGACGCAGGGCGCAGGAGTGTGTTTACAGTTTGTTGGGGCTGCACATCACTGGGGCAGTTTCTTCCCAGGGGAACAATGCTCTTATTCTCATTAGGTCATAAGATGCAGCATGTAAACACACAGATGTGAGCACTTACGGCTTAATAGAGGCAGATATGTCTAAGAATAAATAGACGGTCCATCAATGTAACTACTCTGTGTGTGTGTATGTGTGTGTGTCAAAGAGAGAGTGACTGAAGCAAAGAGAGAGATAAATCTTTTTTCGTGCTTCTGGGAATTTTTCTGTTTGTTTTCCGTATGTACATGTATGTGTAACAATTGTTTGTGGTTAAAGCAGAAGTTCAGTTTATAATAAGGATATTTACTATTATATACAATGTTCTACAGCATTATTATGACAAACGGTGCAGTCCTGAGAGCTGGAACTCCTTGCTGACGTCACCATTAGCTGAAAACAATAGAGGTGAAGGGGCATATCAAGTGCTTCAATAATCCATCAAAATAGGTCATTTTAAAAGACGAGTCAATCGCAGAATGTTTAGTGGTGTCCTCTCATGTCCCGAGACTAAAACATGAAGTTGAACAATGGCTTTTAACCCAGAAACAGCTCTTTTAGGTGTTTGAGGAAGCAAACCAAAAGCTGTTTGCAGGTTATCAGCTGCTGTGTAACTTCTTGTTTTAGTGTTGTTACATGAGAGGACCCCACTAAACTTTTGGCAACTGTCTCGTCTTTTTGACCTCTTGGACAGGTTGTCCATGCACTTGAAATGCCCCTTCACCTTTGTTGTTTTCTGCCGTTCTAGTGGTGGCCTCAGCAATGAGCTCCAGCTCTCGTGTCTGCACCTTTCGTCATATTAATTCTGTAGAACATCGCATATGATGTTAAAGATCCTTATTAGGAGGCTTAATGTGCAAAAAACAAACTTCTCCTTTAAGTCCCACCAATGATAATCCACATAATTTTTGCACTGCATGGTTTTTCCCAGTGGCATTATAAAAGTAGGGGGGAAAACCTTTAGTCTGCTGATTGCCAGGTGCTCATTGCTCCTGTCAGCCTGAGTTTACCCATCATATAAGTTTGTTTGATGGCGAGTTATGTAAAAGTATGTAGAACAAATGTAATATTGTCTGTGCAGCCTCTGCAGAGGGTTTGTGCTAATTACAATGTCTTGGCCGTGACAGTCCCAGGATGAGAACCATGAGTCCGTGTCCTTCAGGCTGCAAATATAGATTTAATGACCAACATCTCAACCTGACTTGAGGCAGCCAACAGTTGCATCCAGTTGAATCTCTCTGTATTTGTCTGTTAGGTTCCTTTTTAATCAAACGTCTAAATGTTAAAATGGATAAATGTTGAGTGTAATGCTTAATGGGACGTTTTAATTGTGTGACAGAAACTGAGATGCTCTTTACGTGATGCTTAAATGATATATTTGAGCTTGAGGCCTGGTGATTTTTTAGACCTTAATGAACAATCTCAATGAGCAATTGTTTAGGTTTTTGGTGTCTTTGTTATACTTTATTTAATGCCCCTCTTGACACATTTGTTCTTAAATAAACTTAAAAGCAACTCTCAATAAATGCATCCAAATGGTGACATGTTTGACTATTTGCTATTTAAAAGAAGTTGTATAAATGGCGCTTTGCCCAGCTCTGGTAAAGGCAAAGTAATGCTTGTTATAGCTTCCTTCTGGCTGCATCACTCTACCTTCCAGAACTTTCACAAAGTCTTTGTCTGTTGCATGTCTTTTTTTTTTTCTATTTCAATGAAACCGGAATAATCGCTCACTGGAAACTGAGAGTAGTTTTTTTGGTTTTCTCTCAAGTCACACCAGAGCAGCTCTACAAGCTGTTAGAAAAGGTGACACCACTTGACTTGACTTGAAATGTCAAAACACTAATTACAGGGACTGCATCTCTCCAGAGGTGCGTCTGATGGTCAGTTTGAGCTATGTTGCTATGGATACGTGTCTGAAAGCAAGGCACACTGACCAACAGACAAAGACTGAACATGTTGAATCTGGCCAAACATCTCCAAACATGCAAAGGATACATCTACATAACTTCATTTTATTTTTTTGGACAGCTGAAGAGTGGACAGGAAACAGGGGAGAGGGAGCGGGAATGACATGCAGCAAAGGGCCACAGGTGGAATTGAACCTGGGTCCGCTGCAGCGAGGACGCAGCCTCTGTATATGGGGCGCCGGCTCTACCGACTGAGCCACTGGGCGCCCCACATGGCAGGTTTCTCTTGACCTGAAGTGACGCTCTGTGTTGATGATGTTGGGCTGCTAGATAACATGAAAGTTCAAGAATCCTAAACAGAATTGGTTAAGACACCAAAGCACCATTTGGTCTTTAGTGGAAAAACACCCTTAAACAACTAAAATCCTTTGTTAAGAGTTAAGAAAACCCATGGCCAAAAGAAACCAATGTTTACTCCTATCCGATTTCAAAGTTGGACCTGTTGTATGCCCAATCATCCATCCTTTTAGATGTAAAGCGCTGAAATATATCAATCAGCATCAGCTAATTAAAGTCATAACGAGTCAGTTTTATTTATAAAGCCAGAAACTACAAATTTGCCTCCAAGGGCTTCATATCAGTCTCATTCAAATCAGTGGCATCATAGACTCTACTGTTGTGATTGTCTGGCATTAGAAACCCTGTGACAACAGCATCTTCAAAGACAAGTATGAAGTTAGGGGTTGTATTGCTGTGTGTGCAGGAGCATGACAAAAATTGAGATTCAAAGGAGCTGTACGGGCACCTAAAGTTTGCTCAGTGAGCAAGATGCAGAGCTAATGTCTTGAAAGAGATGCCAGCATGCCTTTAATTTAGTGAGCCCCAAGGCAAGAGAGAGCCTAGCTTATAGAACGGCGCAGTCTGAGGCCGCATACACACTCGAGGACAATAACCTTGATCATGGGAACTCTTAAGAATTCATCATCGCTTGGAACTGTGATTTATGTTTGAAAGAACATCTTTCAGGACTCACAGAGAAACAGGAGGATGCACCACTCGTGTCCTAAAGGCAGGGCTTCCCTTGTACACTTTTCTCAGAGAACACACTCAGTAATGTCATTACTATAATCCAGAGACTTGTTCAGGAATCATTTCAAAAGCGAGAGCTGCAGCTGGGATGTGTCCTCTTTAAATCAATACAGGAAATAACCTCCCTAGATCAGAGCCGAGTTGTACTGAGAAGTGAAACAGATGCCTCTACTGTACATGTTGTAAAGTGTGAAGATGCTTCAAAATGATGACTAGTGAGATGACTGTGACAAGAGCCTGACACGTGCAGGAGGCCAGTCAACGAGTATGAATGCAGTCAGGGCATAGAAGCACTGAATTCTACATTTGTGGAAATTTTAAATGAGCATGCACACATTTAAAAGGTCTTGATAGCATTTTACCAGGCATAGTTGAAGAAGAAACACAGGTAATAAGTACTTAAAAATGCTGAAATTGACCTTATTAACAAGAATCAGATTCTCGTCTTTGCTGTGCACTAATGGACTGCAGATATATGTGTGTGTGTGTGTGTGTGTGTGTGTGTGTGTATGTGGTGGGGGTAAT
>JAQFJA010000010.1:10340587-10354705 GCA_029874485.1 Naso brachycentron | reverse complement strand
ATTGTGAAAAATGCTCATCTCACTTTCCCACGGCTCTTTGTGACATCTTCAAATGGCTTCTTTTGTCCAAACAACAGCCTAAAACACAAAGACTCCTCATTTATTATTATAAATGAAACCAAAAAGAAGCAAATCCTCCTATTAAAGAGGCTAAACCAGCAATTCTTTTTACTTACAAAACAAACAATTCTTGATTATCGAAATAGTTGGCATTTAATTTTATATTGATCGATTAATCGTTGTAGCTCTACCTATGACTGGCCACAAAGTTCCCGTTATGGTCTGAATGCAGAGCCAAGCGATGCAGAAGTCTAGTGTTCTTTCAGACCATCTGAAATAAAACATGCTGAAAGGTTACTATGAGATTTTAGTGTGATGACGCTAAAAATAAACTACCTACCTCAGTTTTAATTTCCTTTAAAGTTTGACTTTCACATTTAATCTTACCAAATGTGACATTAAAAAATAAAAAATAAATAAATAAAATTAAATTAAATAAAATGTTTGCTACAGGCCGGAACAATATCATCAACCCCACCTGGGTGAATGAAGGCTGTATATCCAAACATTCCCAGGCCCTGAGAGGTGTGTTGTCCTCTGATTGTCTCCATGATCTGGACAGTTTGGTATTCTTATGACAAACAGCTGAGGAGGTCACACAAAGACGGAGTGAAGAACTATTGGAAACACACTAAAACAAAGTGGCTTTCTGCCTACAGAGGATGCCGCTTCTTTTAAAAACTTGAGTCGGCCTGTGTCAGCAGATGCGTCTTTGCAGAGATGTTCTGCCGGGGTGACCTCACTGTTGCCTGTAAACTGGACGTGTTTGTCAGGACCCCAGTGTTCTGTTTATGTTGGGCGCACATCACAGCACCCTTTCAAAAGGACTTAGAGAGTCTAAAGCTTTTGAGAGAGTTTGTGGTGGAGTTGTAAAACTAGGTTCAGTAGTGGTTTGATGGGTTTGTGGGAACTCTGTGTCTGATCGCTAAAGCTTCACCAGTCTGAGTTTTTCAGTGACAAAATAAAAAGTGACAAAAATAAAAGGCTCTGAATGATACATGCAATGGGAAGGAGATAAGAAAGTGACAGTACTGAGTAGGAGCAAGAGAGCTTAAAACCTTGATTTGTGCATGGCTGCTTTTCTGCATACATACACATACAAGCTCTGAAACCACATGCCCGTGTGCAGCATGTGTGTACTTATGTGTAAGGGTTTCTGTATGAGACAGAGATGGATTGTGTGTGTGAGTTTGCCGTGCAGAGGGAATCCAGTGCTCTGGTAGTGCTGCTCTGGGGTCTCCCAGTGTAAACAGAGACGTGGGAACGACCATGCCTGTTTACATCAGCTCCACTCTTACTGGGACCAGTCAGCCAGGCAGCACGGGCACAGCCAACATACTGGCCTCATGCGCATAAACAGAAATACACGTAAGCAGGTTTGTTTATATGTTACATCCTAAAGCCCTGGCTTAAGCAAGTGAGGGTGTGGATTTGGGTTTGACCTTTTTTTTAATGCAAGCAAATATTACCACTTCATCAAAGTGTGACCCATTTGTAGGCTTGTGAAGATGAGGGAAATTACAGAAAATTAATTTTAACAAATAAAATTTAACTACTGTTGTTATTACTATTATATGTATTATTTTAAAATATAATTTATAATTCACAGGATAAAAAAAGAGGTGCACACTGCTAAACTCCCGATTAAAAAAAACCCTAATTTTAGTTAAAAGTAAATATTTTGTTCTCTCCACAAGATTCTCCTCAGGCAACTTGTGGTAAGTGACAGTGTCTTTTAAAACAGTGGGTATCAATCAGCCAAAACCATTTCCACCTGTGCAACTGTAAAAGCATAGACAACACTTCAAAACACCACAAGAGGGCAACAGAAAAGCATAATAGAAGTATCACAAAAAAAATATCAGAGTTCACAATTTCTAATTTTTTTTAAAGTTTACAAATTAAAGATTTATTTTACTATTAAAAAGAATCTTAAAAATGTAAAAACTTAAAAAAAAAAAAACCAAACTCAAAAATCTAAGAATGTGTTTTAAAGTGTTGTCTGTGTTTTGACTGTTCAACAGGTGGAAATGGTTTTTGGCTGATTGCCACCTTATGTTTTAGACTGTTTGTCACTTTCCACAGTTTGCCCGAGGAAGACCTTATAGAGAATGAAATGTTGGCTTTTAGCAAAAAAAAAATCAATTTGTTCATCACAAGCCCATTAGTGTGCGGACGTTTGTTTGTCCCGAGCATGGTTTTCTTTTTCTGCACCTCCTGTATTTTATTGGGATGAGTGCACACTAGGTCTTTTCAAATAGTAACATATCAAAACTTTTTTGCAAATTTGCAAATGGCATCTTTTTTAATGAGTACCATTCAAAACATTCAAAATGTCAGAAGATGTCAGTTTTGTCCTGGTACGGTCTGCTAGCTGAAAGCTAGCTCACCAAAGTGGACATGTTTTTGATAAGTAAAACAGTTTCTGGCCATGTGTAACTCACAAGTATGAGGCAGCATACAGAAAGTAAGAATTAATATATATATAGAGAAAGAGATAGATAGATAGATAGATAGATAGATAGATATAGATATAGATATAGACATGTATGTATGTATGTATGTATGTATGTATATAACTGTTGTATCGTCAGTGGTTTTTTTAATGACATCTTCAGAAGAGCAAAAGGAGGCCCCAGCTACAAGTTATTGATACATTGGGTTCCCTGACATGTAAAAGGTTTGAGAATTTATTTATTCTTAAGTAAATAATTCATAGCATTTAAGATGGAAACAAACAAAAATAAGCAAATATCTGTCAATATAATGAAATGTTTGATAATGTAGGTGGTCTTAGAATAAAAAAAACCTTGTTTTAGCTTTCATTTGCAATTACATGACAGACAAAAAATACCAGTAAATAAACAATTTTTTAAATACTGTAAAAGTCAAGTCATTAATGTGCCAACAGAGCCCAAACTCTGTCTATTCACTCACCGAAATGTTGAGTCTAAATACAATCAAAGCCAAAAAAAGCTTTGACATTTAACCAAACAGAAAGAAGTTTTTAAAAGAAGTGAAATCTTCTCACCGTGCCGTCATACCCGAGCTCAGACAATCACTCCCAACACTCACCGTGCCAGATTAACAGGCCTAACATTAACACACCTGCACAAATGTCATGGAGTTCGCTGCTAAGCCTTGTTTAGACTAGTTTTGAAAATGATGATACTGCTGTGAGTATTTTGTGGTGCAACTTCAGTCTGCAGGGAAAGCACCTGCTCTTTTCACAGAAAGAGAAATGAAATAATGCTGAGAGCTCAGGATGAAATCAAAGTCTTTCATTTCTTTTTGGCAGACAACCTTTAATTGCAGTTTTCTTAATATTCACACGCAAACTGTCGTGATTATATCTCTAGACTTCTTGAATTCATTGATGGATGCTGTTAGTGCATTCCTACTTTAGTTGCAACATAGAAAGTGTAATCATGCAGCACTTGAGTTAAAGCTTCATCATGATCACTTACAGGCAAAGTAACAGTAACCATGTTCCAAAAACGATAATAAAAAACAATACATGGATCTCTCAAAACTAAAAAACCATCCATTCAAACGTCTCTGCTAAAACCCCTGGGATTTTCATCAGTAAGTAATAATATATATCTATCATATCCCTTTACAGCTCAAGTGTTATTTTGTGTTAATCTGTTGACCCTGAATTCAAAGGATAGACTCCACACAAAAGGAAAAAAAAAACCAAACAAAAAATAACAAAAAACAAAAACAGATAAGGGATGCCTCATCCATTTTGGACAGACATAATAAAGATGAGAAAAGTCTTGAAAATAAATTAAATTATTAGCATTTATTGACGGTAACCTGTGGAAATCTGCATTAAACTGCTGCTTTGAGAATTAAACATAAAATCTAGATGGCAAAATCTGAACAAACAACACGTTTCTGCTACAGAACTGTGGCCCCGCTGGCCACTATGTAAGCTCCTCAGACAGACAGACAGACAGTGTTTGGCCGGAGAAGGAGCTGCTGTAAGCCGTGTGGAGTGGATTCTTCCTCTGTCACTAGAAAACAGAGCGTTTCCAAAACAAACTGCTGTGAGAGCGTGGAGGAGTCTGTCTGAACGGCACCTAACCACACTCAAACACACAAGCTGCTCGGTGCAAGTGGAGGTGGAGCTACACACCTGGGTGCCCTTTAAAAATAAGTGTGAGTGCATGTGTGTGTGTGTGTGTGTGTGTGTGTGTGTGTTTGCAGTGTTAGTCATCGTCACTCTGGCTTCATTCACATTGCACACACAAGTGGCTCAAGTCAGATTTTTTGCACAAATATAAATCAGATCAAGGTTTGTTTTTCTTTAAAAATAATGTTAAGTTCAGATGTTTTGACTGATGACTGATTCTTTTTTTAAGCTGTTCATATAAAGTTTTAAAATGTGGCATATTTCAGATTCTTATGCGAACGGATCATGTTCCTAAACTGACCAAGCCTGGCTCCGCCCTCTTTCTATCCTGCTCAGATTTTGCTGAGATTCAGTCTGGCAATGAATTAGAATTGCAAATCTTTGGCCAGACCAATCAGCTACTAGCAGGAGTTTGATAACATAGAAATCCAGCACTTGTTCGCCGTCATTCAGTCATGGTGGCTGCCTGTTCTTCAAGCTGCCAAAACCCCCTCGTTATTGAAAATCGCACAATATTAAATGAAAAGAATGTTCCGACCAGATGAATTACAACCTTGGCGGCTCAGAAAGTACCGATTTTTGGGATTACTACACATAGGGAAGAATAGAAGCTTTTAGTCCGAGTCATCACAACACGTTAAAAACACATTGGGTGAAAGCACTCAAACTGACCTAAACAGCTAATATTCAATCACAATATAACAATGCCTATGTGATTATTTAACAGCTTGTCAAAATGAAATGTTAGCCGCCACTCATCTCATCTGTTGGTCAGTGTTTGAGCCATGTTTGATGTTTGTCAGTGTAGCCTTTCATACGTGGTTCTAAAACAGATACAGATCTAATTTTAACTTAAGTGGATGGCAGAGTTCACACTACAACCACAGGAACAACGAGAGTGGCGGACGATATCATTGGGATCACTTTCAGAACGATTTGATGAATGATAGAAGCACTGACAGCCAATCAAAACGATAGCACACATGAAGGCATGTTGTTTTCCACTTATGCCACAAGAAGGAGCACATCTGTCAGCAGAAAATGTGGCTGACCCAGATGGATGTATTATAATGTTTATGTATTTTGCAGAGCAGAAGTAAGAGAAAAAATTATTATTCAAGCGGAATCTTTATTCAAGTGTGCAACACAATACGTGCTTTTTCATCCAGAGGATCCACACATTTGGATTAAAAACCGCTCATGACTTGGTTTGTACAGCAGCTGTATGTTGAATACAACCAAATTTTAAGCTAATTACTAGCCTTTCAGAAACATTTTTGATGGTCTAATGTTACTCTAATCACTAAGTCTTGACTAATGTGGTACACAACTAATTAAACAATTTTGGTGTAATTTTAGGCTGCAAATTACAAGTTAAAAACATCATTTTGACTCTTATGGAGTCTCTGAAGTTTCAGTGTGGATGCGCACGTTAGCATTTTTGGACTGCAGGAACCATTTTATAGTTTCAAGAACCTCCTGTCTTATTGATTCTGCATCACAGAAACCGATAGCTGTCATAGTTCTTCAAACAACATTTTGAGAAACTTTTTTAGCTCCAACTCCACAGTATGTACTTTTGAGGAACTATGGTGATGTAATTGTACGCTGATTGGTCGAACTCAGGAGCCAGGGTTGGCAAACGCTTTTTTAAAAACTCAGCAGCTGTGTGAATAAAACACGAACCAGAGCTCCTAATGACGTCCTGGTTGTTTTGTCTTTGTATCTTCTCTGAGATTTAATGGCATTCAGTTGATTAGCTTCATGGTATAATATTCCCATGCTACTAGACAAAAGCATGAAGTGGTAACACGGCAACGTTAGCCTACATTTGATGAGTTGTAGAGTCAAAGTGATGTCAATGTACCAACTGCTGGCCAGTTTACGTAGCTTACATAGGCAGTTCCTGTTGGTGGTGTGAATGCTAACAAAAAAAAAAGCCATTAAAGGTGTTTAGTTGCCCAAGAACAACAAGGAAAAGGTCATATGGATACAAAAGATCTCTCGTTCTCCTTCGACTTTCTATGTGGAAATGCTGCATTATTATTTTGTGAATAAATGCCATGTGCAGAAACAAGAGACAAGACAACAAAACTGATGATTTATGTCTAGATTAACAACTTGTCTACACCTGCCGGAGCTACTTTTGGTCCTGTTCGGGCAAATACGGGCTCTGCCATTTCTGAAAACGTCTGCAAACACGTCACAACTCATGAGCACGGAGCTTTCTGATAAATTCGATTCAAGATGTGGTGAAAACCACAAGAGGGGGGAGCGTTTATATGGTCTCCTCTCGTAAACAGGGTAAACATGACCCCATTTAATGGCACTATATATGTCTGTATCTACACACACCTCTGAACAGAAGTAGTAGCCATTTTCTCCACAAAAATAATATGAAGAGTCAAACAAACAAACAAAAAAGGATCTGAGGTTTACATTAGTGAATGCGGCATCTGTGTCTCAATGTACATTAATGTGTGTAGGAGGAGAGTGTGTGTGCCAAAGCCATAGTCAAGATTTTGGACATGTTTTCTTTTATCTGTGTGTGTGTGTGTGTGTGTGTGTGTGTGTGTGTGTGTGTGTACAAAGAGTCTCCTCCACTTTGTGCTTACACAGGTCTGAATTTGGGTGGAATTGGGGGTGAGAGGTGTTGACATAGAAGGATGTTTTGGGGTGGCGTTTGGGGAGTGAGTTGGGGTGAAGGTGTAGAATGATGATAGGAAGGAGGGAGATGTGATAAGGCGGTGTTGTGTTCATGCGAGAGTTTGTGCTGCGTTGTTGCATGTTTGCCGACATGCACGCATTTTTCTAATTGATCTGCTTTTGCTCATTCTTGTGTCTGTGTGTGATAAAACAAAGCAAGAAAAAAAAAACTCCCACTCGTATCCAAGCAGCACACACACAAGTGCATGCCCACGCACATGTATGCACACACACACACACACACACTGATATCTAAATTAATGGTCTCCTTGGGGAGTCATCCAAAGGCCACGGGCGTTCGGGAGAAAAGTTTCTTGGAAAAAGGCTTCATCATCAGAACATTTGCTCATTAGTAACCCCATCGTAGCCATCCAGAGAGAGAGAGAGAGAGGTACACTAAGGAATACATGGACAGGGTCATATACTTATCATGTTGAAGAGGCATTTACTTTACTGTCTCTCCAAATGACGATAAAAGTGGTAGATAGAGAGAGGCAAACATTGAACCAGCCTTTGGTGTGAGGAGTAGAGACACAGGTGATGAGGTAAAGAGCAGAAATAGTTCAAAAGAAAAAGCAAAACAGAGTAAAAAATAAAAAAATAAAAAAGCAAAGCTCTCAGTCCTCAACGAGTTAGACTCCCTCTGTCTCCTTCAGCCTCGCTCTGTGCAGGAAGTCATTAAAGAGTAAACCAATAAAGCTGTGTCAGATATATTGTATCCAAGTCCTCCGCAGAGATATAAAATATTGGCCTCCCATTCTCATCAGACGCAGGGATCAGCATTTTACAAGCCCACCATGTCCTCCTCTGGAGTTCAGAGAGTTTACTCAAGTTATCAACTGTCTTGTTGCTGGTTTTCCACATAATTGTTTCCGGTTTTGTTGAGTATGAGGGCATCCTGAGTTTTGAATGTGGAAGTCTCCTTCTTAACAAGTTAACAACTCCATCGCTGGGTGTTTAAATTTATTATTTGGATGCTACGGGAATAATTAATCTTGATTTGAGAATCTAAAGTTTCTCTTTTTTCCTGTCAAGTTAAAGCTGCATCAAACAAATGTTGGCCACTGGGGGGCGCATGACCATCAAAAGAAGCTGACAGGTACATATTTCATGTTCATGTTTCATGTTTCCCACATATAGGCTCTATTTGGGCAATCCATCCAGGCTTCATGTAATCTGCAAGAAAAGAGAGAGGTGAGCGTCACGTAGGACGCGTGTTCACCTCCCGGGAAATGCTACTGCACGTCTCGCAATACAAAATCAAATCAGGCTTGAGCCGCTGTGACACTTACCAGCTGCTGTCAGTGCTGACTGTGCGTGTTAGTGGATGAGCTTTAAGGTTAATTTCACACTATGAAGCTTCATGTTCGCTCCCTCATCCAGATGAATACTGGAAAGTATTGCACACAGATATGACATAGCATTTCATTTTTTTAATTTAACGTGTTGTAGGCTATTATTTTTTATTTTTCATTATTCATCACATGTAAAAAAAAAGAAAAAAACCTGTTACCATCCACAATGACAACTAGCACTATGCTTAAGTACGGAGAGTCAGACTCAAAACCAATAAGGTGCTGATAGTGTAAAGGTAAATTAAAATCTGATTCTGTCAGTGTATTTAACAAAAGCTTAGCAAGAACACATTTATTGGGAGCAATTCTGTGACTATGTGACGTCCAACATTTATTTTCTTCTAGCCTATGAAATTTGAGTCATGCTTGATGACCAACCGGCAGCATTTGTTGTTCTGTAGCAAACAAGTTTGTCAGAGCTTCTTGCTGCTGGAAACAGTTGCACTTTGATAAAGCTGGTGACACTGAAACATACAGCAGATTTGCAAAGTTTGAACCAATACAATGAGTTAAAGGAAACAAAAAAACAAAAAGTTTAAGGCAGACAAAACATTTTGGCTGAAATGAAGCTTGTTTGAGGCTCATGAGAGCAAAAGGAGTGAACCCAAACCGTAAAATTGTGTATTCTGGTTTGTAAACTAACCAAAAATATCTGTTTATTTATATTAAAAGCCATTTATTTTGTTGTGGACAGTGTGTCACATATGAAAAAGATTGTTTGCACATTAAATATACATCCTGCACTTTCTAATGGCTGTAAGGATTGTTATATTTTGTTTTTTTTGAGCCAGATCATTTTCTTTCAAAAGTTGCAAATGCAATGCTAATGTTGCATTTAAGTCATTGCCAGTGCAGGTGTGTATCATAGCAAAACCATATTTGTAATAATAAGAGCACAATGCAGTAACAAAATTTCAATGGGGAAAAGGGAAGCAGATTGAGAAGAAAGTTTCATAAAAGATGACTAAATATTTATCAGAGGGAATGTGCAATAAAAGCCTGCCTGTAATACAGGCCTGGCTCATTTAAAGGCCTGCTGCCCTCTGCAGCCGAGGCAAACATAGTTCTGAAGCATTTCCCAACAATGCAGAGCATCAGTGCAACCGATGCAGTGCAGTTCCAGAGGAAAGAAGTGTTTGAACACTTAACTTAAAAGCTTTTATTCAATGTGTGTGTGTCTCTGTGTGGGTGTTGTTCAAAGGAAGTTGCTTGTGATAATAGAAGTTTCTTAGACCTCTGTCTTGTTTTCCAGTTTTTAACATATTTGGACAAATATTTTATATCTTGTGCAAACAAGGAGGCTCGTTTGCAGGGGGAAATAAGCAGCCCCTGTTGTTTTTTCAGTCGATAAGACAGTTCATGCTCTTCCAAAATAAATATGCAACATATTAATAATACAGCAAGAGAAGAATGTGTTATTCATGGAAACTTTTGTGTATTTAATTTGTGATTTTCTCCTTAGTTTTTGTGTGTTTCTACATGACAGACAGACAGACAGACAGATAGATAGATAGATAGATAGATAGATAGATGGCAATGTAATGGTTGGGAAAGACGAGAGCAATAAAACATGATGGAGGAATAGAGAAGGAGGGAGAAGGGGTGAGGAGACAAGGTTAATCCAAACAGACATGTGCCAGGTTATTTTTACGACAGTCCCATCAGCCATTATCTGCCTGCTCTGTTATGGTTAGGGATAAATAGGGACCTGGGAATACCAAGGAGGGGTAGATTTTTGTGTGAGTATGTGTGAATGGCTTTGCGTACGTCTCTCTCTTGGCTCTCTGGTTCTCAACCACTGCAGCAGCCAGGGCAGATAACCACAACAGTTTATTCCATTTCATCAGACGCTCTTCTGGCCATTTTAGTCCTAATGGACACAGAGCAGAGCTCGCCGTTTTATCTTCTTGCTCAATAAAAATCTTCAGGCCAGTCTGCTCATGAGACTCTCTGTCTCTGCACTAAACAAATATCGGCGTATTGCCTGAGCTGGTGAGTGGGAAAGAGGAAGCGTTCGAGAGGGTCTGTGTGTTTGTGAAAAAGTGAAGTAGAGGGGAATTTTTCTGTGGGAAACAATTGTGTGTGAAAGAAAGAACTTGAGCATAGTTACTCGATATCGTGATATTTGGCGTTGGATTCTCATCTGTAAGCTCTCCAAACACCTGTGTTTAAGGCGTGGAGTGAAGATTAACGAGGGGTTTTAACTTAGACGCGCAGAGAAATTAATCTGTGTGTGTGTGTGTGTGTGTGTGTGTGTGTGTGTCTGTGTTTATGCATGTGCACACAGGCGTGTGTTTAAGAGATATGTAGCATTATGTGTATTTAAAAGCCCTTGACACTATTTTTATCATTCAGTGCTTATTTAAACATGCATTTCTGCTCTGCTTATGTGGCTATCTCCTGCATTTTATTATGCACTCACCTGCTGCCTCATGTGTGTGTGTGTGTGTGCGTGCACTTGCCTCTCGCCCCATCTGGCCATGTGCATGTGTTGTGCGAGAGGAGCAGAGGTGATGGTGAGTTTGGAGCAGCAGAGAAATGATCTGCTAGGTTTATTATCTTTAATTAGCATCCGGGGGAAAGAGATAAATAAGGACCACCAATTTGCTGATGGATCTGCTCTGTGTTTTTTTTCCCCCAAACTGAGAAAGAGACGGAGTAGTAAAACTACAGGAAAAATAGACTGAGGTATCATTAGTCCTGGAAAAGCCCAGATGCTGCCAGTTACGCCGTTATTTTTAACTGAACGTGGATGGATGTGCTGTATCTGCAGTGTAACATGTTCTGACTCTGAAACTGTGCCAGACTGAATGCACATCTGCTTTAATTAGTAAAATATATGTGAAGAATCGCAAGAAAAACAAATGTTTTAATGTAAAAATCCTTACAAAATTTCTGCTGATGGACGATTACGGACGCTTTAACCTTCCCCTGTTTTAAGACTAATGAGAGACCAAATTTTTACAGCAGCCAAACTGGGTTTTATTAAATTGACTACGAGGAACTTTCAGGTTTTGTTGACTCTAGCACCCCCTTTGGACAAAAACAGTAGTGACACAAGCGCCTACTGTCCTAAAGATCTTTGCTAGCCCGTGTCAGGCAGGCAGAACTCGGCATAACACCGGCAACACGTGCATTTGCTTAGGAAGTGAGTGAAAGAGAGATGGCAGGATGGATAGTGATGAGGAAATGTATTTATATGTGACTGAGGAATAAGTTACAAGCCAGTTGTATGGCAGTAACGTCCCCCGAGACCTATTACCTCTATTTTCTGTAGGCTAACGTTACACAGCCATCTACATTAACATTACATGCTAAGGTGCAAACTAACAGCTGTAGGCACAGAATATAATTATCTTATTGTCATTGAACAGAACAACCAAATTTGAAAAAATAAAAAATTGTTCTGTCTGAGTTAGCAGGGGTTTGGACCTGATAATGTGCATTAATAGTAACTACATTAAAACAGCGGTCTTTTCACTGAGGGTCTCGTTCGCTGTTACAGGAAATTTAGAATCATCGGAAGAATCATGAGACTGTTTCAAAAATACTTAAAAGTTCCTTGTAGTCACTTTAAATTTGATGAATTGGCAAAGCTAATGTGATTGCTTCTTCTATGCTAGACTCTCTGCTTCTCTTTGTTTCCCTCTAAAGTCAGCACTGTCAAGACAGTTTGCAATCGGTCAACGGTGAGTGTTTGCATGTTGAAGTTCACCAAAACTGAACTCTGCATATAAGATCCACATGGTTCCTCTTTGCATCTTTAACCAAACTCTCTGAAAATTATCATTTCATATAGGAACATTGATTTTAGTATAAAATGTCAATGTTATCAATTCTGACATGACAAAGCCCTTACAATAAAATGTGCAGTTTTTAAAAGGTATTTATGATTTAATGTGCTACTATAAGTGGTTTTAAGCACATATTTTTTTCAAATACTGGAAGAAGAAAAACATCGTGATGGAATGATGACAACAACAAGGATTTTTCAGTTATTCAGTAAAAAACGAAATATTAGACGGGAGTTTTTAAAGCAAATGAAACAAACATGCGCCTACAAATTCTTAATACTTGAATAAGTTGAAAGTGATGATGATACTGAAGAGTAACACAAGTGCAAACAAACACACACATACACATACACACTTCTCACCTCTTAAGATGCAGAAAGCTGCTGTCAAATAAATAAGCCAGAGAGTAAATACACATCAAACAGCTGGACAACAGCTGATACGCCCCAGTGACAGAGATGTTTTGCGAAACTGTTTGTGTCCAAGTGAGAGAAGGGAAGAGCGTGTGTGTGTGTGTGTGTGTGTGTGTGTGTGTGTGTGTGTGTTTCAGAACCAAAAGCATGTTTTAGTAATATGACATATTGATCCACAAAGCATCGAGCAGAGCACAGCCGACAAAATGGATGTTTGGTATTAAATTTGACCTTAGTTTTGTCATTAACATTATGTAACTGTAAGTGATAAGCTGGAAAGAGCTTCTATCACATCTCACCAACCTTCTTAGAAAATAGGAAGAAATGTGACAAAAAAATGACAAAAAGAGATATAAACAAAGCAAAAAATACTGGAGCATAGAAAAGGATGATTTGGCAAAATCCTTAAATCCCACCATTCGATTTCCGCACATACATGTTGCAGATATCCAGTGACAGTTCACCTCCCCAGAAATGACGTTGTGTTGATGTACAGTTCAATTGTATTACTGAAGTCAAATACAGGCTGCTAAAAGGGGGTAAAATGTCCACACTTAGTAATTTTTCTAAAGGCATACTCATGTACAACTACAATGTATGTCACCTCGGGTTTTCACTTAACGCGATAATAACGAGTTAATGCAAATTTCTTTTAACGGCAACATTTTTTTGGATGGGTATTAACACGCTCGTTCTTCGATTATGACCCTCGGGATGCCCTGTAGTTTGAGAAAGTGATGCAGCAGTAATGTTGTGGACTGTCCACCAAAAATAAACGTCCTCGAGCAGAAATGGATTAAATAAAGAGTCTTTAGAGCGGCAAGTTCAGCTTCAAAGCTCTGCCAGATGGTTTTCTCAACAAGACCAAAGTTATTTGCATTTACCGTCGATGTGAACTGAGTTTCTACCTGAGAACGTTGAGTCTCAAATACCACAGCTGATGCAGAGAGTCCTCCTCCTCCTCGTCAAAGGCAGACCACCCTGGATAGTTCACAGCAGAGACGCATGGACAACTCTATAAGCACCTTTGAGGTTATTCTGGAAAATATTCTAAACAGTATTTGTCGTTGTTTTGGATTGTTGCAATAATAATAAACATACATTTGCATGAAGCAAACATATTTGTCAACTCCAATATTGATAAGAGTATTAAAAACTTGAAAAATATTCCCTGATGATACACTTAAAACAGATAAAAAGATTAATTTACATTAATCGCAATTAAATATTTTAATCCATTGAAAGCCCCAAAGTGCTCCTATTGGTTCTTTAGACCTTACACAGAATGCTAAACAATTATTTTTGAAGTAAAACAAATTAGTTTCTGCTTAGTACAGTGCTAGTATCATTAATGTGTGAAATTAATGAATCAATCAATATGTGATATCAAGTTATTATAGTTTTGCAGAGGTATTCCCGTAGTCTGATTTCGTAAGTTCTTCTTTAATGGATGGTTCACCTATCCTTCTGAGATTACTCTTAATGAATTATCAGTGCCAGTTTAGTGCCGGACAATGAATTGATTTCTTAACATGTTCTTAATATTAATATTATCTATATAAATCTCCCTTCTCAGTTACATTCTCAATTCAGTTCAGGGAAGTTGATTTCTTTTGCTTTACTTGCCAATATCTATTGTCATTATCAATATT